>VZTG01000766.1:5403-77810 GCA_013397845.1 Melanocharis versteri | reverse complement strand
GCAGTATAAAATCTAAAAAATATGAAAGTTAAACCTAAAGGTATCACAGTGAGCCAGGGCTGAGAGGCGGCTGCAGTCTGGGCAGTGCAGGGCAGCTCCAGGCACCTCCAGCACCTCCCCAGCACGGGACTGACAGAATTCCATGTTCCAGCCCTGCCCTTGCCTCTGCCAGCACCCTGACTTCGCTCCCTCCCTCCCTGCTGAAGGCGGCCCTGCTTCCCCCTGCCCCAGAGCCCTGAATCTGGCAAGAGGGGCTAATGTGGAGTTCTCTGAACTGTAGAGTTATTAAGGTTGGAACAAAACTTTAGGATCATCAACCATGACCCAGCAGCCCCGTGGTCACCACTGTCCCTGTCCCCAAGTGCCACCTGCACGGGTGTTCTGGACACTTCCAGGTGACTCCACTGCTTCCCTGTTCCAATGCCTGACAGCCTTTTCCGTGGGGAAATTCTCCTTACTGTCCCATCTAAACCTCTCACGGCGTCACCTGAGGCCATTCCCTGTGGTCCTGTCCCTTGTTCCCTGCAAGCAGCCAGTGCAGGCCTGTAACAACAGCCAAAAATAATTAACCAGGATTCACAGGGCTGGGGAATTCGACACCAAAAGCATCCTTGTCCTGCTCAGACCACAAGGTTTGGCACAGCCCCTCACACCCCACAAACTCCACCACACAAAGATCCCTCCCATCCCAGCATCTTCAGGATAATCCCCGGGGGAAGAGAGAAACTGGGTGATTTCCACGGGTGGGATCTCACCCAAACCCTTTTGATTCATCATAAGCCATTAACGGCAGTGGTAATGAGCATGCACTAAACATTCCATAAAATATGTAAAGCCCGGATGGCTCTCAATAGATCTTGGCAAGTGCCTCGTTTAACCTTCACAGCTCATGAAAAACTGTTCCAACTTGCCCGTCTCAGACATGGAAACCATTGATTGTTTACAGCTTTGCATGACCTTTAGTGACAAGTGAGGAAAATGATGAGATATTCGGGTGTAATTCAATCATGAAATATGCTCCAAATTATGTGGGGTTGCAGAGTGCCCACGGTGCTCCTGCACATTTATTTCAGCTCCGAGTCTCATCCAAGTCTTTGGAGAAGATGTGTAGGAAACTATTTCAAAGTGCAGCGTTGTGAGTGCAGATAAACTGTTAATGTCTGCGAGACAGCAGGGCTGAAAAGTTGCTCATAACTATAAAATCCATAATTAATTTAAAAAACATCAGCCAAATGACACTTTGCTGTTATAGATGTGCAGCACACGCACCAAGATCCTCTTCCAGAAAAGCTGTGCAAGGACTTCCCCAGACCCACAGGAAATGTTCAGCCTCCACAGCACCAAATCTGTCTGATAGCACCTTCATCACCCACCTTGAGCCCGAGCCTCAAATGAGACCTTTGCTCCCTGCAGATCCCACAACACGCAGCCCTTCAGGGGTTAAAAACGGGACAGCGACTCTTCCTGTCCTCTGGGATCTCATTTCTCCTCTCCTCCTCCTCCTCCTATTTTCAGTTTATTCTGAAATTGAATCTAATATAAAGGGAATTATTGTCTCTTCCTACAAACCTGTAATTACAAGCCATGAGTGACCCCCGAAATGGATTTTTGGGAGTGCAGTGTTACAGAAACACCTGGAAACTGGCTTGTGCCAGGATATATTCCTATAAATTATTTCAGTGGTGGTGGCCCTATGGCTCCTGTGCATACCAGAGGTCAGGGAATCCTGGAATGGCCATTCCCAGGGTCCTGTCCCTGCTCGGGGGGGGGCAGAGGTCAGAGGACAGCCCCAGGGAGGGTCCCCTGCCCAGCTGGACACACTCAGTGACCTCAGCTGCTCCTCAGGGCCGTCCCCATCCTCGGAGCTGGAGGATTCTGCAGTGGTTTGAGGGCTGTGCAATATTCCAGAGGCTGGGATCCCTCCCGGAGCTGGAGGATTCTGCAGTGCTCTGAGGGCTGTGCAATATTCCAGAGGCTGGGATCCCTCCCAGAGCTGGAGGATTCTGCAGTGGTTTGAGGGCTGTGCAATATTCCAGAGGCTGGGATCCCTCCTGGAGCTGGAGGGTTCTGCAGTGGTTTGAGGGCTGTGCAATATTCCAGAGGCTGGGATCCCTCCCGGAGCTGGAGGATTCTGCAGTGGTCTGAGGGCTCTGCAATATTCCAGAGGCTGGGATCCCTCCTGGAGCTGCCCTGGGGAAGGAGCAGCTGCACTGCGGGCAGGGAGCACAGCAGGGAGCACTCCCTGACCCCCTCCCAGCCAAAATAAACATTCCAGCTCAAGTGGAGGGATGTTTCCACCCAGACTGGTGATGTTTGGTCGTTCCCCTAAATCCGCCCTGAATTCTGCAGCAGGATGTTCAGGAATCCCAGTGCCTGGAGCGGGGAGGAGTGACAGGGACCAGCTCCTGTTAAACCCTGAGCTGTGAAAATCCTGTCCCTGTTCAGCTTTTTTACAGGCCATTGTAGCTTTGCAGCAGGCAAAACCCTTTAATGCCTGTTTCAGGAAAACAATTCAGGCTGGTTTTTAGGGATATGTTTGGGATATTCACCCCAAATCTGAGGATGGGAACATGCTGAGTCCAGCTGCCCAGATCCTGCTCATCACCATCATTCTTGTAAAAACCAGTGCTCTGAGTCACTGAAACCCCTCAAATCCCAACTTTCACCATTATTTATGTCCCACTCTCTGTCTGTATTTTACCATTTCCACTTCAGCTTGAGCATCAGAGCCACTTGTGGAAAGACAAAGTTTCCTTCAATAGGTGTTGGTTTGGAAAGAGTCCCAGAATGTCTCTCAAAATAAAACCTGCAGGTTTCTGAGGCAGGCTGAGCTTCCCTCGCTGGCATGGGACATGGAAAGCTTTCTACAGGTTGTGAGTGTTTAAATCTCACTGCAAACAGGATCACAGAATCAGATTGTAAATGTTTAAATCTCACTGCACACAGGATCTCAGAATCAGATTGTAAATGTTTAAATCTCACTGCAAACAGGATCACAGAATCACAGAATCTCACTGTAAATGTTTAAATCTCACTGCAAACAGGATCACAGAATCAGATTGTAAATGTTTAAATCTCACTGCAAACAGAATCACAGAATCTCACTGTAAATGTTTAAATCTCACTGCAAACAGGATCACAGAATCAGATTGTAAATGTTTAAATCTCACTGCAAACAGGATGTCAGAATCAGATTGTAAATATTTAAATCTCACTGCAAACAGGATCACAGAATCACAGAATCTCACTGTAAATGTTTAAATCTCACTGCAAACAGGATCACAGAATCACTCTGTAAATGTTTAAATCTCACTGCAAACAGGATCTCAGAATCAGATTGTAAATGTTTAACATATAACTGCAAACAAGATCACAGAATCAGACTGTAAATGTTTAAATCTTATTGGAAACAGGATCACAGAATCAGATTGTAAATGTTTAACTCTCACTGCAAACAGGATCACAGAATTACTCTGTGAATGTTTAACTCTCCCTGCAAACAGGATCACAAGGTACCGAAGGTGGCCCAGGAGAGCATCCTGAAGGAGCAGTGACAGCTCTGCCCTGCCAGGGCCCCAGCCCTGCCCCTCCTGGCAGCAGCTCTGCCAGAGCCCACAAAACACAACTCCTGGAGCAGCACAAGGCAGAAGTGAGTGCTAATTACGGATCGGCAGAGCTGCAGGCAGTGGTGTGGATCAGTGGGAAGCTCAGACAGAGCCTGGCACGGGCAGGGACAGGATGGCTCAGCCTGACTCCAGCACTGGTCCTGTCCCCAGGGAAATCCCACCTTTGGTGTCCGTGTGCAGCTGATGGAGCAGGGAAGGGCAGCAGGGGAGCAGTGACCCAGCCCCAGACAGGACTCACCTCCTGCTCCCAGCAGGCGTGCCGTGATTATTTCAGACCTCTGGTGCCCGTGTGGCGCGGATGAAGTGCAGGAGCAGCAGGAATGGATGTGCTGGGGACCAGGAGCTGATTGTCTTTCCTTCAGTTCGTTTCTTCCCTTGAAACCTCGGGCAGAGAGCAGAGAGCAGCTTTTCCAGCCCATCCGTCCCAGCTCCAGCCCTGCCCCTCCCGGGACCCTCAGCTGGACCCAGGCTGTGTTTGCACCAGCAGCACCAGCTCAGGGCACTTTCCTGTGCCAATCCTGCAGGAATTGGGCTTCCCAGGAAATCCTGCCACCCATGGCATGACAGAGCCAAGCAGGAATATTGTTGGGCCGCCCCACATGAGGAGCACCCCAAATCCTGTGGGATTAGGGGGACGAGGCAGCAAACCCAACAAACCCAGAAAACGGGGATGTGTTAAGGGAAGCACAATCAGCTGGTGACCCACCAATATTGACAATTAATTCTTGCAGCTATAATGAGCTGGATGCAGAGCTGTGGCTCTCCAGCACTCCCTCCACACATAAATATGAGGAATTCTCCTCCTCTTGCCCCAGGACTTGCCAGGTAAATATTATCCCAAATTCCTCAGGAGCAAAGAGCAAAGCACAGGGGTTTGCAGGGAACAGCTCACTCCTCCTGGAGAGTTCAAACACGGGAATATGGTGGCATTTCCCCTCTCCCTGTGCCCATCACGGACTGCACTGAGGCCTCTTTAATTCAATTATTTAATTATACAAGTTGTATTACTTCCTATAAACCAACTTCAAATAGTTTGGGTTCTGTCATGTTTAATGCACTTCACTATCAGAGCATTTTTCTTAGATAAGTGAGAAATTAATGCTCCATTTTTTTCTTGTCCAAGTGGATTTTTTCACTCGAATTTCATTTTACGGAACAGCATCTTCCCCAAATCTCAGCCCAGCTGTTCTGAGATGCAGGATAAAATCCATTGTTGGATTTGTTTTGTGCACCACATCACAGGCACACATCCTCGAGGCCAGAGCAGCCCAAATATCTGTGCAACTGGCACAGCTTCCCTGCCAAAATTCACTGTCATTCCCCCTTTCCCAGATAAATCATAGAACAGCAAGCACTGCAGAGCTTCCAGAGCAGGCACTGCACCCTTCCCAAGTGCAAACAAAACCAGATTTGCAGCTGCTTTTCCATGGAAAAGGATTGTTCAAGATAATTTTTTTCTCATTGATCTATTCCCCTGAGGCTCAAACTCTTCCTGTTCAAAGAGGAAATTTTAACATGAGGGGTGAAGCTGTGTAGCCAGAGAATTTAGAGCTCAGCAGGGCTGTTTACTAAATGCCAGATATTTCTAAATTCAAGCCTTAAGGCACAAGGAAACCCCAAAAACGTAAAACAGCAGACCCAGCACAGGCCAGCTGCGAAGAAACGATCTCTTTGTAAATCAGCAGGGTTCCTTGGCTCAGAGTGCCAAGGATGTGCTCTTCCTCCAGAGCTGGGGCTGGATCCCAGAGCTGGAGTGAGAGGAGTGATCCTGCTGCTGTTGGTTGCTGTTCTCATCCATTCAAACAGAGAAGTGGCCTTGAAAATCCATTTTTGCACCAAATCCCACCACTAGCGTTTCATCCAGCCTTGACCAGGAGCCTGAACACATCCCAGAGCCGCTTTTATCAAACAGCTACAAGAAAATCACTCACGAAACCTCGTGTTTACATTGTCTCAGCTCTCATTATCCTCAGCACATCTTCCTCTTCACTTCTGCCATTGTGACACAATCAAGCAAATTCCCCCTGAAGAGTTTAATTAAAGCCCTCTCTGCTCTGAAAAGCTGCAGGGTTGCAGGATCACTCCTTGCAACAACACAGGAATAAAAAGCATTTGCCTCGTGCCCATTCCAACATCTGAACTGCAGGCAGGGAAAAAAAAGGGAATAAATCAAACCTCCAAGAAAAGGAGCTCTCCAGGAAGAGCCATCTGCTCCCAGCGCCCCGAGGAAATGCAGCTCCTCTGGCTTGTCAGGAAATGGGAGCCAGCCCTGGAGTTCAGGGAGCCAAGAGCCACGCTCTGCCCTCATCCTGGCACTCGGCAAATGTCGGGGACCATCTGATTTCCATCTGATGAATAATGCACGCAGCAGCTCGGGAATGCTGCCCTGGGAGCTGAGGGCTGGGAGATGGAAGGGTGGGAAGATGGAATGAGGGTCAAGGAGCCTGGCACCTCCCAGTGCTGCAGTTATCCCACATTTTTATTGCGTTAGAAGGAAACGGGCTGGGATAACTCATTGGAGGGAAAATCCATTGGATTTTCTCATTCTGGGAGCTTCATGGCACCTCTGCAAAGAAGGAGGAGATGTGGCCAAGCTCCTCAGGCAAGTGACATCGGTGACACGGAGCTGTGGCTCCAGATCCCACCCAGCCCCAGACTGGGAGCTGAGCAATCCCCTCTCACACTCACCCTGCATCCCAAAGGAAGCACAAATTAATAACGAGGCCAAAGATCCACTTGCTCCTGCTGGCAGAGCTCCAGGGAGGCCAGGGCTTGGCTGCTGCAGTTATTCACTGGGGAAAAAGGGAAATAAAAACAAAACCACAGAGAGAAAATTCCCAAGGAAGAGGAATCCCCCCCTAATTTCCTGCTGTTTAATGTGCAGGAGGAATCACAGGCATGAAGGCAGTGGGCTGGAAAAGCCCTGTGAGCCCATGGAGTCCAAGCACCCCAGCACTGCCAAGGCCACCACTGCCCCATGTCCCCAAGTGCCACCTCCACAGGGCTGTGAAATCCCCCCAGGGATGGGGACAGCCCCTTCCAGGAAGGAATTTCCCCAGATATCCACCCTGAGCCTCCCCTGGCCCGGCCTGAGGCCATTTCCCCTGTCCCTGTCCCCTGCGAGCAGAGCCCGACCCCCCCAGCTCCACCCTCACAGCCCTTCCCTGCCCCTGATTTTCCTTTGTTTGCACCCATTCTGCTCAGTCCAAGAGGAAGCGGGCACCAGCAGCTCTAAGGGATGTTCTGGGGCACAGGCTGGGAATTTTGTTGACAAATGCTGTGCCTGGAGTCTGGGTTTGTGACACCGCTCTGGATTTCACAGCCTTGTATTTATCAGGAATGCCGTGTTTTACAGTCAGACTCAGCCTAGGATGGGTTGGAAGGACCTCAAAGCCCATCTTGTCCCATCCCATGGGCAGGGACACCTCCCACTGTCCCAGGCTGCTCCCAGCCCCAGTGTCCAGCCTGGCCTTGGGCACTGCCAGGGATCCAGGGGCAGCCACAGCCGCTCTGGGAATTCCATGCCAGCCCCTCCCCACCCTCCCAGGGAACAATTCCTGCCCAATATCCCATCCAACGCTGCCCTCTGGCCCCCAGGCAGCTCCCAAGGAGCTGTTTCTGGAGCAGCAGGCCGGTCCCTCACACTGGAAAGCAGCCCAGAGCTCCAGGATAATGAGTATTTAGCATCCATTCCCTGTTAAAAGCACAGGTGTAGGAGCACGTGGCGAACAGAATCTGTCGAAGGCGTTTGGCAGATGCTGGAAAACACAGGCAGAGTTCCCCAAATCCCTCAGGCAGCCACTGGGACAGGCAGGAAAACCCCGAAAAGCACTGCTGTGGATAAAGGCACTCCCTGGGTGATCTCCTGTGTCCCAGGGCAGGGACAGGAGCTGGGCTTACCCTGCCTGAGACCCTCACACATCCCTGGGGAGCAGCCCAGGCAGGAGCACGGAGCTGCAACTCCCAGAGAAGTTCCTAAATGCTGCGTTTACTTCAGGGGCTGCAAAGCTCCTCGTTTGTAACACAGGCAGAGATTTAATGATGGGATGGATTTTCCTCAGAAGTGTCTAAAGGTTTCTAAAAGGCTCTAAGCATTAAAGGGAATGGGAGATCAGGCTGGAATTTTGCCTGGTGTTTTTTGCTGGTTTCCCTCCCCTTCCCCTCTGCCAGGCTCGGGATGGTAATTAGAGCACTTTACCTTCCCTCTGGAAATTGGAGTCATTACGGGAGCCTGGCAATAAGGAGTTCAGCTCATCTCATCTCTATTCCACATAACAGCTCCTAAAAATACAGCCAGGCTGGAATCACAAGGATGACACAGCCTGAAATAACAAAGCCAAGCTTTAATTTAGCCCTGACTAACGTGGCCCTGCAAGGACCTCTCCAACCACCCTGCCATGGGCTTTTAGGTAGAAAAAGAGCAAAAAGTGGACCCGCAAAACCAGCAAAAAGCAACATTCCTGGCAGATCTCTGCAGCATTAATCGAGGCAATAGAGATGCTCGTTTGAAGGGAGGGCAGTTTGGCTCTGCACTGCCCAAACCCCAGCATTTCCCAATATCCTATTTTCCAATGAAAGCAGCCTCTTCTGCTGTCATGTGCTGCCTCGAAACCATCTCGATCTCAACCACTAATCTCTCACGAAATAATCTCTCTGGTGAAAGGGGCTCTCAGGGCCGTGGCTAAAAGTTTAATGATTCAATTATTTGGTGTCGTTTTAACGAAGTATTTTCAAGAACATGAAATTGAGGCCACCTGTGGAATATCTTTTGTATTTTTGATGAATTAGGGGTTTTTTCAGGTCTGATCATGGTGTTTCCAGCAGCCTTTTTGTGCAGTTATTTACAATTCAGCTTAATTACAGCATCCTGCAAGCTCAGCTGTCAGCCCTGCCGTTATATAACCCTCTTTAAAAGAAACAGATTATTTAATACAGGAGTTGGAAAGTGTGACAAAAATCCAGAGAATGAAATAGAAATTTATCTTTCTGAACACATTTTCATTAGCCCATAAATTTCCCTCCAAGCTTCGGGAGGCAAACGGGGCTCTATTGAATTTATAGAATGATGTTATTCCAGTTATATAATGGAATAAAGGGTAAAAGTCCATTTGATCCCTGTGTTCTAACACGAGGTTTCTAAAGAAGCTTCAAAATGCCAAGTGCAATGTTAGTTTTACACAATAATTGGGTTTGTTGAGACTGGTGATACCTCTTTTAATTAAAAAAAGATATGGAGAAATTAAAGATCGAAAGTAAATATCAAAATGAATATCAAAACAACAAACCTCATCTTCCTTTTCACTGTGCACCAACTTCATTCAAAGCTCCCTGCTGGAATAAACGTTTTAAAAGTGAGGGTAAAAATTGTATTTTTCAAAATGCAGTCCTATAATGTCAGAAATTTTTGTTTTCCACCGGTGGAATAATGAAGGGTTTTCCCATCTGTTAAACTAACACAGGATGGGATCTCTCTCACTGGGATCAGTGATATCCCTTAACATCAGTGGAGAGGAATCTCCCAGATAAACTGGAGGATTGCACAGCTGGAGAAGAGGAGGAAAAAAAGGGGGGCAAAGAGAGCGTTTTTGTTGATTTTCAGCTCCTTTGGAATTCATTCACACTTGACCTGCGAGAATATGAATATTAAAATTGTATGAAGGTAGGTGAGGAACAAACCCACAAAATGCCAGAGTTATAAGAGGAAACACTGAGTAATAAATGGGAAATAAAAAGCCATTTAAGTGGCTTTAATGCCGAATTGAATCGTTATGAAGGTTTATTAATGAGCTGAGGAATTTCCGTATTAAATTCAGATCCAGGCAGAGCTTCCACGCGGGAGGGTTCCTGCAGAGCCAGGCTGCTGCCTCCCCACAGAGCATGGCAGCAATCACAGGAAGGGCCCTGAGCTGCCCTGATTTCATGGGATTTCTCCAGGAAAAGAACATGGAACAGAACAGGACAACTTTAAACGGCTGCAGCACAAACTGGGCTGGGACATCCCGTGTGGGAAGTGCACTCCAAAGCAATTCCAACCTAAATCCAGGAGAGGAAAGCAGTCCTGGAGCTGAGGGTCAGAGGGCGGATGGGCAGCACTTGATGATGTTCTGCCAAATTAAAATGAGGATCAAAGGGAATTTCCCCAACACTGGGACACAGGGATGAGGGATATTCACTGCAGCTCTGATATTTTAAATGATTTTGCTCTGAGTTTACAGCTCATGACAGACAGAACGGTGCAGACTCACCCCACAGACAGGACAGGATCCCAGGGTGGGCTGGCTGGGGAGGGACCTTCAATCCCACCCAGGGACAGGGACACTTTCCACTGTCCCAGGGTGCTCCCAGCCCCGTCCAGCCCGGCCTGAGGGACTCAGTACAGTTATTTCTGTAACTGCAGCACCTGAGGATGGGTCGGGTGATCTCCTCGGGAGGGCAGGAGCTGCTGAAGCAGCTTTTCCCCGGGACTAAAGGAGTCAAAGGATATTTGTCGAGATGAACAAAGCCCCGTGCAGCTGGTGCTGCTGTGGGCTGGCAGGGCTGATGATTCCTGACTGATGGGGCTCTGGAAGCCAGGCTGGCACAGAGTTCCAGCTGACCAGGGCTCCCAGGGTGTGACCCAAACAGGCAGATGTCACACTCAGAGTCACCCGAGTGTGACAGCCTCTGGCAGGTCCCTCCTCTCTGCTCTGCCTGCTCCAAACCCCAGCGATGATGCTCCTGCAAGGCAGGGGGTGTTTGCCAAATCCCAGAATCCTGGGATCCCTGAGGCTGGAAAAGCCCTCCCAGCCCATGGAGCCCCAACTGTGCCCGATGCCCACCTCATCTCCAGCCCAGAGCTCTGAGTGCCACCTCCAGGAATTCCTGGGACACCTCCAGGGATGGGCACTCCAAACCTCCCTGGGCCTGTTCCAATCCTTTACAACCCTTTCCATGAAGGAATTGTCTCCAATATCCAACTAAACCTTCCCTGGCACGGCCTGAGGCCGTTTCCTCATCCTGTTCCTTGTTTCCTGGGAGCAGAGCCCAACTCCCACCTGGCACCAACTTTTCATGGAGCTTTGGAGAGGGAAAAGGTTCCCCCCTGAGCCTCCTTTGCTCCAGGCTGAGCCCCTTCCCAGCTCCCTCAGCCTCTCCTGGGGCTCCAGCCCCTTCCCAGCTCCGTTCCCTGCCCTGGACACGCTCCAGCCCCTCCAGGGCTCTCCAGAGCTGCCCCAGGATCCCAGGGTCCCTCAGCAGGGCCAGCACAGGGGACAATCCCTGCCCTGGGGGACAATCCCTGCCCTGGGGCAGTGCCCACGCTGGGGCTGGCACAGCCCAGGGGTGTGGACGCTGAAAGCTTGGTGGCAGAGAGATTTTTCAGTGTCTGCCTGTGTCCGTGAGCATTCTCACGTTCTCACGGAGCTAGCTGCAAAACAGCCAGCGAGCTTTTGTAAATAATTCTTCTATCTTGCACCTGTGAGTTGTTTTTGCACGTTGTTATTGTAGGACTGGAGGACTGTTTAGGAAATGTGTGTTTTTAGGATCTAGCCAATAGCCCTGGGGGGTGATTAACGAAGATCCAATGGCTTTCTATAACCTAGGGTATAAAACCCTTCTGTATATAAATAAATAAAGGCATTTCTCTCTAGTCACTCCTGAGTTGGGTTCTCTCCTTCCTCCCCGGGCCGTGTCCCTCATTGTGACACAGGGGCCATCGGCCTCCTGCCCCCCTGGGCTCGTGCCCAGCACTGCCACCAGCACCCCAGGGCCTTTTCCAGTGGACAGATTTCCAGGGAACACCGCTGGGAGCAGCTTGTCCCTTGCACCAGTTAAAGCGGGCAGTGTCCCCAGCGGGCACCTGCAGCCCCTCCACAGGTGAGCACACCTGGTGTGTGCACAGTGAGCTCACAGGTGTGGCATTTCCACCCTGCTTCCCCTTTCCCAGTGCTCCCAGTGTTTCCAGGGGGATTTGTGCTCCCAGGATGGATTGGAGAGCTGGAGGAGCCAGGAGCTGTGAGGAGGAGCTCGGGCAGCGCAGAGGAGCCTCAGCCCGTTAATTAGCAGCACACAGAACGGACCTGAGAGATAATTAGATTAATTGAGGGGTCAGAGCGTGCACACACCACTCTGTGCTTCACAGCCTGCCCAGAAGAATGAGTCCGGGCTCCTAGGTACTTAGGCAGAGCTTAAAAGGAAATAAAACGTGGCCCAAGTTTAATCCTGTGAGCAGGAGCAGCCCCCACGCCCAGCCTGGCTGGGAGCAGGGGCTGTGTGTTCCCTGCTCTCACCTGCCACAAGTGACACATCCAGGGACAAATCAGCTCCCCCTCCATCTCCGAGGAAAATCGAAAGTCAGAAAGGGCTTTCTGCTTGGAACGCTTTGATCTTTGT
This sequence comes from Melanocharis versteri, assembly GCA_013397845.1. Lineage (NCBI taxonomy): Eukaryota > Metazoa > Chordata > Aves > Passeriformes > Melanocharitidae > Melanocharis > Melanocharis versteri. Next base: position 65,814 of record VZTG01000766.1, on the reverse strand, counting down.
TCCTTGGCCTCGTCTGAGGGGAGGCCTTCTGCCAGGGACACCCCACAACAGCAGCGAGGGCTCAGTGCTGAAAAACAGGCAAAAAATTCCTAAAAAGGGGGTTTATATTCTCTTAAATCTGCATTTCTTTATCCCAGAATGGTTGAGAGGGACCTTAAAGCTCATCCCATTCCACCCTTTCCATGGGCAGCAACACCTTCCACCACCCCAGGCTGCTCCAAGCCATTAAAATCCTGAATTATTTCCATATCCTGTGTAACTTAATGAACTTCACAAACAAATAAATCCCAGGATGAACAAAAACTCCCCCAAAGCAAACAGAACAATAATTCCCGAACTTTACTTAAGCGGCAAGGTCAAAATCTGGACGTGGCTTTGTTGATGTCACTTGGAAATAATGGATTTTGAAATCCAAATGTGAGGATTCATTTCCCAACCTGAAGAACCCCACGTGGCACCTGACATAAATAGTTCATTAAATCAGGGGTCATTAAAAATGCAAACAAATAAAACGAGAGAATCAGACAAAGGCGTGCTGAGAATATAAAAATAGCAGCTATAAAACCACTTATAAAAATACATATAAATAGCCTGTGACTTAACTTTCTACCTCTATAATACATAAATAATAAGGGGTTTAAATTCACTCATGGCTGAGCAATCAAGGAGAAGGCAACTTCTGAAGACTCAGAACCACCAGAACTCCCTGCTACACATTTTAAAAGCAAGCAGCAATTATGAAGTTGCCTGATCAAAGCTTTTAATGCTGAATTTTCAAAGCAATTTGTAACCATTAAGCAAATGCTTCAGCTCGTGGGCAAGGCAAACATCGCTGTGCAGCTTCACTGAAGAGTTAAATTTGAGTAAAAGAGAAAAATGAAACTTTTCCAGGGTTATGCAAAGAATTTGTATCATTTGAACCAGAGCATAAAGCCCAAATTCCTTCTTTTCTGCCTTAAGGAGATGTGGAAGCTCCCGCCCTCCTTGTAATTGTTTTTGTGATAATATTTGCACTATTTTATTGAGCAGGAGAAGAGCCACACTTTGAAATATCAGCCCCAGTCCAGAAAGCCATTATGAGAAGCAATTACTGCAGGTTACTGATTTGGAGCATCAGGGGAGATGGATTAAGTTTGGGCTCGGATTTAAATTGAAAACAAGGATTCTGTTAGACACTGCCCATCAGATTAATGCTAATAAAGCTCTGGAGGGGTTTGGCACCTCTGGGTTGGACAGGAGGGTAAAACCCCGAATTGTGCTGAGCCCTAAGGGGGGTGGGCTTGGCTGTCCAACCTTCTGGAATGCCTGAGGTTCCTCATCCCCCGGGAACAACCTGGATTTGTGTGTTTAGTGGATGAAAAGCCATGGGAAAGGCTGAGGAGCAGCACCCGCTCCTAAGATAAAAAATTCCAGTTTATCCAACATCGAACTCCAGGTGAAAAGTGACAGGAAGTTTTCAGGGAGCTGGGGGTTTATCTTCAGCCGTGGGGCGGGTGGGAGCAAACAAAACTCCTGAATCCCCAGACCCCGGGTTCAGAGCAAGGATTTGCCATTTTCCTGCCTGGATCCAAGGCCAAACCCCGGGTTCAGAGCAAGGATTTGCCATTTTCCTGCCTGGATCCAAGGCCAAACCCCGGGTTCAGAGCAAGGATTTGCCCTTTTCCTGCCTGGATCCAAGGCCAAATCCCGGGTTCAGAGCAAGGATTTGCCCTTTTCCTGCCTGGATCCAGGGCCGAACCCTGGGTTCAGAGCAAGGATTTGCCATTTTCCTGCCTGGATCCAAGGCCAAACCCTGGGTTCAGAGCAAGGATTTGCCATTTTCCTGCCTGGATCCAGAGCTGAACCCTGGGTTCAGAGCAAGGATTTGCCATTTTCCTGCCTGGATCCAAGGCCAAACCCCAGGAGCTGGGATGTGCCTGCAGAGCTCTCCCAAAGCTCCATGGACCCATTCCCCAGTTCCTGCAGGAAGCAGGTGTTCCTGCCTCTGGGGAAGGGAAAATCTGGGAATTTTCCACTTGGGAACGTGGTGCAGGATCTCGCTGGCTGTGCTGGTACTGAGGGAGGCAGGTGCAGGTGTCCCTCTGCCCTTGGAGGGGACACTGCCAGAGGTGTGGGACAGCCCCGCCTGCTCCCGGCACATCTGGATGCAGCTGCAGGAGATGGGCCAGCGAATCCATGGAATCAGGGAATTACGGAGTCATTTAGGCTGGAAAATCCCTCTGGGAACATCCACTCCAACCATTCCAGCACGGCCAACCCACCACAGCCCCGTGTCCCCAAGTGCCACAGGGCTTTGAAATCCCTCCAGGGATGGGGACTCCAGCCCTGGACAGCCTTTCCACGGAGGAATATTCATTAAATCCATCTAAAAGGACACTTTGACCCAGGTTCTGTGGTTTTGGTGAGCTGTCAGCAATAACAGCCAAAAAAGGAGCTCAGTTTTGGAATGAGGGCTGAAGCGGGAGGGATGTGCCCAAATCCGTCTGGAGCTGGGCCTGAGCAGCTCCCTGACATGAAATTCTGTAGTAAATTATTTTTTTACCTGAGGAGAACCACATCCAGATTCCAAGGAAGGTTCTCAGTCACCACGGAGAGGAGAATTCCAGAGGTGGAAACTCTGTCCCAGAGGTGCCCACAGGGATGTTCCTTGAAAAAGAGAGGAAAAGGGTGAAAAATCCCTGGGCTGGAAATCCCACCATGATCTTCCAGCATCCCCAGCCATTCATCCAGGAGAATTTTCCTCCTCGTGCTGGGTCCTGCAGTGGGAGGAGTAATGACCACCAGGAGTAAAGAGTTAAATGCAGATTACCACAGAAAATAACTGAATTCCACCTAAACTGAGGGGGGTAACGCTCAAACATCATCTCAGGTGTGAGGAGGTGGAGAAATGTGGCTTCTTTAGGTGATACTTCAGGTTTGAACACACCCAGCTGCTCTGGAAAAACACTGAAAATAAATAAAAATATTTTAAACCACTCAGATTTCATGGAATCCCCAAATCAGACTGGTTTGGGTGGGAAGGGACACCTCCCACTATCCCAGGTTCCTCCAAGCCCCATCCAACCCCTCTCCAGATCTGCTTGGGTACGAATTTCCCAGCAGAAATATTCGCTTTTTTCACTGAGCACGCAAAAATGAAAAGGATTAGTGCTTAATAGATGATCTTTCATCATCTGAATTGTAAATGAATTTTAAAGCAGCTTCATTATCCGCGCAGTGGAGCTTTATTTGTAGCAATGCTTCCTCCAGCAGCCCGATGAGGGGTCAGCACGGAGAAAAAGGAATTTGGTTAAAATTCAACTACCCAGGAAAGCAGAACAAATTAAATTGTGGGGCTAATTGTGGGTTTGAGGAATTCTCATCGGCTTCAGAGCAGCCAGGGATGGAGGTGCAGCATTCCCAGGAGAATTCCTGTGGGATGGAGGTGCAGCATTCCCAGGAGAATTCCTGTGGGGTGGAGGTGCAGCATTCCCAGAAGGAGAATTCCTGTAGGATGGAGGCCCAGCATTCCCAGGGCTGAATTCCTGTGGGATGGAGGCTCAGCATTCCCAGGGCAGAATTCCTGTGGGATGGAGGCCCAGCATTCCCAGGGGAGAGCAGAATTCCCCAGGCACAGAACTGCTCCACACTGGGAACACAGCAGTGCTGAAGTGAAGCTGCTGGAATAAAGAAGGAAGGGAAAGGCAGGTGGTGGAAAAGCAGCCCTGGAATGCGGGGTGGGAGAAGGGAAGAGCAGGAATCTGCAGGAATCTGCACCTCCAGAGTTCGTTTTGGAGGGTAAATCACAATCACAGTAAAGAAACCCAGAACTGCAGGAATGTTCCCTTTGGAAGTACGCAGGGTTTGGTTTTCCTGCAAGATTTATGTGAATCCAATAAAATGAATAATTTATGGATACCGACGGAACCCTGTCCTGACCTAAACCACACACATGCTTTAGATTGTCAGTTTTTTCAAACATTGTTCCTAGTTTGGTTTGTTTGGGGTATTTGGAGCTTGTTTTGGGGTGTTTTGGGTTTTTTTACTAATAAGGGTGGTACAGGAGGTGATCCCCCCCCCCAGCCCCAGCTCCTGCAGCATTCCCAGGCTCCAGGTGGACATTTCCATTCATCACACTCCAAAAAAGCCCAATATCCCCCTGAGGTGCCTCCCAAAGGTGCTGGGGACAGCGGGGTGCCCCTGCTTGTGTCCCCACAGGAGCTGCCATGGGAACCCCTCTGGGTAATTTTGGGAATGGAGCACGTGGAATATCCAATCCCACAGCCTCTGAATCCATCCATTACCGGCCTGCCTGGATTTATTTAACATTTCCCCAGGCACAGGCAATTTCCAGGACGCCTCAGATAAGAGGTGCAGTAACCAGGTGTGACAGGGAACAACGGGGCCAGGAATGATGGAGCAGCTCTGGGAATTGTCCAGCCCAGACCCCAGCATTGCTCCTGGATCCCACGGCGCCCAGGCATCATCTGCTGTTTACAGGCTGGGTGGCAAAATAAATATCGCAGCGAATTTCCTTCTCCGGGCCGCGAAACTTCGTTGGCTCTGCCATTCCCTGAGGTTTTATTCCTCCTTTTTCCAGGCAGCTGTAACAGAGCCCCCCCGAAGGAGCCATCGGGCTCCTCTCCCTGGTCTGGGGTCACGCCAGGGTTGTTCTCACTGTCACACACTCTGACTGCACCAACCTTTCCAGCCAGGCCCGTTGGCTTGCTTTCTGCCACGAAATCCAGGCTGGAATGAGGGGGAGGGCGATGACAGTGAGGAGCTGAGATGACTGCAGGGATTTTTACACTTTTCCCTGGAATTATTCCCACTCTGTAAAATGAAGCAAGTTTTGCCATCTGCCCACAAACCTCTCCCCATTCCCAGCTTTGCCTTTGCTGCTGGTCTCCATAAATCTCAAATTCCTGTGGAAATCACCAAAGGATTAAATAAAGGTGGATGAGGGCTGGTGTGGGCTGGCCATTGTCCACCTGCTTCCCGAGCAGCCCTTGGCACAGGGGCTGGGAAAAGAGAATGGAGAGGAGAGAAAATCCCCACTGGAAAAACGCTCCGAATGACCTGGAAAACAAGATTTCCATTTTTTCTTTTTTCCCTTTGGAGAGGAGGGATGGCTGCAGCAAATAAATGGTAGAGGAAATTGCCTGGAGTTAATTACTTATCCTGTTTATTGCTGAGCTGCAATCAGACCGAGCTGGTTTCTCGACATCCTCTTAAATCCAAGGAAACAAACGGCAACAACGATTTGGGAAATGAAAATATCCCCAAAATGCACCCAGAGCGTCCTGCACACAGCACAAGGACGTGGCCATGGGACAGCTGCTCCAAGGCTCTCCTCCCCAGTGAGGGCTGCTGGATACCAGTGTGGAATTCCAGCCAGCCATGGAATTTTGTCACGTTTGGAAAAGAAGAAATCGGGGTGGGTTGTTTTCCTTGGGTTGTTTTCCTCTGGCTGCCAAGGTCACTCTGTGGTGGATTTCATGTCCTGCAGATGTCGGGGCACAGCCTTGTCCCTAGGTCTGGGAATCTTGGAGTGAGCTGATGCCAAAACCAAAACACTTCCTCTGCCCCTTTGCTTCATCACCTTCTCCACAAACCACCTACAGTTATTCCATTATTGTTTCTCCAGCGCCAGGAATTTTTCTCTCCTGTTCGGTGCCTTCATCCCTTTCACACCCTGGAATTATGGTCATTTTCTCCCTTGATTTTTTGTGAAAATGGTGGAGAGAAGCTACTTTAAGCTGGACTAAGCAGAGTCTGGGCATTTTAGCAATTCCAGAGCAGGAAAATCCCACAGCCAAGAACCAGGAGGTCATCTTATCCAGGGTCTTGGAGAAGCATTTCCATGGCTGTGGCTGAGGGAGCCCATGGGGCATGTTGAGCTCTGGAGGCTGAAATCCCTGCTGCAAAACCCTAAAAATGGCACCATTAATCTGCTGCATGATTGACTTCCATTGCAATTATTGGCCTTATTTCATATTATTATTATTATTATTATTAATAATAATAATAATAGCATCAACAACAATAATAACAACAACATTTTAAAAACACCCCAAAACCCACCAAAACCCCCAATTAATTTCCAAACCATCTCGTTCTTCCCTCAGCTAATCCCCAGTTTTCTTTACCCAAATCCCTCCCTTCTGATCCAGGCACTGATATTGATTTACTCCCCAAAAATATTAGANAATCACCAAAGGATTAAATAAAGGTGGATGAGGGCTGGTGTGGGCTGGCCATTGTCCACCTGCTTCCCGAGCAGCCCTTGGCACAGGGGCTGGGAAAAGAGAATGGAGAGGAGAGAAAATCCCCACTGGAAAAATGCTCCAAATGACCTGGAAAACAAGATTTCCCTTTTTTTCTTTTTTCCCTTTGGAGAGGAGGGATGGCTGCAGCAAATAAATGGTAGAGGAAATTGCCTGGAGTTAATTACTTATCCTGTTTATTGCTGAGCTGCAATCAGACCGAGCTGGTTTCTCGACATCCTCTTAAATCCAAGGAAACAAACGGCAACAACGATTTGGGAAATGAAAATATCCCCAAAATGCACCCAGAGCGTCCTGCACACAGCACAAGGACGTGGCCATGGGACAGCTGCTCCAAGGCTCTCCTCCCCAGTGAGGGCTGCTGGATACCAGTGTGGAATTCCAGCCAGCCATGGAATTTTGTCACGTTTGGAAAAGAAGAAATCGGGGTGGGTTGTTTTCCTTGGGTTGTTTTCCTCTGGCTGCCAAGGTCACTCTGTGGTGGATTTCATGTCCTGCAGATGTCGGGGCACAGCCTTGTCCCTAGGTCTGGGAATCTTGGAGTGAGCTGATGCCAAAACCAAAACACTTCCTCTGCCCCTTTGCTTCGTCACCTTCTCCACAAACCACCTACAGTTATTCCATTATTGTTTCTCCAGCGCCAGGAATTTTTCTCTCCTGTTCGGTGCCTTCATCCCTTTCACACCCTGGAATTATGGTCATTTTCTCCCTTGATTTTTTGTGAAAATGGTGGAGAGAAGCTACTTTAAGCTGGACTAAGCAGAGTCTGGGCATTTTAGCCATTCCAGAGCAGGAAAATCCCACAGCCAAGAACCAGGAGGTCATCTTATCCAGGGTCTTGGAGAAGCATTTCCATGGCTGTGGCTGAGGGAGCCCATGGGGCATGTTGAGCTCTGGAGGCTGAAATCCCTGCTGCACAACCCTAAAAACAGCCCCATTAATCTGCTGCATGATTGACTTCCATTGCAATTATTGGCCTTATTTCATATTATTATTATTATTATTATTAATAATAATAATAGCATCAACAACAATAATAACAACAACATTTTAAAAACACCCCAAAACCCACCAAAACCCCCAATTAATTTCCAAACCATCTCGTTCTTCCCTCAGCTAATCCCCAGTTTTCTTTACCCAAATCCCTCCCTTCTGATCCAGGCACTGATATTGATTTACTCCCCAAAAATATTAGAACAAACATTTTTGGGAAGCCTGACCCCTCCCAGGCACCCCAATGGCCCCATTTATCTGCTGCATTATCGAATTCCATTGCAATTATTGGCCTTATTTCATATTTTAATGTAATTACTCTCGGCCTTTGCTCTAATAAATACCTGAAGCAGGAATTCAGACAAGAAATTCAAACACTCTGAGCCTGCTAAGGAGAAAATGCTGAGAGAAAGGTGCTGGTGCTTAAACAGCTCTGCTCCCAAATCAATACAGAATACATTCATAAATTAACAATCACTCCAGACTCAAACATTCATTGCTGGAGGAACGCTGCATAATTAAACCACGGGAATGAATAACTAATTAAAATTTAATTTTCATTTTTGGTTCTTTTTTAAGCCTTTGGTTAAAAAATTAACTTGGCTACCTGATTTTATTTCTGCTGGAGGTTACGTCGGTCACGACTCCAAACATTGCAGGGTTTAAACTGGATTTGGGCCATAAATTGGGGAAAGGGAAGGGAAGGAAAAAGGAAAGAGGGAAAAGGGAAGAGGGAAGAGGGAAGAGGGAAGAGCCCAAAGCAAATATTGCATTTGAAACTCGCAAAGGGAAAACTCTGAAAACACCTCCAAGATCGAGTCCAACCTTTGACCAATCAGCACCTTGTCAACTAAACCAAATCAGCTTCTCTAAAATCATCCAGTAATTCCTCACAAGTCTCTTGGCTGTTCTGCTGATTTCCTGGGATAAATTCCAAACCAAGCCCCTTCCCCTGAAACAGCAGGCTTTAAATCTCTCTCTTAGCACTCATGCAGGGATGAAAGGAACAAGGAACAGCCACACGGAGATAAATGTGAGGAAGTGAGTTCCATTAGCAGCCCTTCCAGGGGGCTGCAATACAGGAATCCACGCTTTTGGGAAATACCTGGGAGTTAGACCATGAATTTTGAGCTATTTCGGGCAGGATTGACCTGAGTGCAGGAAAATGGGAATGGGCCTCTAGTTGAGTTTGGAGAGGCATCAGCAAAGGACACGAATGTCTGTGTCAGGAAGGTCACATTAAAGAGCGTCATTAGTGGCTCACTTGGCCTTTGCTGCACAGGTCAATGCTGGGAATCGAATTTCCTTCAGTTTTGCTCACTGCAGTCAAAAATACCTTTTCACCAGAGAAAGAAAAAGAAGCAAAGCAAGCAGGAAAGGGAAGGGGAGGGGAGGAGGAGGGGGAAGGGGAAAGGAAAAATATCCCCCAGATAAATATCCAGAGTGGAAATGAGTTGGAAAACCCAAAAGCCAACCCCCCAGGCAGCTGTGCACAGGGCCAAAAGCAGGACAGGCCCAGAGCCAGGAGATGTGGGTGCTGTTACCCAGATCCAAGAGGAACAGTTAATGATATTCCTTCCACAAATGTGCTTTATCATAAACCTGGCTGGGTTTGCACAGGTACAAAAAGAGTTTGCTCAATTGAGCCGACATGAGAGGTTTTATTGAGATAATAAAAGGAACTATCAGGAAAAATAAAAGATAGATCCTTGCTGAAATCAATCAAAAAGCCTTGAAGAGACTGAAAGAAAAGCCAAGCAAGTCTGCCCACCAATTCAGGAGTTTAAAGGAGGCAGAAAAATAAATTTCAATTATGCAATCAAAGATCACTGAACAATCCAAAAGCTATAAAAACAGGGGCTGAAATATTAAAATAGATAAATCTGAAATAACCCCAAAGACAGGCAGCTCGATAAAGACAACACCAGTGAGAAGTAATTACAGGGGGAGAAGTGAGCAGTTTGTGAATGAGTTCCGTGGGCCTCCGTCACTGGATCTGTGCAGGAGCATTTTCTTCTGAAGGAATAAAAAGTGCAGGAAAGAAAAAGGCAGTGAAATAACAAGGAGGTTATTATGGATTGAAAAGGAATATTGGTAACATGTGAATGGGAGATATGCCTGATGGGAAGGAGCTTGGAGCATGAAGAGGGAAAAGGGAAAGGACAGGTGAAGTTAAAAGTCATATTGGGAATGAATGGAATTAAGGATATTTGTTTATCTTTAGAAGATAACAAAATTCTGATATGCAGGAAAACTTACAGGCGTGGAAAACCTGAAGATTTTTACAGAAGACATGAAATTCCTTCTTCCTGGGTGGTGACTGAGAGTTTATTGGTGCAGATCTGGCTTCCCCTGGTTTTCAGGTTACCTTCAGTATTTCCTCTTCCTCCCTGGGGTTTATATTCCAAGGATTGGAATATCCTGGTGGCTTGGGCAGTGTCCAGCACAAAGGCAGGAATGTTGTGTTTCCAGGTCACAATTCCAGTGCAGTGATGGAGCTGTGGGACAGCGATGCAAAATTCAGTGTTACAAGGAACAGGAAAAGTCAACCTCAAAGCTGGAGTTTGGGGGCACAAACTGAAACCACGGAATCTCAGGCTCACAAAATTCACTCCAGCTTTCAATATTGATATGGGAAATAGAGGGAGACACCTCGGGTGTGCAGGTGGGACCTTGGCTCCAGCACACCAGAGAAATTTCCTTTTTCACCTCATTTTTGTAGGAAGCTGAGGACATTTTGTCCCCTGCAGCGTGCCCTGGCTGGGAATGCTGGGCTGGGAATGTTGGGCACTTCACAACTGGATTTTCCTGTGCAATTAATGGAGTTCAGGGAATGATCTCTGGCCCTTTCCCTGCTGTGTGGGAAGGGGCTCATGAAACCAGCCCGGTGCTGGGACCGAGCTGCAGAAACACCGCAGTGAGTCCCAAATTCCCACAATTCCAGTAAATCCCAGCCTGGCAGTGCCTCTGGAGCAAGGCCAAGCTGGGCACAGTCACTGAAGTTCATCGCTGGTGGAACACGAGCACGACCTGGCCGTGCTGATATCCGTGGGCTGCAGATCCCAGCTGGAGTGTCCTGGGCTGATCCCAGCCTGGGCAGCGGGAAAGGGGAATTCTGCTCCTGTGCCCAGGGGAGCCCCCACCTGCAGAGCTGGGGCCCAGCACAGGAGGCACCTGGAGCTGCTGCAGCCAGGCCAGAGCAGCACCAAATGATCAGAGCATGGAGCAGCTCTGCTGGGAGGAAAGGCTGGGAGAGCTGGGATTGTTCATCTGGAGAGGAGAAGCTCCAGGGTGGCCTAAGTGTGGCCTCACAGCACCTGAAGGGGCTGACAAGAAACATGGAGAGAAATTATTTACGAGGCCTTGGAGGGACAGGACACAGGGAATGGCTTCCCAGTGCCAGAGGGCAGGGATGGATGGGATATTGGGCAGGAATTGTTCCCTGGGAGGGTGGGCAGGCCCTGGCACAGGGTGCCCAGAGCAGCTGTGGCTGCCCCTGGATCCCTGGCAGTGCCCAAGGCCAGGCTGGACACTGGGGCTGGGAGCAGCCTGGCACAGTGGGAGGTGTCCCTGGATGATCTTTAAGGTCCCTTCCCACCCAATCCATTCTGGGATTCTCTGGTTTTATGGATTGATTTCAGTGGGGTTTGTCCCACCATCCTTCCACCTCAGCTCTGCTCCATGTAAAAGTGAGGCAGGAATTTTATTCTTCCATAATTTGATATCAGAGCAAGAAAGACAAATTATCCATGACATTCCAGCCCAAATGATGTCACATCGGGCTAAAAAGGCAGGAAAAGGAAAAATCCTAGGAATGTGGAGTCACTGACTTACCAGTAACAGTGCATCAGCCCAGCTCAGAGACAAGTGCAAGGCACCAGGTTTCCAGTTTTATTCCATGATATGGAGCTTCTGAAAGGCTGTTAAAATAGGAAACAGATTTATTTCATCCATGAAGGAAAATCCAGCCAGGTGGTCGGAGCTGTTGTGATCCAAAATCCCCTTTTGCAGGCCAGACCCCCAGGCTGTACCTCCCGAGCTGAGAAGAATCCACTAAAGCAGCAACTCCTCCCCTTTGGAGTAATGGAAATCTGGCTACACTGACTTAAGGCAATTCGCAGTTGTTAAATTTAATTTCCCATCAATAAATATAATTACCTAATTCAATTTCCGCCTCTTAATAAAAATGGTTTCCAATGTCGTTAGAGCCTCAATCCCCAATATCTGAGACTGCTCAGGATTACGGGCTGTGTAAATACAATTTCTGCAAGCAGATGGATTTTCCATGCAGATGGAGAAACACAAATTGGAATCAGTGGTTCTGGCAGCTTCCAACACCTCCAATCTGAAAAAAAAGAGAAACAATAAAATTACTGAGGTTTTTTTCCTCAATCACACTGAGAAAGGAAGAGCTGTGCCTGTGCCTTCTTTAATTTGACCAGGCTTAAGTTGTTCCTTTGCAGGAATTTAATTAGCTAAAATATATCCCCAGCAGAAAAATTAGGAGTGTCCTCGAGGTTTATTTGACACTCTACAAACACTGGAGCTTCCTCTTGAAAGGGAAAATTCCTGCCTGGAATGATGGTGCTGATTTTAATGGAGCCACTTGACCACCGCTCTGAGAGCCAGGAGAGGATTTCCCATCACAGATCTGTGTCAAAATGTGATTATGGTAAAAGGCCTCGAGCTGCACCAGGGGAGGGCTGGATGGGATAACAGGGAAAATTCCTTCGTGGAAAGGGTTGTCAGGCATTGGAAGGGGCTGCCAGGGCAGAGGTGGAGTCACATCCCTGGAGGTGTCCAAGGAATGTGAGGATGTGGCATTTGGGGACACGGAGATCCTGGTGAATGTGATGGTGCTGGGTGGGAAGGGACCTCAAATCCCATCCAGTGCCACCCCTGCCATGGCAGGGACACCTGCCACTGTCCCAGGCTGCTCCCAGCCCCAGTGTCCAGCCTGGCCTTGGGCACTGCCAGGGATCCAGGGGCAGCCACAGCTGCTCTGGGCACCCTGTGCCAGGGCCTGCCCACCCTCCAGGGAACAATTCCTGCCCAATCTCCCATCCAACCCTGCCCTCTGGCAGTAGGAAGCCATTCCCTGGGTCCTGTCCCTCCAAGGCCTTGTAAACAATCTCTCTCCAGTTTCTCCAGGTGCTGTGAGACCACACTTATGCCACCCTGGAGCTTCTCCTCTCCAGGTGAACAATCCCAGCTGTCCCAGCCTTTCCTCCCAGCAGAGCTGCTCCATCCTCGGATCATTTGGTGCTGCTCTGGATTCTCTCCAGCAGCTCCAGGTGCCTCCTGTGCTGGGCCCCAGCTCTGCAGGTGGGGGCTCACCTGGGCACAGGGGCAGAATTCCCCTGTGCTGCTGCCCACGGGGATACCTGGACAGAAAGATCCCTCCTTGGGCCAAAATTTCCTCCCTCCATCCCACTTCCAAGCCTGTGTAGAAGTTACCACTTCAGGGATCGATTTTGAACCTCAGCTTGGGAATTGCACAAGAATTCAGGCACAGAATGACTGAAAGGCCTTGATCCAGGAATAAGGTGAAAATCCATCACTGCCACCGACAATCCCAACCACTGCTGAGCACCAGGAGAGTGGGAGAAGAGGGGAAAAAGGGAACGAAGGCAGCCTTAAAAAAACCTAAAAACAGAGAAAACTTGGCAGAATACAAATCAGAGCTCAGCCACAGCTGGTGGGGAGCTTTTAATTGCTTTTAAGGGAAGCAAATACCTGTGGGCTGGGAAGATGGGACAGCTTGAGGTCTGAAGTCATTTACCAAGTCTGTTGTTCTGAGGAGCCTTCAGGCAGAATCACTTCTCTCTTCGCTGGGCTTTCTTCCTGTTTTTTAGTATTATTTAGCTGTGGGAAGCATCGTTGCAGCCTGCCATGTTCAAATTTGTCTTTGTTTTCCTGGCAATTAGGGCAGTTCCGATGGAACGGGGAGGATGCTTCCGGCAGGGCAGGGATCTGGTGGCACCAGGCCAGGGCAGGGACACCTCCAAACCCCACTGCAGCCTCCCAGCCTCCTCTTCCATGTGCTGGGAACGTGTTTTCCAGCTGAACAAAAATGGTATTTGCTCCTTTTCCATCATGGGAAGCTGCACGGGGAGTTCCAGCAGGGAGGAGAAGGATGAATACACATTTTGCCACCCAAATTCCAAAGGGAATTTTTGTTTCATCCCATTTCTCTCCCTACACTAATGCTTTTCTCCCTTCGTGCTCTCTCTCCTCATTCCCAGTCACTGGCCCCACGTCCCAGATTTTCCCTTGGAAAATCAGACTCCAGACTCAGCCACAAGCACAATCCAGATAAAAATGGTAAAAGTGATCCCAAAATTCCCAAGAAGCTGGGGAAACAAGGTAGGAGTCTCTCCTGGGGAAGGCTTGGGAATGTAGTAAAGTTATTTTAACCTTCAGACCCTCTGAACACCCGGGATTGATTCCTGGAGATCAGAGCCAGGAGAAAACAGGGAGAGCTCATGATTTTGTGGGATATTTTCTCTCTGTACTTGGATTATTGGCATTTTCTGCTTTTGGTATTTAATGGCTGAGGTGACCTCTGGAATAAAGATGAGTTCTATAGAAAGCAGGGCATTTTCCTGGAATTAAATCTGGAATCATGGAATGATTATGGTTGGAAAAAGCCTTTAAGATCACCAAGTCCAACCAGCCCCATGTTCATATCCTCACCACATCCATGGTTTTCACACTTCCAGGGATGACTTCTCCACCCCTGCCCCGAGCTGTCTGCTCAACCCTTCCCTTGAGGAATTTTTCCTAAAATATCCAATCTAATCCTGCCCTGACCCAAACACAACCCTGACATCTCCTATTCCCTTCCCAAGGTCTTCCCCTACACATGAATATGTAAATGAGGGCCTAATTTGCTCTCTCTGGACAGCGAAGAAATTTCAAATAATTCCTCACTTGAGGTCACTCCGTAATTAATGGGAAAAGTGTGGAATAACCCTCAGTGTCCTTTTGACCAGGATTAGTGGGAAATGCAGGAAAACCAGCAGTGAACCCTTGCACAAGAATGCTGGATCTTTGGAAAGGGAAAAATCTCCTTTACAAACCTGCAGCTGCCAGCAGGAGCATGGAAAAGGCTGATCCAGGGAAAGGAGGAGCAGGGGAATATTTCCTGAAGTTTTCCATCGGGGGGAGGCTTTCTGAGGAGTGGCCACACACTGAGGAAACAAAGGCAGGAACAAAGCAGCCGTTGTCCCCAGGGAGGGCTCTGAGCTCAGCTGGGCTTCTGCAGCGTTGGTGCCATCGTTTCTCCCTGGGAATGTCCCAGGCCAGGCTGGACACTGGGGCTGGAGCAGCCTGGGACAGTGGGAGGTGTCCCTGCCATGGCACGGGTGGCACTGGGTGATTTTTAAGGTCTCCCTCAACCCCAACCAGCCTGGAGTTCCATGATTTTGTGACAAATCCATCAAGGTGCAGAGGGAATTCCCTGCCGGGATGGGCTGGGCAGGAGAAGGTTCCTGAGCCAGGAACAAAGTGGTTGTAGAGTTTGGCCACGCTCCATCAGAGTCCAGAGTGCCCCATCCCCAGGGCATCAGCAGCCAAGGGAGAGCTCTGGGGTATTCCTGCACCCATGAGGAGCCCGTTCCCAGCTCACCCCTCAGGAGCACAGGAGCAGTTTCAGCACAGCTGGGCAGCTGCGCTCAGCCCTGGGCTCCACGCAGGCTCTGTGCCCACTGTCCCTGAGAAAACAGGTGACAAAATCGCTGGGAAAATCATGGATCCAACACTGGCTCTGACATTGTACACACACCGAGATTTGTCTCTCTCTTATCACCATTTTCAGTATTGATGGGGGCTCAGTGCCAGCTGGGATCATCAATTAATACACATTAATCAAAATCCACCACAGTTCACAATTTCTGGGAAGTTTTTCTTTGTAACAAGGACACTCCTTCCATCTTCCCTTCATCATCCTTTGGATAAAGAGAACAAACAGTGGCTCAGGACGAGGTGTGTCCATCAATCCCTGAGTTTGAGATCAGTTGTACAATCCTCATGCAAAACCCTTCCCTGACAAATCCCTAATCTCCCCCACCCCTCTCCTTTATCTTCTGCTGCCATGACAGCACCTGGTTTATCTGGCACCAGGGGCTGTTTTTCATGGCAAGGTTGATGAACTTCTTCACTTTTTCCCTTTTCTTCTTTTTGTCTTTCCCTTTTCCACAATTTATTCCTTAAAGATAACACCACTGGCAATGAAGAACTGCATCTGAACTCTGACAAAGTCCCCAAAAGCTCCTCAGCCACTCTGAGGAGGCTGCAGTAAATCAGGTGTTTCACCCAGCCTGCACAGACAGCTCGGAAACCAGGCAGAAATAACTGCAAATGAAGTGACTTTGTTTTAAATGCAGCCCAGTCTGGGCCTGCTGATACTGTAGAAATATTGTTCTCTGCATTTCCTTACTCTCCATAAGTTTCTTCCTCATCACACTCCTGACTGGGTTGGTATTATCTCAGAAAATGTGAATATCTGCGTGATTTGCTTTGGCTGCAGCTCTGCTGAGAGTTCACCTGGTTTCAGGGAGAACACTGGGTTATTCTGCTCAGCTAAGGGACGAGGCTGGGCTCTCAGGAGGAACATTTGCAGCAGCAGCCTCTCTGAAGTGCTGGATGTTCAGGGACCTCACCCCATCCCCTGAGCACTGGGGGGCTCAGCCCGAGGGTGGGAGGGTCTGGGGACTCTGTGCTCTTCAGAGAAGGGAGGGATGAAAACACCAGCCCACACGGGGCCAGGGATCCACCCCAGGACACTCCTGACCCGTCACAATCCCATTCCTCACGGCCCCAAGCAAAAGCTGGTCCTGAGCTTTATCCAACCCAACGTTTTATCCCAGTGTGGCCCCGAAGTGGTGATGCAGGGAATGCAGAGCACAAACCCTTCCCTCAAACCCAGTGTCCTGCCCGGGCAGCGTGATGGAGATGTGACATCAGCACCTCCCTGGGCTTTAATAGCTGATTCTCCACGATTTTATTAATTACCTCTTCACTCTTCCACTTCAGATATCCTCCAGCAGCTCTACAGTTTAATTAAACCCTCAAATTGCTTCTCTTCTGGGGCTGCTGGGCTGGGTTTTTTCTCTTCCTCCCAGGAGTTCCGCTGCACAAAGCACAGCATCCCTGTGGGGTTCCTGCTCTGACAGAGGGAAATTGTCATTCCCAATCCACCTTTTTCACCCATCCCAGAACAAGAAAGAGCTGGTGGAGAGAGTGCAGAGGAGTGCCCTGCTCTGGAGCCAGGCTGGGAGAGCTGGGGGTGCTCACCTGGAGAAGAGAAAGATCCAGGGAGGGCTCAGAGCCCCCGCCAGACTAATTCCAGCCATGAAAAATTAACCTGCATTTTCTTCTCTATCCGACATTTCACCACTGACCTCTTGTTTCTTCTGAACAGAGAGAACTCCATCTGCAATCATCCACGGGAACGAGCCAGGTCATTCCAGGGCTGTGCTTGGGTACCACAGGACTGTAACTGCAAACGCTGAAGAGCTCAGAACCTGCCACTTCCACTCTTCAAACACAAAGGAGCACCTGAAAAAAAGAAAACAGGGATGGCAAACTCTCCTTCTCAGAGGGTTTCCAGGAGCCTCTCAGCATTCAGAGAATTCCTGGTATTTCTCCTCCCTCGGGCTGATATTTTATCCCACAAAATTTGCTGTCTGTACCTTGGCAGGAAGGTGCCCTCACTGAACAGCCCCTGGAGAAACTGGGCTCAGAAATGCCCTCCAGAAGAGTTTATTGTTATTTACAATAATTATTACGAACCATCTCTTGGAAAAGATCTGTTTTATCCTGACAGCCCCTACGGCTGATGGCTCCAATAAAGGATTTCAGCATGAGCTGGATGCTGTAAAATTCATGACAGAATGGTTGGGTTGGAAGGGACTCCAGTTCCCAGAATTCAAATCTCATTTTCTGGGGATATTTGATCCCAGCAAGGGCCAGCTAAACAAGGTGATTTGGTCCAAAGCCTGGGAATGCAGCATGGAAAAGACAACAGCAGCTGATTTACTCCCACAGCCTCAGAAATGTTTTCACTCCAACCCTGGCAGACAAACGCAGAACTCGGCCCAGGATCTCCAGCAGAGCTGTAGAAACAATTGATTTTTCAGTTCACTAGCCAAATTGGAAAAGTAAATAGTTTGAAATTGCCCAAAACGGGGTTTTTTTGTTGGAGTTCTCGTTGAAGTGAAACACAGGCTGAGGAGCTGCAGCTTCTCCAGCAGCCTGGCCAGGGGGATTCTCCAGCCAACACGGGAATGGTCAGGATTGAGCAGCTTGATTCCTCCAAAAAAGGGTTCTTGTCATCACCCTACAGCCTGTGAGGGAGCAGCGTGGTGTCCCTGTCCCTGCTCTGGTTCCCATCACCTGAGAAAAGCCAGGGCCAGGTGTCCTCCCACCAACACTCCCTCACAGCAGCTGATGGAGTTATTGCTGCTGGAATAATCGCTGCTGGAATCATTCTTGGCACCCAGAATCGTGCCAGGTGGGAGCTGCCAACTGCAGATCAGCACAGGGAGAAGGGCTGGGATCGCCCAGGGAGTGCAGGGAAAGCTCCAAACCCCCGGACACTGAAAACAGGAGTTTCTCCTGTCTGGGGCTGAGGGCAGCAAGGGATCCTTCCAGAAGGGATCAGCACCGGGAAAGCTGTGCCTGTGTTTGTCTGGAATGCTCTCCCAGCCCCCAGCCAGCGCCAGGCACAGTTAGTGCCTGTTTAGCAGCCTTTGATGGATCATTTTCCCAGTGTTTCAGCTATTCCAGGATGCCCAAACCAGTTATTAGCCAGCAGCTAACGGGGCAGCCTTCCCCTCCTGGATTTGGAGTTCAGCCACTGGAACCACAAAACAAAACACAGAAAAACACCCAAATAAATCCCACAGAGGAAATCCCAACAAAAATTAAAATTTTACCAACGCTTCTGATTGCTTCCAGGGAACCAACAGCCCCATTTCCAAGATTTTGGGTGGAAAACCAGCCAACACCTCGGAGCTTGAATTGCACCTCTACAGCTGGAGCTGCCCCACAGGATCACTGAGGCTGGAAAAAGCTCCCAGCCCATCGAGTCCAACCAGCTGCTGGCAATCCCCACCTTGTCCCCAGCCCCGAGCTCTGAGTGCCACCTCCAGGAATTCCTGGGACACCTCCAGGGATGGGCACTCTACACCTCCCTGGGCAGCCCCTGCCAAGGCCTGAGCACCCTTTCCATGGGGAAATTCCTGCTGGTTCCACCCTGAGCCTCCCCGGTGCAATTTGAGGCTGTTCCCTCTTGTCCAGGCCATTTTTCCTGCCCTGGCTGCCCTCTCCTGTCAGGAGGTTGTGGAGAGCCAGAAGGTCCCCCCGAGCCTCTTTTCCCCAGGTTTTGGTGGGCTGGTGCAGAAGGAAGCCGTGCACAGATTCCAACCCCTGGCACCATCAAATTCCCAGAACAGCTGCAGGGATTGGCGCCCACACAGGTCCAGGATATTTTGCAGGCAGGCTGGAAAAACCAGCAGGAAGGAGCTGTGAACAGGGAAGGGATTTTCCCTGCTCAAGTCAACCAGGCACAAGTGAGAGCTCTCAGCCAAAGCCAGTCACAACGATTAACTGTAAATTGCTAATTACTACTAAAAATTACTGGAAAAATTATCTCTGTTCTGAATTAGAAATGCAAAATCTGTGAGTTCTGCTTTCTATTTATTTAGAAAGATAATAATCTCCTAAAGATAATAAGAAATGCTTTCCCAAACACGCGGAGATGCTCTTTCCAGTATTTTCTTAAAACTAATCAAGTTCGAAATCCCAAGTTTCCTTTTATAAACAAGGTCATAAAATGCCTTAAAAATCTCCCAGGAAATTCATGGAAATTTATGCAGTCTGGTATGAGAGAGTAAATCTCTGTTATGCTTGTGGATCCTTCCCCAATCCATGTACATTTTAATTAAGCCCATTAATTTTACAGGATTGCTGCTTGTTTGTTGCTGGATTGTTGCTCTGAAGAAAGCAGCTTTTTTCAATGGAAATTAAATTCCAAGAGCTTCAAAATAAGTTTTTCAACCAACCAGCACTGAGAAACACAAAATATTTCCTGCTGCATAGAAAGCTTGCTTTGGTTTTCTCATTTGTATAATATCATTAAAAGATTATTTATTTTATTATAGGTCTGCTGAGAAAACCCATGTGCTTCCTCAAGCTCTGTGTCATTCCAAAGGATCCTGGTCCATTAACTCATATCTGAGAATAATGGAGGAATTTCCATCTGTCACTGTGGCTCCCAGGCCAAATTTCCTAAATTTCTGATCATACCCTGACCTGGTTTGATTATTTGCAGCAACTCTTCCACCTCTGACATTCCATTTTATCTCAAACTTTATCAGCACTCAAAAATTCAAAGCCAATTACAACATCCTCAAGGAAAAACGTGTTTGTAGTTGGATAAATATTCCATAAAACCGCTCAGGACTAGGATTGAACGCTTGGAACCCTAAAAACATGGGATGGTTTGGATTGGAAGGGATTTTAAGGATCGTCCAGTCCCATCCCTGGGCAGGGACACCTTCCAGTATCCCGGGCTGCTCCAAGCCCTGTCCAGCCTGGCCTTGGACACTGCCAGGGATGGGTATCCACAATTTTCCTTGGATATAATTCCCACTATTGACACAAAATCCATGCAAAACCCATCACACAACGGGTTTAGTGAAGCAGACCTGAAAATCTCGGTGTTTTCTGTCAAAATTACTGTCAGCACTGGGAAAAAAAAAAAAAACAACCCAAAAACCAACTTACTTCAGTGTAGGGACTGAAATTGTCAGAAGAATTCCTCGTGTCTCCATAAAGGTAACATAAATCCTGGCAAAATCCATTCTCTATCCAAAACAAGTCATTCTCCAGGCTGTGTTTTCCCAGGCTGCCTCCGGAACCTGTCTGTGAGGAAAATGAAGAACGAGTACATGAAGGAAATCATAATTTACAATATGTTCTGAAGGCAGGCTGCATTTACAACGACTGGAATTTGAGATTTGCTTGTCGGGGAAAAAAAAACCTAACAAGGAACCCATGCAGATGCTGTGCCTTTGTTTTGTTCTGCTAAAAATGCTGGAAGTGTCTGACAAATGCCGATAATGAGCTCCCATCTCCAGGTGGAAGGAAAGGGAGACATGTTCAAGGCTGCAGGGAGAGGAAGAACAGGGAAAACATGGAAAAGCAGAGGCAGGAGCTGGGAGCCTCGCTGTGTGTTTTCCTTGGAATCCAAGGAATGAACTGATTTTTTGTTGGGGAAAAAATTCCTTTTCAAGAATGGTAAAGTCTCGTGGCTTGCGAGGTTTGTGCCCTCTGGCAGCAGCAGTGCTCCAAGGGAAGTAGATCCCAGAATTCCAGCCTGGTTTGGGTGGAAAGGGACATTAAACCCATCCAGTGCCACTCTGTCATGGCAGGGACACCTCCCACTGTCCCAGGCTGCTCCCAGCCCCAGTGTCCAGCCTGGCCTTGGGCACTGCCAGGGATCCAGGGGCAGCCACAGCTGCTCTGGGCACCCTGTGCCAGGGACACAGAACTTTGGAAAAGGCCCAAAGCAGCAGAGTTGAAGGAAAATGTTTTTGAAATACTGTTTAAAATAAAAATAAAATTAAAATTCCTGCCAACTAAGAGCAAAGCCAAGCTGCAAAGCCTTGAAATTCTCCACGGGTGCAGAGGGAGAGCACCGCAGAGAAGGTCCAGGCTTGATCCACACAGGAGCTGGACTCGGTGATCCACGTGGGTCCCTTCCAGCTCAGGATTTTCCAGGAGTTCTCCTGCCTGGCACTGCCACCTTCACACCACTCGTGGCTGCTGCCCACCCAATGCCACTTCCAAAGTGCATTTTTGTGGCATTTGGGTGGCCAAGTTCCCTTTCCTTGGCTCTCCCCTTTCCTTCACCAGGAGAGAATTGCTTCTCTCAATCACGGAAGGAACAAAGCTAAACTGAACCTCACAGAATTATGGAAAATCCTGGACTGGGACCCACAGGGATCATCCAGTGCAGCTCCTGACCCTGCACATGTCAACCCAAAATCCCACCCTGCGCCTGAGAGTGTTGTCCAAACAGCAAAGTCTTGTCCATGGTGAATTAATTTAATGTTTGGAAGACAAAATCTCAGTCCCACACAATTTCCTCTCCCCCACTGCAAGTCCAGGCCTCAAAAATTATGCGAAAATCCCAATTCCTCCTTCCCGCCTCACTCTAAACCCTCCCAACAATTGCTGCTCTCCATTTCCAGCTCCTCGCCCAAGGCTCCTAAAACATCATGCGGGGATTTGGGAGCCCCATTTGAAACAAATCGTTTTAATTAAAACAGTAATTTCCAGCCCCGAGAGATGGAAACTATTAAAGAGTTGCCAGGAGGGAGAGGCACTAATGGAGAGCAGTGAGCAATTACAGCCAAGCTGTGGCTGGTTCTCTGGGAAAAGGGCTGGGAAAGCAGAGCCAAGCGCTGTTCATCAGCACCGACAGCTCCCCCAGAGCCCAGGATTCTCAGATTCTCCTTCCAGAAAGGCTCAGCAGCTCCTTTTCCCAGGTGCCGAGTCCTTGGGATACAAGGGGAGGGATCAGGAACGGAAGGAGCAAATCTCCCCTCCATGAAACAGCTCCTCGAAACGACGGGGGCAGAGCAAGGGGGCAGAAAAGGTTTTGGCTGGTGGAAGTGAAAGCTCTGTCTCACACAACTCAACTGGGCTTCCCCCAGACAGCCAGGATCTCGGGAAGATTCGTTGGGGATGGACCACAGCTCAGGAGGGCTCAGAAATGTCAAGTTCACGTGCTCTTCCTCCCATTAAAATAGATCTTATCCAACCCCAAATCAAATTCTTGTGGGCTTTCCTGGAAGCATCAATGTCAGCCAAAAGAAGAAAAAAAAAAAAACTTTTTGAAAATATTTTTTTTTCCAAGTTGTAAATGGAAGGAAAACAAGAAGAACATCCAACAAGACGAATATCCAACGACAATCAACAATAAAAATTTGAATAATTTATCCAAGAGCCACCTGACCTCTTCCAAAATGAACCTTCCCCATCATAATCTCTAATTCTGGGCTGTTCACAAATTCAAACCTCAGGAGGCAAAATTTGCTTCAAGTTACAAAGGTCAGTATTTCTGATCTACGCTTGTTTCATGTTCCAGGGCTGAATCTATGCCATAAATATGACTTGGAGGAATTTTACTCCTGTTCTGACCCATGGAATGGTTCCTATTCCAAGGAAGGGCTGGTTTGGGTTTAGAGCTCCGGGTTCCCAGCTGTCCCAGAGGCAGGGCCTAAAGGGAGAATGTTCAGCTGGAAATCAACCAGAGACTGGCATCTAAACATAAATATATTTGTATTTTTCTAGTCTGACCTGCTGAAGCACAGAACCAGAGAATCATGGGATGGTTTGGGTTGGGAGGGACCTCAAAGCCCATCCCACCCCATCCCATCCCAGCCCCAGTGTCCAGCCTGGCCTTGGGCACTGCCAGGGATCCAGGGGCAGCCCCAGCTGCTCTGGGCACCCTGTGCCAGGGCCTGCCCACCCTCCCAGGGAACAATCCCTTCCCAAAATCCCATCCATCCCCGTCCTTTTTCAATTTAGCCATATTTCAGCATTTCACAGACTTACCATTCTCAAGAAAACCACCCTACTCCAGAAAGCAGGAGATCAAGTTTTCACTTTTAGGCACCATCATTTCTCCTGAAATAATCCAGAATTATCTACATTTGGAAACACACCCAAAAAAATTAATCAAAAGCCATTTTTGCAACGTGGATCACTAGTGTGGAAAACAATTCGGTTTCAGAGTGAAAAGGAAAGCATGGGAGCAAAATTCCTGAGGGGAAAAAAGTAAGAAAAAAAAAATTTAAAACCCCAAAACTTTTTCCAAATAAAATCTCCGTCTATTTTCCGTAAATAACATCCAGTTTTCCCCTGGGTTTCTCTTCAGGAAGCCCAGAGCAGGTGCCTCTGCCACCCACAGCCCCGCGGAGCAGCTCATTCCTCCCAGGAATTCCTGTCAACGCCGCGACCTCCTGGAGACAGCCAGCAGGAGAAAAGCGGGATTCCTGGTAATAATTCCCTCCTTGCTCGACTCAAAGCTCGTTAAATCCCGAGGAATATCAAGTGCCCGTTTCAGGGAGTGCCGTGCGAGGCCCTTTTTCCCTGGTTTGTTAATCCCGCTGTCAGCTGGCTCCCCAGGTAAGGGACACGAGCGGGTAACGCCGCATTTCACCCGTGGCTCTGCTGCAAGAATTAAACAACATTAAACAGAATTACTGGGGGTGGAATCGCAGGCAAATCACGGCTCTTAAATTCCACTGAAGGATGTTTAACCAGACATCCCGCAAGGGCAAACAGATAAATTAAGGTTTCCCATTGCAACCCCGGGGACGACGGGAGAATGCTAAACAGGGAGCGTGAGGGACGTGTTCGGAGCAAAGTGTTTCGCCTTATTTTTAATTTAAATGTAGTTCTAGAGATGAAGAGCCTGGAGGCACCAACCATCGCCAATCAAAGCTCACAGGATGATTAAGTCTTCCGAGCGCACCGAAATCACCGCTGCCCAGCGCCGCTCCAGTCATCTGAGGAGGAATTTTTTTTTTCAGTACAAAGTTGCTTTTTTGCCTTTCATTTTTTTAAAAAAGTATTTTCAAAAAAACATGATTTCTCTTTGGCAAAGGAACCCTTTGAAGCGGCCCAAATAGCCTTTGAAGTGAAAATAGAGGAGTCATTTCGTATTCATGCACCCAATCTACTCCTCCCCCCACTCCCAAAAACGAAGGCGTAGAACTTGGTGAAAAATTTATATCCTGGAATAGGCGGCCTCGGCTCGTGACATCAGAGGCGTTCAAGGGAACAAAATGGCACTAAAATGGGAGTGGAGAGATCTTGGGGTGGAAATCAAAGACGAGGGATGGAAATGCTGCTTAATTAGCGCAGATGAAGAGGCACAAACGGGAAGGCAGAAGGTTGCAATGTAGGAAATCCAGGAGGCATTAATGGGCTGGTAAAAATGTCATTCTTTGGAGCTGTCGGCCTCGCTTAGAAAGCTAAAAAATTTATTAAACCTCAGCGAATGTTGCTTTTCTCAGTCACAAAAGCCATTAAGAACTCCTGGAAGTGGTGGATGCCACACAGCCCATTAGCAGTTGGATGTTAACGCTGTTCTCTCCCTCCTTCCATCCCCATAAATGTATTTCTCTCCTCTAATATTTCCTAAGAGGCTCCTGTGGCACAGATTTTCCCTTGCACGTCTTCCCTCAGCCTCAGAACAAATGAGACTGGCTGGTCTCACTCAGAAACTGAAAGTTTTCAGGTAGTTCTCTGCGGAATGATGAAAAATCCCACCGGTTCCAGAAAGCAATTGGTAAATACAGGCTCCTGCTTCCATAAAAAGCAATTTATTAAACACAAATGTTCGGCAATGTGAAGTGTTTTACTGCCGCAAATTCAATACTGCTCGAAACACACTCTGAAGTCAATAACCCAGCAGTAAAAGCAGCAGCACGCACACAAATGTCTCATCTTATTCCACAATCCACCATTTTCTCCCACGCAAAATTCCCATCAAAACATCAGCTTCCAATTCTTACCTGAGCTGTCCAGTTGAAGAAACAGCAACCTGGTTTTTAATTTTTTTTTCTTTTTTTTTTAATAATTCCTCAGCACTTAAATCCCTTTTCATGTATACTGGATGTTGAGGAAGAGGGAAATAGTCTTCCTGGGAAAGGAAAAAAAAAAAGCAAATAAATCATGTAACAGGAAAGCTCATAAATCTGCATTTATATTGGAAGTAAAACTGAACTCACCAGAGGTGATTTACTGCCTCTAATAATGAATGTGACTATTGGGTCCTTAGATTTTCATTAGCGTGGTGAAAGAATTTATTTTATGTGCAAATATTTAAATACTCGTAGAAAGCAAATGTAAAAATATTGCAAATATTAAGCCTCCAATTACTTCGAGTTATGTGAAAATTCATTGAAAAATAATTTCCTGCCTGCAGAAAAATAGATTGTCAAACTCTGGGGTTTCTGCTTTGCCAAGGAATCCAAGGAATTTGATGGCTTTGTTTGGAGACTGGATGAGGAAATCTGAGCATTTCCCACAGAAGCGGGCAGGGAGCAGGTGACACTTTGGACAGTACAAGTTCAGGGATTCCTGAGGAATCGTGGAATCCTTAAGGCTGGAAAAGATCTCGCAGAGTCCAACCATTCCCAGCACTGGCCCACGTCCCCAGGTGCCACATCCCTGCAGGGATGGGGACTCACCACTGCCCTGGGCACCTGTGCCAGGCCTGACCTCGCTTCCAGGGGAAAAATCCTTCCCAATATCCAACCCGAGCCTCTCCCGGAGCAACCTGACCAACCCCTTTCTCCAAAGGAGCAGAGCCCTGGGCTTGCTGCTGGTTTAGAGGAGAGCAAAGGCGACGAGTCCTTGCTCTCACTAAGGGATGATGGGTTTGTCCTTTCCTGATGGATTCCAGGAGGAGGAGGACATGGAAGTGTTGGAGCAATTCTGAAGGAAGCCATGAAGTCGATAACAGGACTGGAGGCCCTTCCTTATGGAGATAGGCTGGGAAAGTTGGGAATGTTCAGCCTGGAGAGGAGAAGGTTGTGTGGAGACCTCACAGCACCTTGCGGGGTCTGAAGGGATCACAGGGAACCGGAGAGGGACCCTGCACCAGGAACTGACGGGACAAGGAGGAACTAAGAGGGGAAACGGAGCTGGATATGGGGCAGGAATTGTTCCCTGGGAGGGTGGGCAGGCCCTGGCACAGGGTGCCCAGAGCAGCTGTGGCTGCCCCTGGATCCCTGGCAGTGCCCAAGGCCAGGCTGGACACTGGGGCTGGGAGCAGCCTGGGACAGTGGGAGGTGTCCCTGCCATGGCAGGGGCGGCACTGGGTGGGGTTTGAGGTCCCTCCCAGCCCAAACCATTCCAGGATTCCGTGATGGTGGAAGATAAAGGAGAGCCACAAACACCCTGAGCTGCTTCACAAAGTGAACAACGGTCCCCAGGGTGCCGCAGGCAGAAGATCCAAGTTCAGACAACTCCCTGCAAGACAAAGCAGAAAACCCCACAAATGTTCTCATTTCACATCTCCCGTGGTCACACCACAACTACCAGGATTCAAAAGCCCTTTTTTTCCTCCAGATCCAGGATTCTGGTGATTTGGAACCATTTGAGTTCAGCTCAAACCAAAAATAATCTTAGTGGCAATGAAAGTTCAGCTCTTCCCCCTGAGCTCAGGAGGATGGGAGACAATTCCTGTCGGGTTTATGTGATTTGAGTTGATCACTCTGTGCCTACTTACCTTAAACAACCAGCTGTGATGCTGCTTTATTTTTCAGAGCTTCAATAAAGAAAATGCTGCAATTTTGTAAATTATAGCCCCGCCATCGATAGCTCCATTTCCAACGTGCTTCTCTTATCTCCTGCTTAAATCAAATCAAACACTTCCCTTAACAGCAAACCCTGCAAAAAACTGACAGGACAAAATGCAGAGGGAAATCTGAGAAATGATTTAACTTGATTGCAAAAAGGCACTTGCCAAAAGAGTACAGGGTATGAGGGGTTTGTTCCAGCCCTCCCCGAGGAGTTAGCACAGAATTCCATCAGTTCAGCAATTAGGGAGGCAGATTTCCATACCCAGAATTCCCATTGTTTCCTCATATTTGGATATATGACCAAATGGTTTGGGTGGGAAGGGACTTAAACCCACCCAGTGCCACCCCTGCCATGGGCAGGGACACCTCCCACTGTCCCAGGCTGCTCCCAGCCCCATCCAGCCCGGCCTTGGACACTTCCAATAATTTTAAGCTCTGAAATATGACTTTAGAAGCCTCAAATTACCTCCCCACAGAATTTCCCAACGAGTGGGGGGTGCAACAGGCACCTCACCAGCCTGTTCCTTTCCTCAAAATGCTGCCTGGCCACAGAGTTGTATCCAAAATAAATGTTGGATTTTATGCTCACCTTCCATGAACTGCCAGGAGCACCTTAACTCAGATGAATGCCTGTTTATCCATTTTAATTGGATATTAAAGTGTGTTTTGTGGCTACAGCCCAAACATCAGTGGCATATTAACTTCCATTAGCTTTAACAGCAACAAGAAACCCAACCCACCGTGGGCACACGGGTGATTATTCTGCAATTATCCAGAAATCACATTACCCACTAATTGCTCTGACAGGTGCCTAATTGCTTCTCTAAATAGGGGGTGAGGCTCTACCCCTGGGTTTTCTCCATTATTTTGCTTGACCATCTTTCCTCCAAGCACGGAAAATATGAAGCAGCGAGAACCATTTTCTGTTCTGGTGGGGGCTTTTCCCAGCCCAAATCCATGTGCTCCTTCCCCCAGCTCAGTGCCACTCACCAGGGCACAACCTCCTGCCCCCGAGGATCCAAAAGCTCTTCCAAGTTTGATCCTGAAGCATCCATGGTCGAATTCCAGCACGTTTTTAAGGAAATGGGGGCTGGGGACTTGGATGTGCCTTGGTGTTCTTGGAGGTCTTTTCCAACCTTAATGATTCCATGCCTGGCACATTCCCAATCCCAACCCTCTCTGTGTGAGCAGAGCTGGCACTGAGTAGAAGCTCCCACACCTACTCCAGGTGTAAATGGTCCCATTCCAAGCAGAGATAAATAAATATCTGCGTGTGTGTGTGTAATTTATCTCCTCTAATTTGGAGATTCTCCTTTTCCATGAGGAAAAAGCTAAGTTAGGAAGACACATACATGAGGAAAAGGAGGAATCTGCTGTCTCTGAGGGCTCCTGGACACTGGGTGGTGAGTGTTGGAGATAATTGGCTGTAGAAATTAAGGTGCTGGTGGAAAATGCTGCCCAGAGAGCTGACAAAAAGAGATTAAATAGAATTCCATCCTCTACCGTAGTTCAGGGTAGGACAAACTCATTTCATGGGATCATGGGATCACTAGGGTTGGAAAAGCCCTCTGAGATCAAATCCAACCATCTTCCCAGCACCACCACCGTGGTCACCACTGACCAGGTCCTCAAGTGCCACTTCCATCGATTTTTGGAACCTTTCCAGGGATGGTGACTCCCCCCAGCCCCGGGGAGCCTGTCCTACCTCATTCTCCATTGGTTTTTGGAACCTTCACNTTGGAAAAGCCCTCTGAGATCAAATCCAGCCATCTCCCAGCACCACCACCGTGGTCACCACTGACCAGGTCCTCAAGTGCCACTTCCATCGATTTTTGGAACCTTCCCAGGGATGGTGACTGCCCCCAGCCCCGGGGAGCCTGTCCTACCTCATTCCCCACAGATTTTTGGAACCTTTCCAGGGATGGTGACTGCCCCCAGCCCCGGGGAGCCTGTCCTACCTCATTCCCCATGCCAGCAGCAGCTGCACAGGGTCCCTGGCAGGTTTGGGGACAGCTGCAGGCTCCTGGGGCTGAGCCAAAGCACCCCTGGGGCTGAAAGCAGACAGTGACAGGGCAGGAACCAGGGGTTCCCATGGTGGGGGGAGGCAGCTGCTGCAAACCAGTGATAAATACCAGGAAAAGCACCAACCCCTGTGGATCTGAAGCTCCTCACTGCGGGAACCTCTGTGTGGAATCCCTGAGCTTGGAAAAGCCCTCCAGGATGATCCAGTCCGACCTGTGCCCCATCCCCACCTCGTCCCCAGCCCAGAGCACTGAATTCGGGATATTTTGCCATTCTGTGATTCCCTCCTGGCCTTCCAGAGCCCCCAGCGCAGCCCTGGCCATGGGAATGGGCTGCAGGCTCTGCAGGACATCCCCCGTAGGTTCCTCAGCATGGAAATGCTTCCCGGGCTTGTTTGCAAACACGAAAATGCTGCAAACCCCAGGGCAGCTCCTGCATGCAAACGAGAGCCTTGCCGGGGAAACGCTGACCTTTGCTTTGCAGGCAGAGTCCCCAGCTGGAGCCGGGATTAGCTGAACATCCCGAGGTGCGCTTCATCTGAAATGCAAAGCGCTCCTTCCTTGCGGGGATGACGGCTGGGAACAAAAGGAGTTGGTTTGCTGTGCCCGAGAGCTGTTTGCTCGACTTTGAGATCTTTAGAGGTGATTTACAGCTCCTGCCTTCGCATCCTGGGGAGAGAAGCTGGGATCCTGGACTGGGAATGGCAGTCATTATCCTCAGCAGCTGTTTTATGTAGAATCACAGCTTGCTTTGGGTGGAAGGGACCTTAAATTCACCTTGTTCCAACCCTGACACCTTCCAAGGCTGCTCCCAGCCCCAGTGTCCAGCCTGGCCTTGGGCACTGCCAGGGATCCAGGGGCAGCCACAGCTTCTCTGGGAATTCCATCCCAGCCCCTCCCCACCCTGCCAGGGAACAATTCCTTCCCAAAATCCCATCCATCCCTGCCCTCTGGCAGTGGGAGCCATTCCCTGGGTCCTGTCCCTCCATCCCTCGCCCCAAGTCTCTCTCCACGTTTCTTTTTGTCTCCTTCAGGTGCTGAAAGGCCACAATTAGCCCAGAGCTTCCCCTCTCCAGCTGAACAATCCCAGCTCTCCCACCTTTTCCCATAACAGAGGTGCTCCAGCCCTCGGATCAACTCGTCTCGTTGAAGGCAAAATTAGAAAAAAAAAAAGCCTTAATGAGGAAATCAGAGGATTTACAGGAATTAGCTGTAGGGCACTCGGATTTCTTGTTAAGAGCAGCAGCTTTGTGGGAATGTCACAGAGTAAATAGCACAGCAAAGCATCATTACAGCAAAATTAATTCCATGCTACATTACAGCACATCTCATTTGACTACTGTAAATCTCCTTCTGTGCCTCCTAGTAGTTATTTAATGAAAAACAAGCAAAAAATGGTGTATTGCTCTCATATCCATCCCCACAGCTCCCAGAAATCCGAGTGCCACTGCAGCAAATCTCATTCAAACGTGACAAAAACACCATTTCTGCATCAAAGCGGGAATGGTCTTCATCAATCCTCCTGCAGCCACTGAAAACAGAGAATTTGTGCTTCTTATGACAAATAAACCTTAAATATTCATGTTCTGGCAAAAATACTCTTCTTAAAGACAAAATTAACTCCCTGAGTCCTCCCTCGTTCAGACAATTGACACCTTCAGAGATTGAGGCCAAACAAATCACAGAAGTAAACAGAGGCTTCGTTTCGTGGAAATGCTGCCTGGAAACAGCTTTTGATAAATCTAAAGTTTTCCAGGACTGTATCCAGTGGCCTTTAGCTGATCCCTCATAATTGTAAGAGCAGGAAACACAAACAAGATTATTTTGCCTGCGCCTCCTCGTTGTATTTCAGTGCTTATCTCTTGTTCTGAGCCCATTTGCAGCTTTCGCACTGTGCAGCGGATACAATTCCCCCAATTTAAGGATGAACTGCCTGAAAAGATCCCTGTCTTTTGTTGTTAAACCTCAGTCCTTCCAGAGTGTTAAATTGTCCCATTTTATGCACAGAATATCTGGTGTGTTCCGTGGCAAATCAAGCATTACCCAGGCACATTCTACCTCTGCACACAGCAGCAGGAGCAGTGTTTATCCTGAGCTAGCAGCCCATCCTTTACTGCATTTTTTTCCTCCTGTACAGTTTGTCGAGTCTCTCAAATTAAGTTTTACACAAGATGCTCAATTTTTGCACAGCAGAGCAAAGAACTTGTCTGGAACAAGGCTTTAATTACAGCACTCCAGGATTTCCTCCCTGTGAATGCGGAGCTCTTTTAATGAAAAACAAAAATAGGAGGGACTGGACACCTGATCCAAGACACTGGGCGGGGGAAAGAGCTGGAAAAGGGTCACACAGCCACCAGGAAATAAGGAAAAGTGCAGAGCCGAAGTACAGACATCCAAATGGAAATCCTCTTTTGTATGGGATCATCCTGCATTTCCCAAGTGAATAAAAACCCTGCCAATGCTTGGAGGACCATGGACGCCTTCAGACTCTGGGTGAGAGGGAAAATTCCTCACAGGAGCAGCCTGGATCGTGACAGGAAAAGCCCGTGGCAGGGGTGGCACTGGATGGGTTTTGAGGTCCCTTCCCACCCTTTGGAGTCCCTCACCTCTGACTGGAACGAGCCTTCCCAGAAGTTTGTCCACCTGCATGTGGAGCAGGCTATTAACATGTAAATTATCCACGAATTCAAAATGTGTGACTGATTTCAGCTGAGACAAAGACAAAAATATTTCCTCTAAACGTTAAAAGCGTTTGTGTCAAAACTCTTCAATACCCAAACAGAAATTAACTGGGAGTTGTCTGATGCGTGCCTGAGCTACAAGAAAATCACTGTCCTCAGTAAAAAGGTGAGAAGGATTTAAATTTTGGTGAAAAGTCCTTCAGCAAACGAGTGCCAGGGCCAGAAGAGAAAACCAGAATGGCCAATTCCTCACCTCCCATGGCTGAAGGCAAAGGAGGGTCTGGACAGTTCTCAGGCCTTAAACCCCAACCCTTTAAGGGATTTCTCTGAGCAGTGCTCCAGAATTCCAGACTGGAGAGTGGCGAGGGGAAAGCCACAAAAAGAGATTAAGGGATTAGAAAGCAGGACCACAGAGCAAGATCTGCAGAGGTCAAAGCACTTGGTTTATCAAAGAGGGGTGAAAGGGGCACTTTGATCACAGTTTAAGGAGCCAAAAAGGATAACAAAAACCTGCTGGAGCAAGCACTTCATCCAGTCAGGAACACATATCAATTTCCAGGGGTTACGAGGGGAAAAGTGCCAGAACCACAAAGGAAAAAGCAACTCTTGAAGCAAAGCTGTGAATAATTAATGCCTGAAGAAAATTACCAAAGGTTCTCGGGGCTGCTCCACTGCCAGAGGTCTTTAACACAAGGCTGAGTGTTTCTTCACAAGAAATATTCCAGTTCAGCCAGAGCTGCTGCACTGGAATTAGCTCAGGGAAATCCCACAGTGTTGGGCACTGATCAAATCCTGACTGAGATGGGTCTCGACTCCAAACAAAAACCAGATATCTACCAATTCTTTTTCATATCCTATTGGAAAATACAGAGAAACACTCCAGGTAGAGAATATTTCTATTAAAAAACTGTTATGACTGATGACACAAAGAGCCAGGGAATTTCCTTGCTGCTGCCACAGGAGTCATATTCCTGTTTTTTTTAAAAATTCCCACCCCTCCAACCCCACCTCTGCTCTTTCCAGAAGGTCGGGGACCAAAGCTGATCCAACCTAAGTAACAAAATAATTAAACCTAAGTAACAGAGATAATTACCACGGTCAGGACCACTCAGGTTGTTGGATTATCTCCTCTTCCAGCAGCGGCT
Organism: Melanocharis versteri; assembly: GCA_013397845.1. NCBI lineage: Eukaryota > Metazoa > Chordata > Aves > Passeriformes > Melanocharitidae > Melanocharis > Melanocharis versteri. The sequence continues at coordinate 33,317 of VZTG01000766.1, read as the reverse complement.
TCCGTGTCTCTCCCAGAGCTGCTCTGCTGCCCCAGCAGCCCAGCCAGGCTCTTACTGGTTTGTGAGCCCCTTCCCAGTGGGGGCTGCACCACTGGCCAGCCCCAGCCAACCCAAATTGCCTCGGCCTTAATTGACTCATTAAGGTAATCACTGCTGTCACCTGGAGTGCTTGTTACAAACAACAAGGAATTACTCGGAATGCGTTTTCCCTCCTGAGCGAGCCTTTCCAGCCCGTTAATCAGAGGCTCCTCGGCTCTTTGGGGTGCTCGTTACCCGTGTGGAATTCCTGGAATAAAAAGCAGAGGAACAAGTGCCTTGCCATCAGTCAGCGACTTCATTTTCCCCCAGCGAGTTCTCAAACTTGTCACTTAAACAAGCACTGGTGCTCCTGATTTGTGGGAGGGAGGGTTTGGCCACAAAGATATTTCATCCATGGGCAAATCTGTTTTCTAGCCAACGATTTGTCAGGCTTCTGAAACTCTGCCAAGAGCTGTTATTGATGGGAGAAGGCAAAACCGGCAAGGAGAAGCCAAAATTTTGGCATTACACGCCAGAAAAATCACAGCAGCCACAAGAAAATTGTTGCCTGAGAGGGGAAAAATGTTTGGATATGGATTTGATCAAAATTCAAAAGCAGCTTTTGCCCAAAGAGGGGTTTCATACACATCTTCCCAGGCAGGTACAAACTTACCACATCAATTAATCATATCATAGAATCATGGGGGTTTTGTAACTCTAAAAGCCACAGAAATCTATCTCTGTATAAATATATATATTTAAATATTTTAAACTATGTCTCGAATTTGGTGTCCTCCACCTCTGCCGAGGCCTGCAGAGCACAGAGCAAAGCGCTGCAGTGGTGCCACAGCAGCTGTGAACAATCCCCAGCCCTGGGACAGCTCCTGAAGCTTCTCCAGGGCCCCAGTTTTGTGTCAGACCCCTCCTCTGAACCCCTGGAGGGATCCAGCCCCTCCCAGAAAGGTCTGAAATGTCACTCTGAAAATGAGCAAATTCAATAATCCTGTGAGGGACTGTTCCCCCTAAAGAGGAAACATTAATTCTTCACAGGATTAAATCAATGCATTCTTTATTTCCTGCCATGGCCCTATTTGTATTTTCTCCAGGTGGGATTCCGGGCAGGGAATGTTCCTAAAACCCCATCAGGCCACTGGGATTTGCTGCAGGTGTTCCTTGTCTTACACAGCTCCTTTCCACTGTGCTCTGATGAGTGCTGACACTGCAAAAGGTGACATCCTCTGGTTCCTTGGGAAGAGCTGGAGTACAAATTCCCAATTATTTTGTGCCTTGCAGGTGGCAGCAGTGTAGGATCACCTGGGGAACACCAGCGGGGATCCTCAGGGCTGGGGCCTTCCAGTGCCTGGAGGAGCTACAAGAAACATGGAGAGGGACTGGGGACAAAGGATGGAGGGACAGGACACAGGGAATGGCTTCCCACTGCCAGAGGGCAGGGATGGATGGGATATTGGGCAGGAATTGTTCCCTGGGAGGGGGGGCAGGCCCTGGCACAGGGTGCCCAGAGCAGCTGTGGCTGCCCCTAGATCCCTGGCAGCGCCCAAGGCCAGGCTGGACACTGGGGCTGGGAGCAGCCTGGGACAGTGGGAGATGTCCCTGCCATGGCAGGGGTGGCACTGGGAGGATTTAATTCCCTTCCCACCCATCCAGGCTGGGATTCTCTGATCCTGCTGGGTTGTGGGGCTGGCAGCCAAAGCCCAGCCCATCCTCTGCCTGCCCCGGGGCAGGGCTGGGCTCCTCCTTTCAGTGCTTTGTTTTCATTTTCCCAATTTTTGAGGCAATCTGTGGAGCAGCGGAGTTGGAGGGAGGGAGAGCAGAGTCCAGGGTGAGTGGGGAAGTCCTGCAGGAAAGAGGGGTGACAGGAGGTGGCCCTGGGTGACAGATTCGCTGTCCCATCACTGGTGATGGTGTCCCCACAAATCATCAGGGCTCTGCAGAGCACGGATTGTCCCACTGGTCTTTGTGGGAGCCCTCTGGGGACAGGGAAGGTGTCCAGGGCAGCTGGGTGGCAAACACCAGCTCGGCCCTGCTGGCACCAACCTCGCTGGAAAATTGGTGTTTTCTGCCAGCAGACTGTCATCCCCTCACATCAATTAAGCTGATGATCTGAGGGACATTAATTACAGAAGAAGCAGGGCAATGCTGACAGAGAATCCCAGCGCTGCTGGGAGTGGCAGCCTGGCTTTGCTCTCAGCTGGGCCTTCCTGCTGCAACATTCCTTTGCCTCTAAAGTCAGATTCTTGGGTTTCTGGAGCTACCTGTGAAGCAAACAGATCTAAACTCTATTAACTCTACGCCTGACACGTTGTTTATAAAAGATCCTGAAAGCTTCATCCTTTATTGAAAGCTTCCCGGAGAGAGAAATACCCAAAGAGCAGTAAATCATGTCGTTATCAATGAAAATATCAGGAAATAAAATGTTCTAACCCTGTTCACACTGCTCAAAGGGAGAACAAAGCAGCAACGATTTGTTTAAAATTCCTTTGCCAGGATAATCCAAAGAAACCCCACACCACCAGCAGGGCCAGGATATTATTATGGAACAGCAACACCAAAAACCAAAGGCAGATTTACCCCCACACCCTCTTAGACAATTAGGGAAGTAAGAACAGGGGGAATTAGCACAGAGATTCCCTAGGGAATTCTTCAGCATCCTAATTTTTGCAGCACAGGGATGAGAAGTGGTTCTTTAACTGTCTTTACTAACTCTGTTTTCTTTGCCCTTTAACAACTGTAATCCTTTGGTGAAAATCATCCTGGCTGAGCGAAGGATTCAGTTTCCCCTCCTTACACAGGCTCATGAGTTAAGCAGAAGGTTCACAGTCATCATGGCCCTTCCTTGGAATAATTACAAAAAAAAAAAAAAGTCTAATGCCACTTTAGGAACTAGAGCTTAACAGATTCTTACTTTAGGAAAACAGCTGAAACCTTAATTGAAATAGTGAAAACGAGGCAGGGTGTGAAACGAGGAGATTTGCTCCGAGAATTAGACAATATAGATCAAGCAGTGGGAGAGAGCACCACAAAACCAGAGTTTCAGAGGGCAAAACGAGGCTGTGCTGGGTTTGGAGTCCACTTAAGACAGAAAAGTGAGGAGGAGGGACCAGCTGACATCCAACAGGGCAGCAGGGCTGGTTCCAGCACGAGGATTCCATTTAACCCACAGCTGGTTTGGAAAAGCCCTTTGGAGGTGGCTGCAGGTGTGAGCAGAGACAATCCATCCCTTTTCCTCCTCAAACCCACACGGAGGGCAGGAACCTCCTCCCTTGGCTTTGGATGAAGACAGGTCTTTCACCCTTTGGACCACTGAGAGAAGAATTTCTCCATTTTTACCAAGTTTCCCATTTTTATATCCTTTTCTAAGCCCAAGAAGCTCCACAAAGAGCATTTACCTGTGACTGCAGGCAGCAAACACTCCCTGGCCCAGGTTTGGCTGGGAATTCCAAGCCCAAGCAGAAAATTCCAAGCCTAAGCAGAAAATTCCAAGCCTAAGCAGAAAGGCTACACTGGAACAGCCCCAAAATTCTGCCCCACTCCCATCAACCCCCCCAAACATTCCCAGCCTGTTCCATAGAAAAAATGAGCCAAGCAAGGATGTAATGATCCAGTTTTGCCCTGCTCTCAACAATGCAAGGTCGGTTTGTAACATCTCAAATGGCAAAAATAACAATAATAACCCAGGAAGAAACAGCACTGACATTTAAAAGGATTTGATTGATGCTGAAGCCCGTGGGGGAAAAAACATGGAGATTCAGCTGGGGTGGGAATGCTGCTCGCTGAAATAAAGACTTTGAGACTGAAAGGTCTTAATCCTGGGAAATAAAAGAGTGGGGGGGAAAAAAGGAAAGAAATAGATGAAAATAATTCCTTGGACTTTTGTTCCTACAGAACAAAAATAGCCCGACCCAGTAACAAAAAAACCTAAATGTAATGCTATTGAGGATGCAGTTTCCAAGTCCTAAAAGCCATAATGCATCCTGGCTAGAAAACAAATTTTCTCCACAGTATTATAGGATTTGAGAGCAGCAGATTTTGTCAGTGGATTTCGCATGATGAATCAGGGAAATTGGAGACTGAACCATCATTACATCCCCAGGCATCTGCAGGGAAATGGGAAGGAAAGGGGAAATAAAAAGTTAGAGAAGCACCTCAGGAATGTTCAGGAAACCACAGGAACATGGAGTGAAAATCGCAGAGGGTTTTTAGGGACAGGGTGTGTTTGGGAGCCAAACAGAGACACAGAGGGGGTTCTGAGCCTCCCCCAGAGCTGAGGGGAAATCCAGCAGGACTCAGACACCACAAAGAAAACCCAAGGAAAAATGGAATCAAAGACAAGACCTCTGGGTGTTTAGATGGATGTAACAAACTGAAATCTCCAGAAATTATTAAGAATTAATCTGAAATAACTCCACCAGCAGCTGGAGCACTAACCCACCTCCCTAAGTGCTACATCCACAGAGGTTTTAAATCCCTCCAGGGATGGGCACTCCAAATCTCCCTGGGCAGCCCCTGCCAAGGCCTGAGCACCCTTTCCATGGGGAAATTCCTGCTGATTCCACCCTGAGCCTCCCCTGGCCCAGCCTGAGGCCGTTCCCTCTCCTCCTGTCCCTGTTCCCTGGGAGCAGAGCCCGACCCCCCCGGCTGCCCCCTCCTGTCAGGGAGCTGTGCAGAGCCACAAGGTCCCCCTGAGCCTCCTTTGCTCCAGGCTGAGCCCCTTTCCAGCTCCCTCAGCCTCTCCTGGGGCTCCAGACCTTTCCCAGCTCCGTTCCCTGCCCTATTCCACTCAAAATGTCCAAAACCTGGGGGTGCTGGATGGCCCCAGGTAGGAAGTGCCTCCTTATTTACCTGTCAGCCAAGGACTTGCCTTTGGAATTCCTCATCTGCATTTCCAACCTGGATGTCCCCGATTGACCCCAAGCCTGGTGCAGGCACTGGCAGAGTGGGAGCCCTGGGCTGGTTCCTGGCAGAGCACCTGAGGCCACCTGTCCCAGGTGAGCTTCAAAGGGGCTGGGCCCAATCCCACAGATCTGAGCCCAAACACAGCCTCTGGGAGCTTCAAACAGGGGAGCTCAGCGGACACGTGCATTTACATAACAGAGAGAAAGCGGGAAGGAAACCTGCTCAGATCTTGTCCTTCAAACACAGACTTCAGTGCGACTACGAAAACGTGATCTGAGCTTGTGGCGCCGACAAAGGGAGTGAAACACGAGCAGAGCTGCCTCAGTTTGGGCACCAGCCAGGGTGACACGGGGACAGGGGACATCCCCAGCCCCTAGGGACACCTCACACGGCCACGGTGGAGCAGCAAAACCAATGAATCCCTTTGGCTTGCACCTTGTCCCGAGCAGCCCCTCAACCTTCAACCAAAGCCCGGCTCATGAGCGCTAGGTCAGAAGCACGTGGTGTTAAACTCTGGGTTAAATATCACTCCCAGCACAGAGCAGGGCATTCACAGATGTCTTCCCATGTGTTTCCCCCTCCTGTTACAGCCAGTTAACTCTGCCTCTTGCCACAGCCTTTGCTGAGGTTTTACGGGAAATGCAAACCCCTGTCAGCAGGGAAGGGATGAGCCTGGGAGAGTGTCTTGGTTTGAAAAGACAGGAGTCTGCTAAGGAAAGCAGGAGCCTCCCTTGGAAGAGGAAATGCATCCNGGAGGTGGTGATAGAATAAACCTGTTTTTAACCTAGGACAGAGAGGCAGCAGCGGGGGGGAAAACAATTCCTGCCTCTCCCAGAGCTCTGCCCCTGTTAGGCTGCAGAGGAACCGAGGGAAGGATTGTCTGTCATCTGAATATACCTTTAACTTTCCTAAAGATTGCACTGATTGCAAGGCTTCATTAGCATTAATTAACACAGGCTGAAAACCACAGGTCATTTCCATACAGGCTGGGCCTGATCCCAATCACAGACTGACGAAACACAGAACAGAACCAGAGAATCCCAGAATGGCTTGGGTGGGAAAGGAAGGGAATTAAATCCCATCCAGTGCCACCCCTGCCATGGCAGGGACACCTCCCACTGTCCCAGGCTGCTCCCAGCCCCAGTGTCCAGCCTGGCCTTGGGCACTGCCAAGGGATCCAGGGCAGCCACAGCTGCTCTGGGCACCCTGTGCCAGGGCCTGCCCACCCTCCCAGGAACAATTCCTGCCCAACATCCCATCCAGCCCTGCCCTCTGGCAGTGGGAAGCCATTCCCTGTGTCCTGGCCCTCCAAGGCCTTGTAAATATTTTCTCTCCATGTTTCTTGTCAGCCCCTTCAGGTGCTGAAAGGCCACACTTGGGCCACCCTGGAGCTTCTCCTCTCCAGGTGAACAATCCCAGCTCTGCCAGCCTTTCCTCCCAGCAGAGCTGCTCCATCCTCTGATCATTTGGTGCTGCTCTGGCCTGGCTGCAGCAGCTCCAGGTGCCTCCTGTGCTGGGCCCCAGCTCTGCAGGTGAGGGCTCACCTGGGCACAGGGGCAGAATTCCCCTGTGCTGCTGGGGCTCAGCCCATAAACCAGCCCATAATAATGAGGTTTTTATGTCGTGACAGTGAGAACAGAAAGCTGCAGGCGCTTCCCCTCGTGCCTGGCAAAAGCAGCTCCCTAAATTTCCCAGTTTCTCACCTTTGCCACTTCTCTTCACATTTTGCGATAAATATCGCTCGGCTCGGACAGGATATTCCAAAGCTTTTAAAGGAAAACAAACTGCCTGAGCATTCCTCTGGCACAGGACCATTCCATCTCTTTCAGGTTTCCCTGGGAGCGTTTGGGCCAATATTTCGATGTTAAAAACATTGATTTTCCTTCTGGAAAGGCAGAGCTGTTGTGGCTGCAGCAGCTGCTGCTCTCACAGCACACGTCAGCAGCGACTGGGACAGGAGTTATAACCTCGGGTTGAAAGTGCAACAGCCTCCTAATGAGGACATCCTGAACGGCACAAAATTGTTATTTATGCTCATTATACCTACAGAGACAGATTTGCGTGTGCAGTGACAGCTGAGGGGAGCTGTGTAGGGCAGATAGAAATATTCCCAAATTACCCAAACAGCATTTGGAGCTGGAGATGTTTGTTTTCACCTTGGAGTGATAAATATAGAGAGAGAGAAGTCAAGCTGCATCTGAGAGACACAAAAAAAGCATTTCAAACACACCTTTAAGGTCCCTTCCAACCCAAACCACTCTGTGATCCTATAATTCCATGGCAGGAGGGTCTCAGGGAGCCACAGAACAGAGGAGTAAGAGGGGATTGTCTAACTTTACACCATCAAAATAATAAATATAATGGAATTATTCATGAATAATAACTCAATTCATGGCTGTGAGAGGCTGTATTTTATTCCAACCCCACCACAACACCCAACCACTCTGCAGGCTTCCAAACCACCTAGGACTGTTCAAATTCCCTTTCAGTTTTGGCTACAAACAGCCTGGGAAGGTCCCTGGCTCTATTAATGGCTCTCATCTATCACTTAAGCCCAGAGCCACTTTCGAGCAGCCCTGTGATCAGGGAGGAAATGATCCTGACAAAACAACTTTGTTTTTTATGGCTTTCTAATCATTTTGTTATTATGGAGTTGTGGCTGCAGCGAGAACTCCGTGATTTCCAAGTGATTGTTGTGGGTAGGGGATGTCACATCCAGTGGCACCTACACAATTTAATATTTATGGGGGCGTTCATAAATCACACAGCGTTTTAGCCAGGTGCACGTGGTTGATGGATGAAAGTTGCCTGCTAAAAATGAGCTTTTCCTTAAGAATCACAGAATTATCGAGGTTGGAAAAGCCCTCCAGGATCAGAGTCCAACCTTGGATTCCAGCCTCGTCCCCTGCCCAGAGCTCTGAGTGCCACCTCCAGGAATTCCGTGGACACCTCCAGGGGTGGGGACTCCAAACCTCCCTGGGCAGCACCTGCCAAGGCCTTTCCAGGAAGAAATCCTTCCTGAATTAATTAATTAATAAGAAATCAATTCCTCTGGGAAAACGAGCTTTCCTCACGCACTGGAGCCACAGCAGCAAGGACACAACAGTCACATTTTACAGCCAAATGTGTCCCCTCCCCGTTTCAGGCCCTCTATGAACCACGATAAAATTATCACCAATCATGGAAAAGTCTAAACTCCAGAGGAGAAACTTTAGTTTTTGGACCAAAGCAACGCCTTGCAGCTGAGGACACAGTGGTGACCGTGCTCCTGGTTGGGCTTGATGATCACAAAGGGCTTTTCCACCCTGAAGGACTCCGGGATTCATAATCAGAATTTATTTCCACCTGTGCATCCAAAAAAGCTGATTCCTGGTGAAGGAGCTGCTGGGAGTGCACAGACCTGGAGGATTTGGGATGAATTTTGTGATAAAGCCAGCAGGAGGATCAGACTCGTGCCCAGCCTCATGTCAGGTCCTGCTGGATCAAACATCCACAGGATGGTGTCCACAGGAGCTGTGACAGCTCTGAGAGCTGCCAGGATAAATCATCTCCTCTCAAGGGGACTGATTTCCAGAGGCAGACATTCCAGAGGAGGGCACAGTGTCTTTGGGTTTGTGGCAGGACTCTTTCAGGGGTCACTGATCCAATTTTTTAACACTGAGAACTGAAGGTTTCACTGAATAAATTCCCAAACCCATCAAACCCTGCACTCCTGAAAATATCTTTATTAAATTATCCTGCATTTCATTAATTATTCACACACTGTAGACAACGTGGAGCCCTTTTATCCCATTTTTAGTGGCAGTTAAATTGGAGGACTGTCCCTAACCCTGGCACAGAGGGATCCATGGCTCTCACACCCCTTCTCCTGGGGGTTCCCCTACTCACTGCTGCCAGGGAAATGGGAAATGGGAATGAGCAGCATCCCAGAACTTCCATCCACTCCACGGCCTCACTGGATCTTGGCTCCTGCTCAGCTCCCTGCTGGAAACAAGATGGAATATTTGTTAATGTGCTCAGAAGTTGCAGATTTCGAGAGATTTTGGCCATGTGGCACCTCTGGGGCCCTGAAAAGAGTTTCTCCCATTTAAACCTCAGCCTGCGGCCAGCTCTGCCCCTCTTCCCTCTTTTCCACACACTTCCAAGAGCTTTTCAGTGTCCAGAACAGAAGCTTTTCTGTTCTGGACACTGAAAAGCTCTTGGAAAAGCTTTTCCATTCCCATCCCTGCCCCAACAGCTTATCCTGGACCAGGGAATCTTTCCCCTAAGCTCCTACTCCATCTTTTCCAGACGCCAACGTTATTTTTCACTTGCAGCCCCTGATTTTCCTCTGTATCCCTTTGAAGTCCAGTTGTGCTTCATTCCGTGGTCTCTGATTTTCAAAAATTCCTTCTCTAACTCCATCTGGAGAGGAAACTCCGGGGAGAAGCCGTTTCCAGAGTGGATTAAGACAGACAAAACTGCTGCTGGAACTTCTTTGGTGTCACTACTCCAGCTCCCACTTTTTTTTTTCCGGTTCTAAAAAAGGGGAAAACTCTGTCGTGATCCCAACGCCGATTCCTCGCGTGGTTCTTTTCTGAGGGAGATTAATGTGGAGGCTCAGCCAGCTCTGCTGCTCTCGGGAAGTCAGGATTAATTACTCCTCTCAGGGAAAACCATGGAGAAGTCCGTCAGCATCGACGCTCCGCCAGCTGCGGCTCTTAGGTGGGAAGACACTGATGGATTTCCCTGGATATTCTCTGTTTAATGGCTTAAGGAGCAGCAAACACTCAGAATTATGTAGATTTATGATGGGTTTTGCTGCGGATCCAGGCTGGGTAAAGCAGCTCTGAAATCCGGGAGCGTCCCAGTGCTGCCTGCATGGCAGGAACAGCCCCTCGTGTGGGACAGGTGAATAAAAACAAACCTCACACCTGAAAACTGGGCTAAAAATGAATCAATAATTACAGGAGAGGAAGAAAAATGGAATTAAACCAGTCGGTTCTCTGGTTTTGATGATATTGGAACACTCCCAGACCACGGTGCCTTCGAACTGCTCTTCCACACATCCAAGGATGAGGCTCCTCCAGTGAGGGAATTCCAGCTCTGGGCATCCTTCAGCTCTCCTGGAGCTTCCAGAGGCACCTGCATGAGGCTGTGGGAATCCCTGATCCCACAGAAATTCCCTGATGCTCCCTGAGCACCGCAGCTCATCCCGGCTGTGGGTGTTACAGGGGGACACCACCATAAAACTGAGCAACCCAAAGGGCTTGGGCTGAACTGCTGCTGTTGGAAATTTATCTCCATCCATTTCCCTGAAATTAGAAAATTTAGGAAATCAAGAGAAAAGAAGACTCTGTTGCAGGAAACAAATCTCTTATAGAAAAAATAAGCAAAAAAAGAAGTTATCTCTTAATGAATAGGGAAGTCTTATTACTGCAGCCTGTTACAAATTCAAAGTTCCCAGCAGAAACTTCTCCAAGGGAGATAAAAATCCCATTAAAGCAGCTCTGCATCCCAGAACTCCTGCATTTTAAAAGCACCCTGAAGGCCAGAACTTGCCCAGCTCTCTGCAACTTCTGCTCTCTTCTGAAGCTCTGTCTCAAAAGGAAGAGTCTTTCTAGTCAGGGTGGTTGTGGCTTCCACACAGGCTCCAAATTCTGGCAGAAAAGGCCTTGCAGAGGAAATTCTGAGGGGTAGGGGTTTGCTGCAGAAAGGGAACATTGGATCTTTTAACGTGAATCCTGCTGTAGTTTCATGTTAAAATCCCAGAATCCCAGGCTGGTTCGGATGGGAAGGGACTTGAAAGTCCTCTTGTCCCACCCCTGCTGTGGGCTGGTGTGGACGTGCAGTCCTGAGAATTTTCTCCTTCTCACGAACCGTGTAGGAAAACAAAGATAAACCGGGACATTTTTACTCTCTTTCTAATCTTATGTTTTGCTAACTGGAGCTGTAAGGCTTCACCCAATCCCCCTGAAGGGTGGGATGACACTGTCCAAACACTATTATGTAGATATCTCTCTATAAAAAGTTAGAATCAAAATAAAATCTGTCACACTTCTGCTTTCTACCCTGCTTGGCGTGGTTCTGCTCTCCTCACTGCCACAAACAGCGACAGGCTGGGACAGCTCCCGCTATCCCAGGGTGTTCCAAGCCCTGTGCAGCCTGGCCTGGGACACTCCAGGGACACTCCAGGGACACTCCAGGGACACCTGGACACTTCCTGCAGCCCAGGGCAGGATGAGGGCACCCGCAGCATCCCAGAGGAGATGGGATGCCTGGGACAGCCCAGCCAGGGATGGGCAGAGCCTCCACGAAAACTCCTGGGAATGAGCAGCACTCCAGGCCAGGGTTTCACTGGATCTCGGCTCCTGCTCAGCTCCCTGCTGGAAACAAGGTGCAGTGTTTGTCCATGTGCTCAGATTTCGAGAGATTTCGGGCCGTGAGGCACCTCTGGGGCCCTAAAAGGAGTTTCTCCCCTCCAAACCTCGGCCTGCAGTGAGGTTACTACTCAGAACTCCTTGGATTCTGCAGGACCCTGGATTTTCATCCACTTTTATCAATCAGGATCCCAGAATGCATCTTGTTCATAGACTCTGCTTTTCTTCAAAGAGCTGCAGAGCTTAATTTTGCTTTTCATTCCAAGGCACACAGGCAGGGTCCCCAGAGATCCATTAGTGGCACCCAGGAGGCTTTTCCAGCACCCAGTGCTGCAGAAGGAGGGTGGGGGATTTATTTTCCAGTCCTTCCCAGGGTCCAAGCTCACTGGCACCGCCTCAGAGACGCAGAGCTGCACTTCTAAGGATTAATTCTGGGGATTTGACTCTGGTTTGTTTACCCTTGCTTTATAAATTCCAAGAGTCATTTGAAATCTTAACACGGTTCGCTGTTAATCACCATTAAAGTTTTTCTGCTGCCAGGTGGGAAATTTCTTATCACCAGGTGACACCTTTCCCTGCTTTTAAAAAAAACCCGTTTCCTGTGTGTTTCCAGGATTGGTTTCCCGTGGAGTTTACAGTGGCTGTGTCCCATCACATTTTTGGGAGCACCATGGGTGTCCCTGGCACTGCACACAGACAAACCCTTCCCACCTCATCCTGGCTCAGCCCCAGATAACAGATTCCCAGAATGGGCTGGGATGGAAGGACCTCAAAGTGCCACCTCTGCCATGGCAGGGACACCTCCCACTGTCCCAGGCTGCTCCAACCTGCCCGTGGACACTGCCAGGAATCCAGGGGCAGCCACGTTTTCCCTGGATAATCTGGGCCAGGGCCTCCCCACTTTCCTGAAGTGCCTCTGGTTTGGGGGTGAGGAGCATTTACACCCCACATCAGCAGCAGCAAACCTGAGGACCAGAACATCTCGACCATAATTAACCTTTTAATTAACATAACCACAACAAATTTACTACAGACTTGAAGGCATCTAAAGCGCAGCTGTGCTGGCTGGAAGCTGGACGTGATTATTTTGGAGAACAGAAAGCTCAGCTTGCACTCAACAGATTTGCAGCAATTAAATCCCCACCACCGGCACTTATTTTACATTTCTTATCTCAGGAAATGACTTTTTGGACCAATCAAGCACCTGCTGCTTCTCAGCTGGCCCTGGAATGAAAGTGCAAAAAGTGTTGTTTGAATCGTGAAGTTAGAAACCGTAATCTGGGTTGAATATTCAGTGAGAATTTGAGTTTCTTAACACCCAGGTTGCCACAGCTCAGGGACGTTCCAGGGGGCTGGAGCTTCTCCAAGGATGGAGACCCCACAGGCTCTCAGCATCCATCCCTGGATTTGTGAGCCAAAGATCCTTAAAGAAATCCAAGCACTGAATGGATTCATCTTCAACAGCAAATTCTGGGATGTGGCAGCTGCCCACGACATCCCAGCCCCACATCAGCTCCACTCCCAACAGAAGCAAATCTCCAGTTCTGCATAAAATACCCCAAAGCAGTAAAATCCTGACATTTCTGTGCCTCCATCCTGACTTTTCCCTGTCCCTGGAAGCAGGCTCTGCATTTCCAACCCGAATTAAACCAAGATCTGCCAAGTTTTCATGTTTAAGCAGATGTTTACCCCAAGTTTCCTGTCCTCCCTTCACCTCTTCCCCATGAGCATCCCCTCAGTGCACAGACTCTGATGTTCCTCTTTTCCTTTCCTTTCCTTTTAACTCGAAACCATTCCCTCTGGACTTCCACAACTCAGAAATAACAGGAACCAGATGCTGCTTTCTGGTTTTCCCTTCAATTTTCAAATCACTTCTAAATTGTGACCTTGCCTACCAAGATTTTGCCCGAAGCAAGGTTTTATTGCTGTGTTATCAACTGCAGAGAATAAACTCCTCACATTAAAAAAAAGAAACAGACCTTTAATTAACTGTAATGATGGTTCTGGGGGCCATTATCACACATTCCAGCTACAATAAAAAGCTTTTAAGAGAGTTGACAGCAAGTTCAGCCCTTGTTCCTCCCTCCTTCCCAGCACCCAGACTGAGGGAAGGAGGAAAACTCTCAGCTCCCTCTAAAAGGGAGATTTGGAATATCTCAGACACTGGAGCTGGTTGTACCACAGAAATTTCCTCAGAGTTCTTCCTGCAGCTTTTATCTGCTTTAAAATGAGAGAATATCCAATTATTATTAATTTAGGTTACATCCCTGAGTGTGGTACCATCCCACCTATTCCTACCTCTGTTGCTTTTCCAGGCATAGAGCAGCAGGAGTAAAACACAGGAAAATCTGAATTTCCTCCTGATGGCAAAGCATTCTCTGAATTTTATATTCCACCATCAAGCATGCAAATCAGAATTTCTGCCAACATTTTTCCAGGCTACAGTTCCATGGCAGGTATTGGATTTAAATGCTGCGTCTGGGAATTTGTTTTCTTAATTTAAAGAACCTGTGGTTTGGAATATTGATAGATTTCTCCAATTTCCCTTGGTTTTCCCAAGTAATAATTACTCCTCATGTATTTTTCTAATCAAATAATGTCCACAATCGTTGCAGGTGGGAATGGTGGGATTTATCCTGACTTGCCCTGGTGAGCCCCAGATGTCCCAGCAACACCTTCCAGCACGGGGCAGGACATGTGACATTATTGCTGCCATCCCAGCAAAATATCCCAGTCTCAATTTTTCTTAATTTGCATCCAAACCTCCCGAAACAGAGGGAAAGAAATGAGATTTTTAGCGCTCCGAGACGGCCCTGACGTCGACGAGGAGCAAACCCCTGCTACTCTGGAAATTAATGTTTTCATTCTCCAGCAACCCCAGCAGCCCAGCTGGGAAAAATAACAGAGGAATTAATCTAAAACACACTGCTTGACCAGAAGGAAAGCCTCTCAATATTCCGCAGGAAAGGGCAGCCAGGGACAGAAGAGAGGAATGGGTACGGAGGAATTGTGCTTTAATGTGTTAAGCGGCACCACAAAAGCAGTGGCAGCAATTTCGGGCTGCAGGCAGCACGGACAGGAGGGGCTGGGAGAGGGGCCCGAGCGCCTGGAGCTCACGGAGCCTCAGCAGGGAATGTGGGGTGGATTTGGGGAGAGCCAAGAGCCAGGATTGCAGAAAGAGGGGGAGAAGGCAGAGCTGTGCTGGCTCTGTGATCACCCTCGCTGTGCCCACATCCTCTAAAGGTAAGCACCACACCAGGCCAGAAACGCTTTTTCTGTCAGCTTTTCAACTTATGCCACCTCTTTTTACCACTTTTCACAACTGGACATGTCAAGACATCACTTTTCAGCTCTTGAGCTCAATGATCTCAGAGGTCTTCCCCAGCCTAAACCATTCTGTGATTCCCTTCTTTTGATTATCCAGTTGGACAGTTTATGAATATTTTTGTTCGTAATTCAGAATGACAAAAGATTTTATTTCTCCTGAGCCCATTTCTTTGGGACACAGAAATTACCATTTGCCTTCCATCACTTTGAGATGTTCTCCATGGGAACCACTGATTGTCCTCCTCATAAAATCTGATGTCCTGTCATAAAATCAGAGAATCCCAAATCCCAAAAGGACCTCAAAACCCCTCCAGTGCCACCCCTGCCATGGCAGGGACACCTCCCACTGTCCCAGGCTGTTCCCAGCCCCAGTGTCCAGCCTGGCCTTGGGCACTGCCAGGGATCCAGGGGCAGCCACAGAAACAAAGAAAAAAGCCAAAAAGATGAATTTCCAAAGGGAGAGGTCGCACAGCCCCTGTGCTTTCCACCAGCATCACTCACCAGAGGTTTTTGCTGCACACATCTTGATGCTAAATCTGTTAATCAAATCTGATCAGCTTTATTCCAAAACGAAACAGGTGCTCCCCAGTTCATCCCTTCCTGGCCTCCCACACGATGGAATCTGATGCAGGAGAAGTTGGATTTGCTCCGTGCTCAGGAATTCTCCCCCAGTGTGGAGTGACCCCATCGGAGCCCCCAGCCCCAGGCAGCCCCTTCAGCACCGGCCTGATGCAGCACAGCCAGGAGGGGTAAATAACGATAGGAAACAGCTCATTTTCATCTTCACAGCTCCCTTAAACCCTTTCTCATGGACAGCAGGGCGTTCCTGAGACACCCCGGCGCCAAGGGAGGGGAGTTTTGTTCAGGCAACTCAATAATCAGCAATGGGATTAAAAAATGGATGTTTGGTGGGCACTCAGCAACGTGGGCAAAGCGTTGTGTTGTTACAGGATCTGGGCAAAGCTTTGTGGTGTTGTGGCTTTTTCCAGAATTACTGTGGATTTAACAAGCAGGACATTGGATCTTGGATCCGTGTGCCAGATCAGGAAATCCCTTGCCAAGCTCTTTGTGGAGGGGAAATTCACTCTCAGCTGGGGCACAGCATGAGGAGCAAGACACAAATACAGCAAAAGCAGCTCCTCTGCTCTGGGGCAAAATTGGGGTTCTGGGAGACACTTAAAAACTTGAGGGAAATGGAAAAAAAAAAAGAAAATGGTGAAATATTCTTTTTCTGCTTTTCTATTCCCTTTCTCCTTTGCTGTTCTAATCTCTGGTTTGTGTGTAGTATTAGGAAAAATATAAAATAAAAGCCGCAAGGAGGAGGAGGAGGAGGATGTACGCACAGGTGACAATGACATTTCTGTTCCTCTGCCCTTCTGCCACAGGTCAATAAAATCCTTATCCCTAAAGGCCCTGGAGAACTTCAGCAGCCTCCGGGGAGATCCCCAGAGCAGAAATAAAGGAGCAGGGCTGGAACACAAAATGCTCTGAGCTCATCCCCACAGGGTTTTCATTCATTGCTGCCACTCACCTCCCTCACTCACCCATCCCGAGTCTTCAGGAGGGACAGCAGCAGGAATTTCCCCATGGAAAGGGTGCTCTGGCCTTGGAACTGCCCAGGGAGGTTTGGAGTGCCCATCCCTGGAGGGGTCCCAGGAATTCCTGGAGGTGGCACTCAGAGCTCTGGGCTGGGGACAAGGTGGGGAAGGGGCACAGCTGGGGCTCCATGGGCTGGGAGGGCTTTTCCAACCTCAGGGATTCCAGGATTCTTGTCTCAGGAACGAGCACGGATCTCAGGAACTGCAGTTCCCCTCAGCACAGAGCCAACATCGTTCTCCCCTAGAAATTAAAATCAATTAAGGCGCAGCAGAGCGTGAGGGGTTTTTGTGTGCTCTGGAAGGGTCAGGGCTGAGTCCTTCTGAGCAGGAACGAGAAATAAATACAGCTGGAATGAGATCTCCAAGGCTTTTAGACAAATGGGATTTCTCTCCCTGCTCCAGCTTCGCTGGCCTGGCAAAGCCAGCAGCATTCCCTGCATGCCTGAGGTGAATCCCTCCTGCTCCCAGCAAACCATGGAGAGGGAGAACCAAGGAGAGCTCTGGTCTGCAACATTCCTGGGATTTCTACTCTCCTCCACGAGGCCTGATCACGTTTTCCCCCAAATGAGAAATTCCACCTTTCTCAGCTCCCTGAATCAGAGCTCCCATGGATAATCTGTTTTGTGCCCACCATCCATCTTCCTTCTAAATGAGAAACTGCTCATCAGCCCAGCTCCAAAATCAGATCTGCTGCTCCCAGGGCTGAGGGAAGGAGACAGATCACTCCTAATGGTGCCTTGGATGCTGTTACAAAAGCCCTGGAGATGGGAAATGGATGGAGAGATGAGAAACCAAAGAACACATGGAGGAGTTCACTGAGTTGGAGAGAATTACAGGGAGACTTTGGGATTGATGAGTGTGGGTAGGAGGAGGAAGTTTAAGCCATGAAACAAAGAGACATCGAGTTTAGAGAAATGTAATTTGATTTTCCTGTCTTCTAATGATCGGGAATACCTAAGGAGCCTTTGAGATGGGTCCCTCCAGCTAAGGACAGAGGATGGGAAGGAAATATCAAAAAAGAGAAAGAGCTGAAATCCAAACACAGTGGGGTCAAGCACGGGGGGACAAGAGATCACCTGCCCCACAGGGAACACCAGTCAAACCAGTGGTACCAGTAACAAGCACAGAGCAAGGCTGGCACTGACATTTCCAGATTTATTCACCCACTTACACAAGTGTGAATCCAAGCAAAGATGAACTCAGGCCTCCAAAAGCCAGAGGTAAAACTACTCAGTTTAGTGACGATTCCAATATTCCTGTTAAGCTCAAAACGGATGAAATTTGGATTATTTCCTGATATTTTCCTTTTCAGATACAGCTTGTCCTTTGTTTCACCATAACCTAATTCTTGCCTTTGGCTGCTCCTGCAAGGTGAAAAGCAGCTTTAGACCCCACCTTTGGATGCCAGGTGTGCTCAGGGGAGGGGCCCTGCCCAGGGGAGAGCCCCAGTGGGACCTCGAGGCCAAAGGAAAGCTGCACTTCAAGGCAGCCAGAACCGAGAGCAGAAACAAAAGGAAACAGAGTCAAAGCTGCCCCTCAAGAATCAGGCCTGGAAAAAAAACCAGGTGCTTTCAAGCCTGGCTAAAAATAGCCTGCTGGAATTTCTTTGTAATGCCTTCAAAGATGGGAAATGACAGGAGAAATGAGAAATCAGCCTGGCTGTGCTCAAACCATAGCCCAGGAGGTCGAGGGGACCACGGAGATCGCCCCAAACAAATCGGCAGCACAGAAATATTTCCTGCCACACCTCAGGTGCACAGGTAGTTCCTCTTCCCTCATAATAACACCTCCAGATTTGGACTGTAACCACAAACTGATTATTCCCCTCCTCAATCCCCAATCCAGGCACAAGCTGACTCTTTTTTCATGTTCCCCGTGGGTGATGGGAGCTCTGTTTGCTGTGGCAATTTAACTTTTGCAGTTCTATTTAGAGTTTTAAAACCTGTGTGCTTCTTTTAAGGTTCTCCTTCCTTTTATTCACTGTGCTTTGTTCGTTTATTACTGCAGGTTCAGCCTCGTCACATACACCTTTTATTCCTCTATTTCATGAAGTTTTGATTGTGCCATTGCATCTGAGAACTTTTTTTCCCCCTCATGCTTTAGCAAACTGCATTTCAGAGAGTTTACACAATATAGGATATATTACCACTCCTGCCAAGGCCACCTCTAACCCGTGCCCCCAAGTGCCACATGGCTTTTAAATCCCTGCAGGGACGGGGACATCCAACCCTTTCCATGAAGAAACTTGCCCTAAAATCCAACCTAAAACTCCCCGGATGGAAGAATTTCCCCATGGAAAGGGTGCTCAGGCACTGGAAGGGGAGGTTTGGAGTGCCCATCCCTGGAGGTGTCCAGGGAATCCCTGGAGGTGGCACTCAGAGCTCTGGGCTGGGGACAGGGTGGGGATGGGGCACAGCTGGGGCTGGGTGACCTTGGAGGGCTTTTCCAACCTCAGCAATTCCACGATTCTGTGATTCTGACGCCTCCCGTGTCCTTCCCCTGTGAATATTCACAATGCTCAGTGCCACGAACACCCCGAGGGTCGCTGCCTCTCCCAGGCCACTGTCACCGAGGCACATCCCATTTCCCTCCTGCCAGCACCTCTCTCCTGGCACTCAGGTCACCCCCGTCTCACCCCGCTGCCTCGTGCTCCTCGGCGCATTTGCATCCCCGCTAATCAGCCCGTTCTCCTCAGGCTGGCAGGAGATGTTCGACATTAATCAGTTGATTGTTATTAACCCAGTTCCATTGTAGCTGTGCATTAATGCTGCTCCAGCCCTAAATCCAGCCTCTAATCAGGCATTACAACAACAGCACATTGTGCTGCTCGTGTACTTGGCAATAATCCCGTTACGAAGGGATCGGGCGTTGGCGCCGGAGCTTGATGGAATTCCAGCGAATTTCAGGGGTGGGGAGAGGGGTTTGGGTCAGGATTGGGTGTCTAATGGAAAAGGCTGCTCAGGATTTAACACCTGCCCGAAAAATCCCCCCAAAATTCCAGCAAACCTCATCCAGCACATTCCCAGAGGACAGAAAATCACCATTCCCTGAGCACTTCCATGTCCAGGACAGGAGAGAAAATCCCCATTCCCTGAGCACTTCCATGTCCAGGACAGGACAGAAAATCCCCATTCCCTCATCATTTCCATGTCCAGGACAGGTGAATAAATCCCCATTTCCTCATCATTTCCATATCCAGGACAGGAGAATAAATCACCATTTCCTCATCATTTCCATGTCCAGGACAGGACAGAAAATCACCATTTCCTCACTATTTCCATGTCCAGGACAGGACAGGAAATCACCATTTCCTCATTGTTTCCATATCCAGGACAGGAGAATAAATCACCATTTCCTCATCGTTTCCATGTCCAGGACAGGACAGAAAATCCCCATTTCCTCAGCACTTCCACGTCCAGGACAGGACAGAAAATCACCATTCCCTCAGCACTTCCACGTCCAGGACAGGACAGGAAATCACCATTTCCTCATTGTTTCCATGTCCAGGACAGGATAGAAAATCCCCATTTCCTCATCATTTCCATATCCAGAACAGGACAGAAAATCCCCATTCCCTCAGCACTTTCATACCCAGGACAGGACAGGAAATCCCCATTTCCTCATCATTTCCACATCCAGGACAGGACAGGAAATCACCATTTCCTCATAATTTCCATGTCCAGGACAGGACAGGAAATCCCCATTTCCTCATCGTTTCCATGTCCAGGCCAGAACCAGCAGATCCCAGACTGGGCCAGCTTGGAAAGGACCCCGGTGGGTCCAGCTGGCACAGGATTGTGCCCAGATCCTCTGGAATATTCCCAGTGAGGGAGCCTCCACAGCCCCTGGTGGAAGGTGTCCCAGGGGTGTGGGATGTGCTGCTCTTGGAGGTTCCTTCCGCCCCAAACCCTTCTGTGCTGATTGTGGCCTGCAGGACAGAAAAAAAAAGAGTTTAAAAGGTGGGAAACCCCCCTCTCCCTGTGCTCTTTCCTTATTTACAGCAGGATTTATATCTCTATTTATCCATCATTTGAGTTACTTCCCAGGGTTCCTATACCCTGCAGCAGTCCAGGTTCGCAGGAATCCCACAGGGAAATATTTCACTTTCCATGCTCACCTGCCCAGGTATTTGTGTGGAATCCCCTCCCTTCCCAGGCACTGGAATGCTGCAAACACGAGGCTCAGCAATAATTTAAAGCTGGGATGAAGCACTGGACTATCAGTTAAAATTAAATCCACTCCATCCTGGCAGAAAATCAATGGTCCGCACAAATAAACAGCACCCTGGGAAGCAGAGGCTGGGACACGGCATTTCCAGGATTGCCTGGGAGCACCCAGCGTGCCCACTTGGAAAATACATAATTGTGGTGATTAGCCCATTATTTGCAAAATGGTTGTAAACATGTTAATAATTAATCAGTGTCTCCAGCGAGCCCTCGTCAATGTGGGGGTTACTAAAATCCATTCATGATTCCAAGACATTCCTGGGGATATTTTGCAAATCCTCTTTCCGAGCGTAGCAGATGGTTTTTTTGTATTTTCGTGGTTTCGCAGCAACTGTATTTTTTACCAAAAAAAAAAAAAAAGAAGGAAAAAGCATATAAAGATAATTTCTCTGTAAAATGCATTTTAATACGTCATTGCTCATTTTCTTAAAGTCATTTTTTTGGGACTGAAGATGTCCGGTAGCAAAATCATTTGTGATCAGACTCGGCACTGTGCAAAGCCTGATTGGAGCTGCAGGTAATAAAATGGAAACTAAAATATTTAAAGCAGAGGTTCCCAAACCAGGCTGCTCCCATAAATGAGCTATGTGGGATGTCTACAGAAGGGGGGAAAAAAAAAAAAAAGGAATTAAAAATTGGGATGACAGTTTAAATGTAATTTCCCTTCGCCCTGTGGCGTGAGGAGTGAAATGCAAAAATGCATCCCTGGGTTATGGCTGGAGGTGCCAAAAGCTGCCAGCAGCTGGGCAGGCCTGGAGCCAGGCTCTGCTGAGCAAACACCAATTTACAAATTTAATTTGGGCCGGGCACGAGCGTGGCTGAACACCCTGGAAAGGGGCAGGGAATTGCCAGGAGGCCAAACCAGGCAATGGGAAGAGAGGGATGCCAGGAAAATCCACCTGAGCATGAGGAAAAACTTCTTTATTTGTGGGCAGCCTGTGCCAGGGCCTCCCCACCCTCCCCGGGAACAATTCCTTCCCAAAATCCCATCCAGCCCTGCCCTCTGGCAGTGGGATTCATTCCCAAATCATTCATTCCCAACCCAATCAATCAATCCATTCCCAAAGCCCTGGAAAATCCTGTGGCAAAGACAAGTGTCCTGATCTGGGAGAACAGCCAGAAACCCTCCCATGGAAAAGGGAGATTTTCCTCTCAGCACCGAGCCCAGCCCAGCCTGACAACTCCATCAGATCCCATTCCAGCTGGAAATCTTATTCCAGAGATAAAAATTGGGATTTTGCAAAGCCCTCGGGAAGGAAAAAGTTGGGAGATGCTGGAACTTAAAATGCTGCCCATAAAAGGGGAGAAAACAGGTTTGAGACACCCTAAACCCAGCTTGGCTTTCTGAGGGCAGCAAGGGAATAAAAAGCTGGATGTCATAAACAGCTCCTGGGTTTGGAACAGGGAATTATTTTGAGGAAAAGCGTGGAAAAGTCTGGAAGTCACTCACGTTTTCCTCTGGAAACATCCGGCAGCAGCTGCTGTGTGGGAAGGATGGAGGGAACAGGAGAGGAGCAGCCTCAGCTTCCCGTGGTGGGACCTGTGTGTCACTGCTGGGAGACAAGAGTTTGGGAAAAAATGGGGGAAATGGGAAAAAATGGGAAAAAATGGGAAAAAATGGGAAAAGGGAAAAATGGGGAACTGGGAGAAAGTGGGAGAGAAGGAGAGGGAAAGAGGGAAATAAAGGTGGGGGGATAAAGGGAGTGAATAGGGAGAAAAAGGGAAAAGGAGGGAAAGGGAAGGTAAAAGGGGGAAGGAAATGGCAGAAGAGGGGAAAGGGAAAGAGGGAAAAGAGGAAGAAAGGAAAGAGGAAAAGAAAGAGGAAAGAAAGAAAAGAAAGAGGAAAGAAAGAGGAAAGAAAGAGGAAAGAAAGAGGAAAGAAAGAGAAAAAAGAGGAAAAAGGAAAAAGAGGAAAAAGAGGAAAAAAAGAGGAAAAAAAGAGGAACAGAAAGAGGAACAGAAAGAGGAACAGAAAGAGGAAAAGAGATTTTCACTATGATCCAAGGAAGTAATAGGAAAGCAGATCCTAAAAATTTGGGAAGAAAAAAATACATCAGAGGTCACTCATCACATTCAGAGATTAAATTAAAAGAGGACAAGTGCTCTGGTCTGTGTCACTCAGCTGCTGTCCCCAGGGCTGGCTGCTAGAAGGGGGGAATTTTTGGTGGAACAGGATTTCAGTGTCCCTGGGGAAATCCAGGCTCCACAGGAATATTTTGTAAAGTGGCTTCAGCTCATGGAGGAGTCGTCAGGACCACGAGGTGAGGCAGGAAAAGGCTGGGATTTCAGCATGAAAAATATCCCCACACAAAACTGAGGGTAATGACCCCAAACTCAAGCCCTGGGAAGTGGCTTTATTCCCCTAGGAATTTTCTTATTATTTTTATTGTCATTACGAAGATGCAGCAGCGAAAATAGAGTTCAATCCAAACCAGGATTTTCATTAAATTCACCGGTGCAATTCCTTTGGAACGTTTGGAGCTAAATCCAGCAAAAAGCCAGGGAGGGAAGGATTTTAAAGGCGTTAAAGGCATTTTCATGAATTCCAGAATCCCAGAACTGTTGAGGTTGGAAAACCCCTCTGAAATTACCGAGTCCAACCATTCCAGAGCACTGCCAAGGCCACATCCAAAGGCTTGTAAATCCCCCAGGGATGGGGACTCACCGCTGGCCTGGGCAGCTGTGCCAGGGCTGGAAAACCCTTTCCAGGAGGAAATTCCCCCGGCTGATCCAGGGGCAGGCAGCTGCAAGGTCTGCACCCAGATTCTGGCAGAATCCCTGGAAATCCTGAGGCTTGCACTGAATGTCACTCTGCAAGCACCGAGTTTATTACAAGCCCTGTAATTTCCCGGGATATTGTATTTTCCTCTGGCTACAGCCAGGCCTGCTACATGGACCAATTTGTCCCTCGGAGCATTAATTGTTTAACATCAGACCTTAACGAGCTTTCAGCATCCAACCCAGCAGAATTCTGCCCCGAGCAGAAATCTCCTATTTACAGGAAATGCTCAGTGCCAGGAGCCAACTCTGAGGACTGAAATTGTGTTTCCTTCAGCCAGTCATTTCCTGAGCCTTCTGAACACGGGGCATGAGGGGATTCTTGTCATTTTTCTGTCTTTTTTTTGGTCATTTTCTGCTACTTTTTGCTGTTCTTGGCCAAAGCCCTGACATCTCCCACCCAGGCAGAGACTTGGCCCTGCTCCTGCACCCACAGCAGCTCCAGGCTGGAATTACATCCCAACTGCTCTGCTGCACGTGCACCAAACTCTTCTAGGCATTTTAAATCATCTAAAAGCTGAATTAAAGCCTCTGCCTTACCTGGAGGTTCTCCTGCTGTGCAGGGTCAGGTCACCCCACAGGATTTCAGCCAGGCGTTGGATTGGTGACATCCAGATCCCCATTCCTCACAGGGGGAAAACAAACAATGCAGAGCAACATTTGCTGGTGGGACTTGATTTTAAAGGGCTTTTCCACCTTTTGAGATATCAAGCTACTGAAACAGTGGCTTTCATAGAATCCCAGAACTGTTTAGGTGGGAAGGGACCTTAAATCCCACCCAGTGCCACCCCTGCCATGTCAGGGACACCTCCCACTGTCCCAGGCTGCTCCCAGCCCCAGTGTCCAGCCTGGCCTTGGGCACTGCCAGGGATCCAGGGGCAGCCACAGCTGCTCTGGGCACCCTGTGCCAGGGCCTGCCCACCCTCCCAGGGAACAATTCCTGCCCAATATCCCATCTAAACACTCAATTTGAAGCCATTCCCCTCTCCCTATCAAAGCCCTGGCAAGCTCAAGGTAAGCCAGGAATTACCATGGCATTGGAGCTTTGGCATAAATCCTGATTTAATCCCAGACTGAGCAGAGCAGAGGAATTTGGGATCCTGGAGACATGCAACAGCCATCCCTGTGTTCCAACCTCCTGCTCCCATTCCACACTTCACTGTTCCCAAAGGCCTGTTGAGGTTTATTTATGCTCCCAAAATGAAGGTGGAGGTTTCACTAATAGGAAACCACATCCTTCCCTCCCATTGTGCTGTTTCTCTTTCCCTGGTCTCCCTCAGCATTCCAGCTGCTTCCACATGCAGATCCAGCTCTTCCCTGGAGCTGGGAAAAACTTTTCAGGTGCAGCTCTTTCATATGGCAAAAACCATTCGGGGCAGGCAAAGCTGTTTAAAAATTCAAATGAGGTTTTCAAATGTTTTTTCAGCTCAGGAATTCGGAAACATTTCCTGAAACACAGGAGTTGGTTCTCAGAGAGACTGGGGATGAATTCCGGATGAAAGTGAAGCGAGGAGAAAAAAGACCCCTTTTAACACAAAACATGTTTTGAAAATTACCATTTCAGGGCATGAATTTGTGTTGCATTTGATCCGAAGTTAATGAGGTCTGCTCAGGTATCCAGCTGTCACAGATTCATGGAATCCCAGGATCATTCCTGTTGGAAAACAACTCCAGGATCGTTGAGTCCAACCTGTGCCTGATCCCCACCTTGTCCCCAGCCCAGAGCTCTGAGTGCCACCTCCAGGAATCCCTTGGACACCTCCAGGGATGGGCACTGCAAACCTCCCTGGGCAGTTCCAAGGCCTGAGCTCCCTTTCCATGGGGAAATTCCTGCTGATTCCACCCTGAGCCTCCCCTGGCCCAGCCTGAGGCCGTTCCCTCTCCTCCTGTCCCTGTTCCTGGGAGCAGAGCCCGACCCCCCCGGCTGCCCCCTCCTGTCAGGGAGCTGTGCAGAGCCACAAGGTCCCCTGAGCCTCCTTTTCTCCAGGCTGAGCCCCTTTCCAGCTCCCTCAGGAGTTCTCCAGCCCCTTCCCAGCTCCGTTCCCTGCCCTGGACACGCTCAGGGCTCTCCCGGTGGGATGTCCAGAGCTGGACACAGCCCCCAGAGCCCCCAGCACAGGGCACGGGCACTGCCCTGCTCCTGGGGCCGGGGCATTTCTGACACAAACCCACAGCTCTGCCTGTGCACCATCCTCTCTGAACGGCTGCCTCGTCACAGCACGGCGAGGGCTGAAAAGATGTCACAGAGCTGGGGGCTGCTTCTCTCCCGGATCTTCACCCTGCCAGCACACCAGCCACGGGCAGCCCAGAATAGCTCTGGGAGCTGCTCTCCCTCGGGAGCAGCCACCCTGCACGTCTGCTCCGGCTGTGGCTTCCAGGAGCACCTTTGAAGGACTCCAAAGGCAGGAAAAAACATCAAGAGAAAAACGTCGATTTTTTTTCTTCTTCTAAACAATGAATCCTAAACCTCAGCATTTGAAAAAGCTGTCCTGCCACGTTGGAGTGTGAAGGATTGAATTCGCTTTCTGTTCTCCCGCTGAAGAGACCATAACGAAGTGATTCTATCAAATCCACCCCTCTCCCACTTTCCATTATCCCATTATCCCATATTTCCATTATTCCCAGCCCCTCCAACCTGGCCTTGGACACCTCCAGGGATCCATGGGCAGATCCATTTCTGCAGTTTGAAACCCTTGGCAGCCCCCTGGGGCAGAGGATCTCCCCTCCATGAGCTCCCTGCATCCCTCTCAGAGTTTCCTGCGAGAACTCCCCTCTCAGTTCTCATCCTCGGTAAAAACAAGAGACATTATGCCCCAAATTTGTTTGATAATTGCATTTTCTCATTATCCTCCCGTCATTCTGGGTGCCAGCAAAGTGTCCAAGTTGTTTACACTGGGTGTGAAATTGGCAGAGAATAATCGAGATGCCACAGCTCATCCCAGAATGATGCTGCAGTTCCACCTCCTGTGACACCAGCATTCCATAATCTGCTTTTTTGGGTGCTCTCACAGGCTGAGGATGTGCTCGGAATGGTGACAGCGCTCTGCTGCTGCAAGGATAACACGGGGAAGTGCTTCCCACCACAGCACTGCCACCAAAGCCACGACATCCAATAAAATCATATTTTGAACAATTTCCCCAGAAAAACAGCTCCAAACAGCCAGATGTTTGAAGGACAGGAAATTCTGTACATCCCTACATGTTCCCAAAGCCACGAGCACAACCCTTCCTCTACACATCCTTCAAAACCATGGCATCCCAGACTGGTTTGGGTTGGAAGGCACCTTCCAGCTCATCTCATTCCACCTCCTGCCGTGGGCAGGGAGCCTTAAAAAGCCACTTTAAAAACGATGTGTACAATCCTACCTCACAGTTCAGATGTAGAAGGGAAACTCCAGGTGGTTTTTGCCCTCTGCAGGTGTCAGAAATCCTTTCTCACCGTGTTTTTCCCACTAAACCCCATCCCTGTTTCCAGTGGTGATGGCACTTACACGATTTACAGGGCACAGCTGGAAGTGCGGCCGCTGCTCCCGACTCCCCGAACTCCTCCCGCGCACAGAAGGCTCCATCTAGTGTCACACAGGCACATTCCCGGGAAAAAGGGAGGAAAAAGGGGGAAAAGGCAGTTGATAATAATTGCTATGGGTTTTTAAGCTGCCCCAGAAAAAAACAAACGGATTTTCCTGCTGTGCTCTGCTGTCCACAGCAACTCTAAAGCTGGTGAAGACCAGGTCTTCCATCCTGGCTTTGGACAAGGGATGGAGAGACAGGACACAGGGAATGGCTTCCCAGTGCCAGAGGGCAGGGATGGATGGGATATTGGGCAGGAATTGTTCCCTGGAGGGTGGGCAGGCCCTGGCACAGGGTGCCCAGAGCAGCTGTGGCTGCCCCTGGATCCCTGGCAGTGCCCAAGGCCAGGCTGGACACTGGGGCTGGGAGCAGCCTGGGACAGTGGGAGGTGTCCCTGCCATGGCAGGGGGGGCACTGGATGGGCTTTGAGGTCTCTTCCCACCCAAACCATTTGGAATTCTCTGATGGCTCACAGTGATCCATGAATTCTGCTGCCATCACTTAATTACCCCAGAATCTCACTGTAGCCAGCAGCGGAGCCAAATCCGAGAGGATTCTGCACAAAGCTCGGGGAGCAGAGCTGGGCACCAGGCTGGCACCCGGCAGTGCCAGGCTCGGGCACTCAGCTGAGCGGGCAGCAGTGCCAGGCTGCTTCTGCCAGAGCCCCAACGCCCCTGAGAGCCTGAGCCTCCCTGATAGCTCCGGTCTGCCCTGGGTGAGGATTCCCAGTCTGACCAGAGCCTTCCCAGTGGCAGGAAAGCCTCGGCTCCTGCCCTTCCTTCAGAGGCACCTGTGGCACCCCCGGGGGTTCGGGGCTGCTCCCGGGGAACTCTCAGACTGAACAGCAACCAGAGCTGCTATTGGCATCATCTGCATTAGTTATTATTATAATTGTTATTATTATTATTATTCCCAAGCCTTTGGTCTGAGAAAGAGCTGAAAACTCCAGGTTTGCCTCGTGAACAGCAACCAATGAACTTAATTTGAAAGTTTCCAAAGAATCCCTGACCAAGGCACACTGGGCAGCTCGCAGTGAGAGCGGGGGGTGCAGAGCTAAGGAGCCCCCAGCCCCACACCCCCTCCTCTTATCCCCCTGTTTTCCAGCCACCCCGCAGCATTCCCTG
>VZTG01000765.1:276087-298801 GCA_013397845.1 Melanocharis versteri | reverse complement strand
CCTGATGAAAGATGGCCCCAGGAGCTGCAGCTCTACCACCAGCTCATTCCACAGGAGGAGCATCCCCACAGCTCTTCCTGAGCCAGCTGATCAATGACATCTGTGCTATATCCTCCAAATTTCCTACTCCTTTACTGTTTTGTGAGGTAATCACAGGAGTCTGGGGCAGCCTGGTACATGGAAAATGAGTAAGTCACTCTCTCCCAAATCTATTCAACCCATTATTGAACAGCAGCAAGAAACCAGAAGGGCGAGAAGAGTTGAGCAGATGGGACAGGGAGGTCCAGCAGATCACACCACAGAAAATGGCTTTTGCCTCTGATTCCAAAGGGCACAGAAGGCACACTCAAACCAGGAGGGGTTTCCAGCTAGGAAGCCTCAGGGAAGTGGTGGAATCACCACCCCTGGAAGCATCCAAAAAAGAGTGGATGTGGCACTTGAGGACACGGTTCAGTGGTGACCGTGGTGGTGCTGGGCTGATAGTTGGACTTGATGACCTCAGATCTTTTCCTACCTTATTAATTCTATGAATCTGCAGAGGCTCAAAACTTTTAATTAAAAAAAAAAAAAAATTGTACAGAGTAAATATTCCTTGCCCTGGAGCTCAGAGGAGAGGTTTAAAACACTGGCTAGAGCTTAACTTTCTTTTTCAGTAGCTGAAATACAAATAAAAATAGAAATACAAATAAAACAGAATCCTCGCTGCCCATTCATCCATGCCTGAAGCCAACTGTGTGCTGTGCTGCTGAAGCATCCCCAACACTTCTGCTGCACTCCTTCCCTCCTTATTAAAAATAAAATAATAATAAAAAAAGGATTAACAACCAGGCTCAAGAACAGCTGCTCTAATGAAACTTCTGGCCACAATAAAAGCAGGAAACAGCACAAGTCTCTCAAGAAGCCTCAATGTGTCAAGTGTGCTTCTCTGCCATTGTTAAAGAAGGTTAGCATGAATTTCAGTGTTTGAGTTTAATCAGTGGGGCAAGGAAAATAATTTTACTCACAGAGTTCCCCATTTCAGCAGGAAATCACTTCACAGAACAACAATCAGACGCCACCTGATACTGGGTTATCCAAGTAATACTCTAATTACAAAAAGCCCAAATTCCTTAAATCCAGGTGATGTGCCTCACCCAGGAGCACGCAGAGCAGCGCTGGCACCAAACTGAGGCACCCCAAAAGCTGCTGTCCCTCCCTGGGAGGCCATCAGGATGTGTGTGGGAGCTCCCAGCTCCCCTGCAATGATTGCTTGTGCTCATTAACTCGGGCTGCACGGAGAGGAGCTTTCACTCCATTAATCTCCAGGCACGGGCACAGCTCTTGTGAATCATCTCGCCATTTCTCACTGCTTGGCCACCGAGAATTCCGTGCCTCAGAGAGGTGAGAGGGGTGATGAATTGCAGCAGCTCTCATTCTGGCTGTTTTGGCATTCTCCTGACAACCTACAACAGGGCTTTCTAATCAAAGCTCGGCAGAGTGAAGCTTCTCTGGTAATAATGGATGTTGTGTGCTCTGCTGAGTGGGGAAACCTGCTCCGAGTGGAGTCCGAAGCTGCCTCTCCCAGAAAAGAGACTGGGAAATTATTTTAAGAGGTCAGCGTGGAAGTTCCCACATCCCCGGACGCCTCACTGGGAGAACCTGACTGGATTCTGAATCGGGCTCTGGGCCTCCCAGCAGGAAATGAAAAGAGAACCCCTGTGCTGTACAGAAAATGCAGCAGCAGCGAGTGGAGGCTGATCTCTGGTTCCTCAGGAGTCAGAGCTGTAATCAGCAGCCAAATGGAAAATACAGCCGCAGTCCTGACCCTGCAAAGGCTGTCCCAGAGATCAGCTGGGCCACCCTGCTGCAACTGTCAGGCTCCCTGCCCCACATTCCAGCAGCTCTCCTCGGTCAAGAGGCCAATTTATTCCAAAAGACTGGGGCAGGAAAGGGAAGTCAGTTCAGATCTAAAGAATATACAGTAAGTACAAAACACCCATTCCAACAGACCTACTGATAGTTCAAGAAATTAAGAACAAAATGCAAGTCCCACCCTCACCCTCCTTTTTTTTCCATGAAGTTGGAAACAAAGGAATTAGAAAGTTTGGGATATTTTCCTTTTTCCCAAGCCAGGTGCTGATCTGCTGCAGTCAAGTTTGACTTCAGAACACAAGAAATGCCAGAGAAGGCTCAGTCCACAAGTCCCCATAAAAAGCCTCAACATCATCCCACAAAAAGTAACTTCACACAGTTTGTAATAAAAAAAACTCCTTTGTGATTATTTTCAGGCTGCTGACTGGTATCATCCATATAATTCTTGCTTTGTGACAAAGCAATTCTGAATTTGCTAGTGGCCCTTTATTTTAAAAAATCCAGGATTAAAACCACACGAAATGATGTACAGCACACCCAAATTACAGCTGTACTAATGAGTT
The DNA here is from genome assembly GCA_013397845.1 of Melanocharis versteri. Taxonomy (NCBI): domain Eukaryota; kingdom Metazoa; phylum Chordata; class Aves; order Passeriformes; family Melanocharitidae; genus Melanocharis; species Melanocharis versteri. The sequence continues at coordinate 296,387 of VZTG01000765.1, read as the reverse complement.
ACAGCTACTGCAATTAGTTCAGGGAGGTCTGGAGTTCCTGGAACAAACCACTTGTGCTCAGTCTTTATCTCCCATTCCACTCCCAACAAAGGTATCATAGTCCAAATACCTCGAAGTGGGAGTGGAAACACAAATATTAGAAAAAGGAGAATTGCAGAAATAAAGATGACAGTTGCTAATCTCTTCAAGAAAGCTTTTAAACGGGCTCTTACAAGAAATTATTCCACCTACCACATAAAGCAGCACAAGCTCGACTGGAAGAAGCAGCTGATGATGAATTTCAATCATTTTCAACCTGCATAATTATTACAGAAAATGACTTACAAGCTTCATAAATTAATCAACCCAAACAGCAGCTTGCCATGTTCAGCTGTTCCCAGGCAATATTCCTGTTTTATCGGGGAAGGCCAGAACAGGCAGGAGCCCAAGGAGCTGACATCCAGCACAGCAGAGCTTTGGGGGTGATGGCACCGTCCTGGCCCAGAGGTGGTACCAGAACAGCTTTGGAACATTCCCAAGCACATCCCAGCTTTCCCAGGCAGCTCCATGAATCCCATCCTTAAAAACTGCTGGCGTTTTGGTGCCAGGATTCTGCCACAAACCCAGCTGGAGCAGCTCTCAGCTCCTGCACCCCTGCACACACGGCAGTTTCTACATTAAATAAGGTTTCCCCCCTGCATGAGCCCGTTTTTTCCCTCAGCCACAGATCAGGGAAACTCTGGAATCCTTGGAAATAGTTTCTCAGATTCCCCATCACATTGTCAGGGAGAGGAGGAATGAGCCAAACCACAGCTTGACAACGACAGCTGGAAATTGAGGCTGTGTTAAAAACTCGTACCAGCACCAATTTCGTTAAGGATGAAGCAGAACCCAGCTCCTCACCTGGCACAAACCTTCCCTGAAACCACTGGTTCCAAACCCTGCCTTTCCACACCTCCTTTCTTTTGGGGCTGGGAAGATTTCAGCTGGAATTTTGTCAGCACCAGCCCACACCTGAGGAAGATTTCTGCCTTGCAAGGAAGACAGCAATAACCAACAATAATTCAGGAGAGTGAATTCTTTTCCCACATTTCAGCTGCCAAATTGCACAGGAAACACTGCTACGACATCACAAGGTAAGAAAATGATGTTTAAAATGATTCAACAGGTTGTACCACCAACTCTCTGCTGAGGGAGGTACTTCCCAGCATGAAGAATAAAACCTCCTCTGGTTCTGGTAAACTTAATATGTCTTTATCCTTTGTATTCTCCACTCCCAGTGTCTAGGGAAAATAACAACCTCTGCAGCAGATCATGATCTCAAACATCTGCTGTGCTTCATCTACACCCAGAAATCAGCATGAGATAAAGGGAACTTTTGTCAGATTCTCTGCACTTAGGAAAAGCTGGCAGAGATGGAAAAACAAGGGTAAAAGGATATAAAAAACTTCTGCACTCAGAGAGGCACAAGATGATATCAGGATCAAAAGTTATCGTAATTTTTCTTTAAGACAATGTCTCGTGGAGAGGGCAGGGAGAAGGAGGAGGCACCTTGTTCCTTATCCAACATCTCCAATTCTCCACTGGGTGAATAAAACACACCCGGGCACATCCTGCCTCAGAAATACAGCTGGCTAAGGCTCAAAATACAGATAGCACAAGGAAATTTCCAGAGAGTGATCCAGTGATAAGAATGAGGAGAATCAGAAAGGTCCCCGCGGTCCTTTTCCTTTCTGCTGCCAGATTTGTGCAGAGGGAGAAAGAAAATGTGCGACATCCACTGGGAGAGGGAGAAAGGAAGGGCAAGGAAACAGGGAATGTGAGGATGAGCAATCCTCAGGAAGCCCTGATGAAGTTAGAGGGCAAAACCTCAGCAGAAAGACCAAATTGTTGCTCAACTGATTAAAAACATAACCACAAGGGGGGAAAAAAGAAAACAAACAAAAAACAAAGCAAGAAACACCAACGTTTCCTGGAACCACAAGCCAAGCTCCTGTTTTCTCCAGAAACCAGCGCTTCCCACCACGGATACACAGGGGAAGAGTAATGTACATTTTTTACATCTCAGTCTCAAATTCAAGGGCATTTTGTGCCTGAAAATGAGGTTATTCATCAGGCTTCTTTTTTTTTCCTCCTCCGAATCTGCATACATTAAATAACAACACATTCTATTCCACAGCAGGTAGCAATTATCCAGTTAGTGCCTACCCAAACTGAACCTCCAACTTTTAAGGCAGAGTTGACATCTATTGTGCTTTTTTCGAACATCCAGCACAGAACTGAACCCTTGGAAAGAAGGATTTGTTTCCAAAGCAGCAATGAAATCTGAGTTCAGGTCAGAGCTGCCATAAAACCAACACACCATATTTAAGTGTCAGATTTGGGAAGGAATCGTAAAAAATATCTAAAAGTTTGCACACAGATGAGCGAATTCTTCAAGTTTTTAGCTCTTGTGATAAAGACCTCTGCACAGATTTTCTTCTCCGAAGCCAGGAAGCCAAATTTTAATTAATGTCTTATGTTTTGGTTGAAGTACAAATGATCTTGAATGTTCAAGCAAGGAAATACTGAAACCATGTTACCAATGTGGTACAAACATGAGTCCCCACTCACATTATCAACAGGTTTCTCTCCAGCAATTTAAGAGGAATTTAGTGGCAAGCCTCAATTTTTTTTCCCTCCTCTCAAATTCTCACCCTGCTGGGAATAAGCAAGAGAAATGAGAGAATATAAAAAGCATGTAGAAAATATTGTTTGGGAAAAAATAAAGGTACGTATTCAGCTACCGAAAATAAGAATTACCATCAACACAATTTCTTTTTTTCTAGGACATGATCCCTCCAATATTTGCTTTGCCAGACACCATTTGTCCGTAACATAATCTTTCTGCTATATTAATGTATTTCACTGTTTCCAATGGTCACAATTTATAGGTTCTGTACCAACTTGACTTGCAGGTTTTTGTTTTCTTATGCCTCTTAGAGGAACATACTCACTGTTTAAAAATGTGTGGCAAAACACACACACACACACACAAAAAACCCCAAACACTCAGTGCTTAAAAAAACCCCCCAAAGTCCAACTCTGTTTTGCCCAGTTAGTTAATTTGCTCAGAATTAAGCCAACTCATTAAGAGCACCAGATTTTCACACTCTGTTTGAGATGCTGAGCTCCTCCACAAAGATCTCCTCACACAACATTTGCTAATGAAACATTTCTGCAAAGAAAACCATCAAATGGCAGAATCTGAACACGGGAATTGTTTGTGCCTTGTAAGATTTCTGCTGTAGCACGATTCATCCCACACCACTGGGAGCAAGAGGGGTTTTTTTAAATTATCAGTGGTGAGAACATTTGTAAAGCCCTGGATCAGCTCTCNCATGTCGGAGTCAGATTTGGGTTTGTACCCCTGATTCCCAGAGCTCTTCAATAAAAGCACCTGCATATAATCATACCGTGATGATGTGTTTCTACGCTAACAAAGTGTTTTGGTCACATTTCAGTGAAATCCTCACCACTCCCCTTTCTAAACTTTACATTTCCTGCGCCCCGTTGGTCTCCACGCAGTGAATTTACACTCCAAGACTTCCTTAGTGCCTCTCTCCAACCTCAAACACAGTTCAGGCTCCAGATTCCAGTCTGCCTTCCCAGACTCAGGATTTAATTCAGTTAACTCTTTGAGCTGCCTTCCCAGGAGCAGAGACAGCCCCGGGCATTTTCTGCTGGAATAAGGCAGCCAAGAGCACCATGGGCTCCAGCAAACCAGCCACGGCTGGGGCACCTTGCAAAACCATCCTGGACTCTGTGGCTGCGTAACTACAGCCCAGGGGCTCCCTGCTAACAGCAATAAACCAGTCTGCACCTCTGCAAACCGCAGGAGACAGCCCAGCAGCAGTTTCCCAACGCTCATGTTTAAGCCTGTCTTAAATTTGCCTTTCCCTGCCTTGGAACTACACAGGTGAGGCTTCAGCAGATTTATCCAGACATCCCCAGAGTGCTGTTCCATCCTCTCCATGCTGCTTCTGCTGCCCACTTCACAGGTTTTGGGGTGTTTATCCCAGAGAAAAGGAGGCTCCAGGGAGACCTTCCCACATTTTACAGCTCCCTGGAAGGAGGCTGTAGTGAGCTGAGCACCAGTCTCTTCTCCCAAGTAACACAGGATAAAAGGAAACGATCCCAAGTTGCACCAGGGGAGGTTTAGATGGGACATCGGGAGAAATTTCTTCCCAAAAGGGTTGCCAAGGCCACGATCAGGCTGCCCAGGGAAGTGGTGGAATCACCATCCCTGGATCTGTTTGGAAAACACGTGGATGTGGCACTGGAGAACCTGGGCTAGTGGTGAACATGGTGGTGGTGCTGGCTGAGGGCTGGATTTGATGATCTGAAAGGTCTTTCCCAGCCTGAAGGATTCCATGGTTCTATTCTGTGATTCAGATGGGTTTTGCTGAAATTGTACCTCACTCCCCATTCCCACAACTCCTCTAGGACCAGGATACACCCAGCCTGAGCTGCCCATCTGTGGGGCTGGATGCCAACTGTGAGCATTAAAAACAAAATATTACAGACTTGGCGACCTGAGCAACATTTAAATGTCAAATTGCACAGTAAGAGATACAAAGAGGCTTTAGAAACAATCCAAGAAGAAGGAAAGTTTGGATTTCTGTGCTTCTTGCTGAGCTGCTTCCCTTCCCCACACACCAACTTTCCCCTGGCCCAAGACCCAATGAAACACGTTGCAGTATCTTTATGTTGTGACAGGTTTATTTTTCATCCAAACACACACCTTCTGAGAAGACCCAACCCTGACAGTCTGGGGCTTGCATCACCTCACAGCGCTGAAAATTCCTCCTGACTTCTGCAGCGCCGTGATTTATACAGGATATTCATTCTTATCTACACAGAAAAGCTTATAAATTATCCACACTTCCCACCCCACTCTGTCTTTATTCTGCCAAGGGAAGGTCACCTCACTTGTTTACGTCAGAGAGAGCAAAGTCACGACGAGGAACAGACAAACCTGTGTGTACACACAGCCTTAATCTCCTTCATAACCCCAGATCCACTTAAACCACTTTTTATTAACTTCTATTTTTATATTCTTTAGGGAAAAACAGGGGACATCCTGAATAATGTATATAATTCCATGTCCTCTGGAACGCCAAAAAAATTAGACTATTTCAAGATATATTAAGTAGCTTAGTACCGAGGCATGGAAACGCATCAGCAAAGCCATTCCACTGAAAAACAGGGAAAAATCACGGACACGGCGCTGAAATGAAGAAAAGGAACTGGAAAATTCTTCCACATAATGACTGTTTAGGTCATTTAAAAATAAAGGCCAACTCTCAAAGCTGGAATATGCTGGGGGCGGGGGTTGTGGGATGCACAGCTCGGAGCTGGCTGGTCAGAAGGGGCAGCTAAGCCATGGAAAAGCCCCTCGGACACGACCTGAGGAAGACTGGAGAACTTCCCATCTGACTCTGGAGGGTGCTGGGTAAAGCCCGAACAGAACGAGCTCTGCAGGGCTGGGGCTCAACCAAGAACCCCACAGAGCTGAAGGCAGATGCTCCCTCCAACCATCTGTTTACCCAAATTCTCTTTTGCTCTGCTGCTCTCTCCTCCTCAGTGCTCACATCCAACACATCGACCATTCCCAGACCACCTCCAAAGCCATTAAGCCTCTTCAAAACCCAATATTTCTTCCCCAACAGTCAAAAGCACAGATTGGCTAAAAAAATTGTTTTGAAAAGTGTTCCTTCCCCTGGATTGCTCCAACCTGGGCATCTCACTTAAAAAGACATTTCGTAAAGCTTGCCCATCTGAAAGGATCATTATTTCCAAAAGCAGGGAAGGAATGGCTGCGCCATGTGGTTAATGGGCAGCTCCACAAGGACAACTGGGCATTACCTGGTGGATGAATCACCTCATTAAACAAAACAAGATGCACCAGGAATTGCAGAGCAAGGCCCAGAGTTGCTTTCACCAGCCACAAGTTTTGCAAGAACGCCATTAAAATCAAATGCAATCAGAATGTCCTGACTTCAGCAAGGTTTTTATTTTAATACTGATGCAAGATTGAATTAAAAGATGTATTTCTCATCCAAACAAAGTTTATGCTCGTTGTGCAGTTGAGTTGTTCACTCTTTCACTTGGTCTGTCATAAAGCTTACGTAAAAACAAATGGTAAATTCTTGGAGTGAAAACACAGTTTCATTACATTTCTTAGTGTTGAACTTCCTGCCATCCCACCAATAAGCACTGAATTTTCCTACCAGATGCAAACCTCAGAGTTCAAATCATCTTCGTGCAATAAACATTCAGCCCTGACCAAAATGCAACCACCCACAACTTAAAAACACACAGGTTTTGCAGCTTTCCTCAATACCAGACTAACACTTGGACCAAAATCAACACAACTTTCCTCACAAACTTCCCTGGACTTTGGAATGAGCTCTTTTCTTGTTCCCCACGCAAGGTAAGATCCTGTTTCTCTATCCTTGATGTGCATTTGAATGTCCTCTTAAAATTCATGAGGTTCTCATTTCTGAAGGGCCGCCTTGTTAAGTCTGTGTTCCACAGCCACCTGTTGTGACAGCAAAAAGGAGAAACCCCACCAGCCTCTTCTATTACCAGGTTTCATCACATTATATTCAAATTAGAAACTAAGGTGGCTTATGAATATTTCCTTTTGAATTAAAAGCCCGGTTTCTGATGTGAAATGGAGTTTATGATAATTCAGAGCTTATCTGCACAGCTGGGTGTCTTTGTCCTTCCTTAGATAAATACTCTGTGTATCACACACCTGGTAACTGTCCTGTGACTTAATCTGCAACTCAGCTAACTTTAGTTCTTAAGTTTTCTCCATACAGTGTCTGATTGTTAATCTCTCCTCAAATTTTCATACCAGGTGGAGGAGAACTTTTAGAGGTATTGAACCAGAGGGAGAAAAAGAAATTCTTTCCCTCCTTTCAAAGTAAAAAAAAAAAGGTAATAATTCTCACCATCACTCTTGCACAATTGAGCTCCCAGCCAGTTTTTAGCTCCATGGATCACCCTTTCCTCTGGCACTTTTTCCACTGGCATTTGGGACAAACCACATGTGCACTCACTCCCACACAGCACGCTCCCACCAGAGCTGCACAAAATCTCATGTTTTAAAAAAAGTGAGAGCTCAGCAGGAAAAATCTGAACCTCAAAATCCCCTCCCTATTTAAGCAGAGGAGCATCAGCACCTACCCTGGCCACTGCCATGGATGAACACCACCCAACGTGCTGACCTTGGCCACGGCTCAGCTGCAGGAAACCACTTCCCTTTCCTGGCTTTGGCTCTGATCCCCATCTCTTTGGGACAGACTCTTCCTTTATACACAAACGCCCCATTGTGTCATTACAAGATTCCCAAGAACAACCCAACCAGGAAACAAGAGCACACATTAAGAACTTTAATTTCCCTGCCTCTTGCATTTTCCCTGGATCCAAAAGCAGTGGCTGCTGACTGAAATGCAAGTCCCAGACACACCTTTTGTGCCAGAGCAAAACTGCTTTTCTCTTCACACAGGTTCCATGCCTCTGCCTCTTAATATCCACAGCTCAGAGACCACGAGTCCTTCTTTAATCTCCACAGGCACCATCCTGCTCCTCTGATAAAACAATTCCTTCCCTGTGCCTGAGTGTGGTGGTGCCCGGAACAGGGAGACAATTCCTGCCACCTCTCCTCTCCTCAGGACACCATCAATCCACACCATTTCTCACCCAGCTTTTTCTCCACCTTATAAAAGTGCTCTGTAAAAAACACAACTATGCACTCACCTCTCTCTCTCTCCAGCTGAACTTTCTCAGCAGCCCGTTTCCTCTCCGTGGGTTCTGGCCATGCCACTCCCCATTAACCTTATATATCTGATTAACCTGCTGAAGGCTCTTCATTACCTAATTAACAGCATTCAAAGTCTCATCATGACCACGTCGTCTCCTGGTTACACAAAGAAAGGCCAAAGAGAAGATAATTAAAGAAAATATCAGGGCTGCTCTTGGTTTAGATTTATCACCCAGCACTTGGGTGCTGACTTACACTTGCCCATGTGAAGTAGAACAAAAGCAGGAAAGGCCACAGTATCTTTTTTCCCCTCTTTTGAAATATTTGTTCCTTCAAGTTCTCTCAGGCAGCTGACAAGCATTTAAATCATGTCTCATGAGCAAATTGAAAAGCTGGGAGGAGCAACATGTGTAGGGATTTGAGGAGCTGAAACAAGGAGCAGCTCTGCAGGAAAATGAATTTAATTAAAGTTACTCATGCAGGCTCTCAGCCTTAGAAATCTATAAATCTGGAAAATCATTTCCCTTTCAATTAAGTTGGTATTTGTCATTTTGGGAGAGATAAAAACAAATCCCCACTGACCAGGTTTGCCAACAGCGAGAAATTAGGAGAAATTCGTAACATGGAACTGTGAAATGTTTAATAAAAGAAAAATTCAGAAAAGCCAGTGAGGATCTCCAGGCCTCCAAGTCCCACCACAGCCAAATGATTCCTTTTTCAAGTTGGAAGTACAGCTGTAGCAACTGGAGATGTTTCAAGGCAGTGTCTGTGTTGACTAATACCCCGAGGAGGCCTCAGCACCTCACCCCCACTTCTTATGCAATCACTGCCCAAAAAAAGGAGCTCTCAGAAGGTTTTTCAGAACACCTGAACTGAACACCTGAGCTGAGCTGCTCTCTGAGCCCCCTTTCTCCAGCTCTGCCTGGAGCCTGCAGGGACCCCCCTCCCACAGCCAGTGTCACAGTCAGGCGTACCAAAGGGCCAGAACGAGGGAAAATGATGCTGCTGATGCCAAGTCATTGATTTTAGGACAAGTTCTGGACAAGCCCACCCAGCTCCTTCCTGAATATTCACACAAGGAATCCTGACTGAGGTTCCTCCAGTGCTGCACACTGGGAGGAAAGGCTCTTCCAGCAGCCCCAGGTCAACTCTGTTATATCCAAAGAGAGGATCTGCTGATGGAGATCCCATCCCGGAATTCCACAGAGCCATTCCTTCCTCTCTCCTCACTGACACACAAACTTGTAAGGAGTGAGGCTGAACTCCAGATTCCAACCTTTACAGTCCAAATATTTCCCCTTCACACCCCCGAGAGCAGCAATTAATAATCAGTCGTTCTGCAAGTGCTCTAAAAAACCGGCACTAATTCCAGCGAGGGGGATCAAGGAATCAAAGTCTCTCCTGTTCAGATCTTCCCGAGCTGGTTTGTGGCAATCACACACAGGAGGAACGGCCCTCAGCACTCCCAGATGTGCCATTCACAGTGTTCTAGGCAATCAGCTGGGTGTTTTTCCAAAAATCAGCCTGAATGAAATCAAAGGCAGTGCGAAAGTTCTCAGTCTTTCCCCCAGGCAGAATTCCCACTGAGCTCGAACTAAACTCCTGAAGAGCTGATTTGAAAGCAGGGATCCAAGGCTGGGATTTATCAGTGCACACACACACAAAACCCCACCCTCTGCTTGACCTGGCAGTGAGTTATTCATTCAGAAAGAATCCAAGGTTGGCACTAAAAAAAGCTTCAAAGGGTGGAGAGGAACAGATATTTCACCTCATTCACCTCGGGAGCAGTGGGAAGAGTAACTGGGAGTGAGAGCTGCAAAGTTTCAGTAAACCACAGACAGAGCCAGCCCTCCCTGCAGGACATTTCAAACCTTTCCATAATCCCACTTTGCCACAAGCGACGGCCACTTCTTAAAAACCAACAGGGCAGCAAGTGGAATATTTGGGATTTTATTCCCTCTTCTGCATCCTCTGGTCAGAAGAACGGCTACAGAAATCTGTGAGGGGGTGAAGTCTATGAATTCCAGCAGATCTGCCCAACTGTGGCACTCTCACTGTGTATGGAAATCCTTGCTAGGGTTCTTTAGAGCGGACTGGATCCTTAATAAAGTTTGGGGCAATGTCCTAATCCTTGCCTAAGAGAGAGACCAAGAAAGGAGCTGGGGGGATACTTTTTCCAAGCTATTGACTGAAATGAGGAAAAAAACAACTTTAAAATACCAATTTAACCTCACTTTGCCACACAAAACCAGTTAATGCTTTTCTGCCACCATCCTGCTCTGTGTGCACATCCCTGCTCCCATTCCCAGCACAAAACCAGATTTCTTCACGTCACTTCCATGTATTACTGAGATGTAGAACAGTGAGAAATTATTAAAGACTTGAAAAATCAATTTGGGCATTTTAACTCTGAGCTCAGTCTGCTCAGCTCCTGCAATTTGTGTAACACAAGACGCTGCTAAGACGGCTCCATAAAGTGAATTAGAGCAAATAATTTCTTTGTGCAGCTCCAATATGCTCCGAAGATGGATTCTATATTATGTTACATCAAGGGGATTTAGCATTAATACTTCAATACCAAAGAGCTGGGGATGCAGGCAAAACTGTGGCAAACTGCACAAATCAGGATTTGCCTGTCTGACTGTAATAAACTTTCTTTAGAAGAGCATTTGACTGAGAAGCGTTTTTAAAAATGAGTGTTTAATTCCATTTCCCATATGGTGTTTAGGCGGTTGGGGGTACGGGATTTCCATTAAATACTGTGTTTGATGAGCAAAAACTGCAGACAAGAAAAACTGAGTTTATACATCAAGTGTGGGTGGGTTTCCTTTGTTTATTTGTTTGGTTTTAGCTCAACCATTCCTCGCTTCGTTTCCAGCATCCTCCGTTCTGAAGAGACGATATTTTACAAGCAGGTTCAGTGCTGGAACGCAGAACCCAATCTATAGTTCAATATCTGCAGTCTGCAAGCCTGACATAAAAGATAAGAAACAGATGTAGGGTGAGATGCAGAAATGTGCCTATCGAGGAGTTTCAGCGCCGTTTGGCACAAAAATAATTGAAGTCAATATGCAGAAAGCAAAGCTGTCAGCAAATTGCGATGCTCGACTGGAGCACAAATGTATTTAAAAAAAGGAATTCTATGCAGGCCATACGTGGTCTACCAGTTTAAATAGATTAGGAGAGAATTAGGATTCGTCTGCTTTGCTTCAGCCCGAGTGTTCACCCTGAACGCACGAAGAGAAAACATTTATTCCGTTTGAACCGTGAATCTCCCACCAGGAACTTCCAGTTCTGGAGCTTCTGGGCCAGGGCTCCCCAGTAAGAGCACTGGGACCAGTCCCTGCAGAGCCCCTTCCGTGGAATTCACGGACACACCAAACCAGCTCCTGGTAATCCTGCCCAAAAAGGAGAATCCGAACATTTTTCAACCCAGGAAGCTCGGCAACAGCCAGAATTTTGCCTCGCAATTTCCCAACGTGGCTAATCCGAGAAGTCACATTTATTCCAAGTTTAAATCAGCAATGCCTTTCCAGAGTTTGGATTAAGTCCCTCTGTCCCAGCTTGTGTCACCTCAAGCTCCAAGAAGCTAAAACTTTAATTTAATAGCAACCAGAAGGCAAATACAGAAAACCAAACGCTGCTTGGAGTATTTCCTCCCCCAGATCAAAGGAATTTTTTTTAATCTCATTTTTTACACTACCATCTTATCCTCTTATTATTGTTTCTACTGATGCCTGAATTCCTGGAATTTCCAAAGCCACAAAAATCCAAGTGACCAATCCTTTACCATATTAAGAGAATTGATCAGAAATTGATCAGAAATTGATCAGAAAACTCCCTAATGAGCATGGCAGTTTGCCATGGTGCCCCCCTACTGCTTCCTAGGAAATACTGAAATTTCACTTCAATGTCTTGAACTTTTTTATTATTTCACCAAATTTCTGCACAGTTTATTCCCAGTTTGTTTCACCAATCCCACTCTGCTTCTCTTAAAGACATTTAATAGCGGTTTTTCAAGAATTCTTCCAGCTGAATGCTGTGTTTGCAGGGTGTGACAGCACAGACAGAAAACATGGATTTTGATTCATGGTTTCTTTAGGCCTAATTCCATTTACACAGGGATGGGAGAGGAACAAGTTCAGATCTATCCATTCCTGCTTCTGGAGTAAATTCCATATTTATTATTGTTATTAAATTCCACTTCCTATTGGAGATTTTTTTAAAGACATTTAAAAATTGCCCATAAACAGACCATTTGAACATTTTTTGTTTAATAAACAAAAGAAACCAAATCATTTTAAAACCAAATTTGATCCTTTCCCTTCTTTTCTCGCCTTTTCCTCGGAAAACAGGAGTCAGCCCTGGCTGCTTCACACAGATTGCCTTTTTTTTTTTTCAATTTAATATCAGTTCACCAGGACTTGTGGATCACTCCCTGTTGCTTGAGGCAATATCAAACAAGCTCACACACTTTTCTAATTAGCTTTGTTCTTCTGAGTGGTGAACTTGTTCCAGGCCCATTACAGACTTGTTAATTGTTATCTTAACAACGAATGAATTTGCAAAAGTAACGCTTGTCTGACGTGTATTCAACACCCTTTGGGCCTCACACTGGTCTAAAAGGTCATTTAAAAATTATTTTGGAATTGGTTTTACTTACCATTCTTATTTTTTGTTTATTATCCATTCAACCGACAACAACTGCACCTCACAGGCTATGGTAGTGCCACTGCTTATTATTTATTTTTTATTTATTTATTATTTATTTATTAACTAATTTTAAATGTTTACTAATTTAATTTATTAATTATTTACTAATTTAAATTCCATCATTCACAGAACTGTTTTTCATTAAGAAGTTCTGACTACAAGAAGTTTGTCCTCTTCCTCCAGCTCTCAAGCACAGAAGCCAAGGAGAAACCTCAAAACATGGTCAAAAAAAAGCCCCAAAATTTACATAAAAGTACATTAAAAATAATTTAATTTTGAAAGACAAAGCAACCTTAGCCCAGTTCAATCAGAACAAGGAAAATAAGAGGGGGAGTGGGGTTAATTTTTATTCAGTTCATTAGAAAGTCCCTCTAAATTCATTAAATGCTTTTGGTGAGAAGGGGAGGAGACTTGGTGTTACTGATCCTGTGTCAGAATTTAAATCCCATCACTCCTAGAACTGTTCTCCTTCTGACAACAAGAAGTTTGTCTTCTTCCTCCAGCTCTCAGTCAGAGAAACTGAGGAGAAACCCCAAAATATGGTCCAAAAAACTCCAAAATGGACATAAAAGTTACATTAAAAACTGGCATAAAATGTACATAAAAATAATTTAGATTTTGAATGCTAAAGCAACATTAGCCTGGTTCAATCAAAACAAGGAAAATAAGAGAGGGGAGTTAATTTTGATTCAGTTAATTAGAAAGTCTCTCTTTCTTTTCATTAAATGCTTTTGGTGAGAAGGGGAAGAGACTGGGGAGAAGTTTCTATAAACTTCCTGTTGTTCCCTGCTGATAAAACATTCGGGGATGTCTCTTCAGATGCCACAAAATCGTAGAGATTAAAAAATGCAGAGAAAATCTTCCTCCAATTCCCAGAAAGATTTGGGCCTGGGGTGGTGAGAAGAAAGGAGCTGATGGATTTTTTCTGTAAGAGAAGGAAAATTCCTGGGAACATAAACCAGAAAGTGGATTTGTTGTCTATGAAGCAAAGAGAAAATCATAATAAAAAGCTGTATATTCACCCTCCTGGTAATTCATAGATGCAGGAACCACACCACCAAAATAACACCGCGTTGGAGGGCTTGAAAAAGGAGAAGAAAAAATTAGGCTGAGTCTCAATAGAAAGAAAATATTCCAAAAATCCCAACTAACTGATCTTTTCCAAATTAGACCAAAACAAGCAAGAGATGAAATGCCCTGCTTTTGATTTTTTACAGCTGTATCCCCCACTGAGCCACCTTTGCAGGGAAACATCTTCTGCATTTTATATTCCAATTAGTGCCTTAATCTTTCCCTGATTATTTATTCACATTTAAAAGAGTTTCCCAGTTCCCTGGGAGTGCAGAGGAATGAGGAAAACGTTGCTGGGTGTTTCCAAAGGAGATGCAGGCACCTCTATTTCTCTTCAGACAGATCAACCTCCTGAAATTAAGATTAATAATCACGTGTCCAATGAGAAAAATAATTGGTTTACCCTTCATTATTCATAAAAAATGGGCAAAGTCCTACCCATCTTTTTTTGTTTTCCTTAATGCTTTCTCCCCTCACAGAGATTCCTGAGTCCTACAAGGAACATGGATCTTCTAATCCCATCATTAGGAAAAAAAATATATACCTTTAGTACCAATTTTATTTAAATTCTAGTGTGAAATAATCAATAGCAAATCACGTCCTCCACGATATTCAGAATTTAAGGATGTTTCAAAGCAAAGCTCTGGTGTTTAGAAATCTCACTACGACAATCAAACAGCTTTTCTGTCAAAAAATCTGGATTGATTTCCTCACAGAGAGGGTGGTCAGGCACTGGAAGGGAGTTTTGGAGTCCCCACCCCTGGAGTTGTCCAAGGAACGACTGGACTCTGCTCTGGCTGAACTGGTGTTGATCAAATGTTGGACTTGATGATCTTGGAGGTCTTTTCCAACCTCTTTCCAACCTTTCACCAAGAGTGAAATCCACTCTAAACCCATTCAGCACCTGGAAACAGGCAGCCCTCAGGTCTGCAGCTGGGCAAATTATTTATTCCAAATCCCTTCTCCTCATCCTCCTGTCTGGACATTACCTGGAAACAGATGGGTTTGGTTAGACAACCAAATAATCATTAACTGCATCATTTCTGCCATGTCCAGGTGAGAAACCACAAGTCTGAGTGAGTTTCTTGATCAAACAGCTCAGGTCAGTGGTGACCAAAAGGATTTGGATCCCTCTGGGAATACTCCCAGTCTATAAGGATTTTTATCAATGCACATTTATCCTATCAGCAGAAAATATTTGTGCTCGCCTTCAAATGAAGCTTTTGTTACAGCGCTTTCCCAGATGAGTGATTAAAACAAAAAACAGAAATCTCACCACGACACTCCAACAACTTTCCTGTAAAAAAATAAAAAAAAGGGCATCAGATTCCTGTTGGTTGTGAGCAGCTGAGGTGATTTGTCATCTGTAAAGCACGGTGATAAAACACCATGATCACACAGGGCTTCAAAAAACAACTTTCAAAGCGCTCTTCAGAGCGGGCTTTGATCAGAATGTTTACAAAGCAGCAGCTTTACCAGAGGTTCCTGAGCATCAATCTTGATTAGGGTTATTTACCAACACTGCAGCAGCAGGGGAGGCACCTCTGGAGCTGCACTCCTCACCCACAAATTCAGGCGCCGAGTTCGTGTCTTGCCCTCAGAAAAGAAAGTTCTCATTAAGCTCAGAAGACAAAAGACAACGTATTTAGAGGCTCCTAAATGTTTCTGAGGGAAGCCTGGAATTATGAATAGGGCCAGAAAAAAGGTTGCTGGAAAAGGGTGTGTAACTCTACTTTTAGTGCAAAAATACAAGAGAAAGAGTAAGACTCAATGCTGGGAATGCACAAAACATGATCTAACAGAACTCTGACTGACTGTGGCAGCAAAGCATGGAATCATTCAGGGAAAGACCTTCAAGATCAAGTCCAAACTTCAGCTAAATACCCCCAAACCCCCTACATCACAGCCCAAAAAGCCACATGTACTCACTGTTTGAACAGTAAATCATATCCCAAAAAGCCACCTCTACTCATTGTCTGAACACCAAATCATATCCCAAAAAGCCACATGTACTCAACGTTTGAACACTAAATCATATCCCAAAAAGCCACCTCTAATCTCTGTTTGAACATCCCAAAAAGCCACCTCTAATCACTGTTTGAACACTAAATCACATCCCAAAAAACCACCTCTACTCATTGTTTGAACAGTAAATCATATCCCAAAAAGCCACCTCTACTCATCGTTTGAACAGTAAATCATTTCCCAAAAAGCCACATGTACTCATTGCCTGAACACTAGATCGNAAGCCACCTCTACTCATTGTTTGAACACAAAATCAAATCCCAAAAAGCCACCTCTACTCATCGTTTGAACAGTAAATCATTTCCCAAAAAGCCACCTCTACTCATCATTTGAACACTCCCAGGCACGCTTTGAACATTTCCACTTCCACCAGCCCATTCCAGTGTTGAA
This sequence comes from Melanocharis versteri, assembly GCA_013397845.1. NCBI lineage: Eukaryota > Metazoa > Chordata > Aves > Passeriformes > Melanocharitidae > Melanocharis > Melanocharis versteri. The sequence continues at coordinate 280,396 of VZTG01000765.1, read as the reverse complement.
TCACTCCTCCAGTGAAGAAATTCTTCCCAATATCCAACCTGAACACACCCTGGTGCGACTTGAGGCCAAAATATTGATCAGATTTATGCTCCTAACTCTTCCCAGCCCCAATTCCAAACAGTGCAGAAGAATTCCAGGCCAAAAATAACCCCGACCAACCAACCACAAATAGAAGCTTCCCCAAAAGCCCCAGCCAGTTTAATTTAACCAAGATTCAGCTGGGAGACACGAAAATATGCACAGCAGAGCGCGGCAAGAGGCTGGAACACAAACAATGAGTCAGAAGGAGAGGCTTGATCCCAAAAAACCCTTCCTGTTCTCCCGAGGAGAACAGCAAGGAGCAAGCCAAGATCTCCAAAGCTTTACAGGGTGATTGAGCTGAGGGTGGTCCTTTCCTGAGCCCAGAACAATTCATCTCATCAGCATTCTACAGCTCATCTCCTGAAGTGCCGAGACCAGGCCAGCAGGAGTTTGTCCCACACAAACACACTGGGCAGGAGACACAAATATAAACCCAAAAATAACACGGCTCACTCATCGCTCCTCCTAATGCAGCAGGTAATTCAGATTTTCTTCTCCTAATTCAGAACGTAATCCAGATTTTCTTCCCCTAATTCAGAAGGTAATTCAGATTTTCTTCTCCTAATTTAGAAGGTAATTCAGATTTTCTTCTCCTAATCCAGCAGGTAATTCAGATTTTCTTCTCCTAATTCAGAAGGTAATTCAAACTTTCTTCTCCTAATTTAGAAGGTAATTCAGACTTTCTTCCCCTAATTCAGAAGGCAATTCAGTTTTTCCTCTCGTCTCACTGACCAGCCCATTTTAGCAAAGCCGCACGCACCTGAAATGAGGGCAGAGAGGGTTTATTTGGAACACTCCACATCCGCTCCCTCCTTCAGGTTGTGTTTTATGGATTTGGATGAATTTTGGTAGCAGAACACCAAGATAAAAGCCCATAATTCAGTTTTTTCTTTACTCTCTCTGCTTTGCCTGCTGCAAATCTCTGCTGACAGCTTTCTCTCCTCAGCTCGTGCTGATTTAATACAGCTGCAGCCTCTCTCCCTCCACCTCTCCTGAAATCTTTTCTTGCTTTTAACAACCCCAAACTTTCCTTTCTACATCCACTGGTTATTTAATTCTATCTGCAGCACGTTCAGGGTGCTCAGAGTAGTAAATACCACACAAACTCTGCCACACTGAGAGGAGAAGAGCTCTGTGAGCTCTTGAGATGAAGCCAATAAAAGAGGAGTCATTTTATCTCTGAGTATTATAAATTAACAAAAGGAAATAACGGCTGGATTCCGCAGACTGGACTGAGAGGATCTGCTCTCTGATAAAGAAATACAGAAATTAAAACCTAAATAATACTTCTGAAAGGTCAGATTTGATGAGCTGGAGTTATGCCTCAACGGGTTACAGATTTCATGATCTTGCTTTGTTTTAATTCCATTTTTCAGTATATAACACACTAGCTGGAGATTATTAGGGGATGAAAAACCCCACAGTGCCCCAAAAGCACCTCACTGCCAAGGTCATCCCTGCTCCCACCTGTTCCACCCTCCTTTAGGCTGCTGGACTGTATTTCTGAGCTGCAAAACAAAGCTGAGTTACTGAGCAGACAGCAGCAATTTCACAGCAGTGAGTCCTGCTGCCACTTCACCTGAACAGGCGAAAAACTCAGAACCCAACAGGAAGAAAAAAGGGAGAAGAGCCCAAGAGCTGCAGAGTGGGAACACTGCCAGCTGCCTGGTCACTCCTGACCCCACACAACTCCAGAGTCTGCCTCAGTGCAGCACCTGGCGAGGAATTCTGAGGTTCCAGGCAGGAAAGGCACTCAGAGGGTCCCAAGGAGCACAAACAGCTGCCCAGGTGAGCGTCCACACTTTGAGATTTCCTGGCACGAAAATAAACCTGGATAACACAGGGCAAACACGGGCACTGCAGAAGTCAGGAGGAATTCTCAGTTCAGCCATCCAGATTTTCCCAAACGCTTCGAAACCGAAAAGCTTTAACATTTATTACAAGTTTCTTCTCCAAAAGTATTCAGTAATTTCACACACTTCACCTTTTTTAGTGTGATGCTCTGGGCTGGCCCTGCTGGAGCCACTGGTGTTCCTTCTAACCAGACCCACTCTGGGATTTTGCCATTCCAGATTTTTTAGAATCCAGTTCCAACCAAGTTTTTTGCCATCAGAGGTTTGGATTCTGAGCCCTGATATATGGAACTCAACATTTTTGTGTCTCTCCACGTTCGCTGTTTGGTCATAAAGGTGTCAAAGACAGCAAGAAAAATTATCTGCACCTGCCCAATCCTATTTTATGAAAAAAAATCAGAGGAAAAGAACGTCTTATAAAGTCACACAAACATAAAAAGTTGCAGTTCTCCTGTGAGTAAAGTCAAGTTCGGTGGAGAAAAGTGAGCTGTGAAGTTTAAGCCACAAATTCTTCCCAGAGTCTAAATTTCTGCTGGATGCAGGACTAAGCTGCACTTCACTAGGCTGGAAAATTTTAGGCATCAGGATTTGCTTTTGTCTACCTGGAACTTTTCCAGCAAGCAATGAACTTTCCTGGCGTAAAGCAAGTTCACGAGGGCAAGGCCAGGCTTGGAAAAATCTATTCCTGGCTTTGCACCAATAATCCATCATTTTTCTGGTTTAACTTCATGACCTTTTTCTCCCAAGTCAGTAGAAGTTGCCAGAAAGCAACTTGGCCTTAGGATGAAGGCATTAGACAGGAGAAAAATGAGATACTAAAAGCAAAAGGGTAAAAAAAAATCATTAGTACTGAATATTTGAAGGTTCATAGGACTATTTCTTTATGATTTAAACTGATTAAAAAGTTTTTAAATAATTGTCATGGTACCACATCACCACTCGGAAAAGTGTCCCTGCTGCTTTCAGTCACACTGCTCAGAAATTACACATTTTCATCTGTAAAGTCAAAAAAAAAAGTTATCGTTTGTATGGGAAAAACACAGAAATATTCTCCCCTCTTCTCTACACGGGACACTAAACACTTCCAAATATTTCAAGAAGATGAATTATGCTTCCAGCAATTGAATCTTCTATATTTAACTATTTTCAGGGAAAACAGAAAGGAATTTTAAACATAAAACCAACTAAAAATTGTTTGCCTCAGTCGTGGGTTGCAGGTTGTGGCTTCCCACACATCAGAGCTGCTGGGGTGCATTTCCTGCACTGCTGCAGAACTCCAGAAATGCAGCTCCACCGAGGGGAAGCTTCTTTGCAGGGCTGGATAAAACAAGTGCAGACTCTAGAGGGAGTTCTAACTTTGCCATACTCTTCCCCTCACAGAGCTTTTATCACTAGTTGAGAACAAAACAACAGAAAAAAACCAACTTTCTCCCGGATATCTGCTTCTCCCTGTTCCTGGGCACAGTGGGAGCTGCCTGGTACCAAGTTCTGCTTTCTGCTGACACACAGACTTCAGTTTCCTTTCTTACTTGATCATGACGGAGAGGAAATCGGAATTTTCAGTTGGTTTTGGTGGTTCTGGTGCTCCTTCAGCCTGGACATTTCCCCAGGTCACGCAGCGTGGGGGAGAGTTGTGGTATTTAATGAGGATGAACCCCATCAGAGAGGAGGTTGTTAAATATGGAAGAAAACAACAGCTTGGTACAGATATTTTCAACGCCAGGAGTTGTGGATGTGCAGTCCTAAGAATTTTCTCCTTCTCACGAACTCTGCAGGAAAACAAAGATAAACTGGGACATTTTTACTCTCTTTCTAATCTTATGTTTTGCTAACTGGAGCTGTAAGGCTTCACCCAATCCCCCTGAAGGGCGGGATGACACTGTCTAACCACTATTATGTATATATCTCTGTATAAACGTTAGAATCAAAATAAAGTCTGTCACACTTTTGCTTTCTACGGCTTGGTGTGTGTTCTGCTCTCCTCACTGCCGCTCACAGTGACAAGCAGTGATCTCCTCTGCAAGGCAGCCGAGCTGCTCCTGCTGCCAATTCCCAGAGCAGGCTGGTGGGCACAGAGACATTCCCAGCACAGGAGCAGTGTGTGACAGGGGTGACAGCCAGCGAGGCTGCCCCATCCCCGGAACCCCGAACTGGACTTTCCTGTGCCAGCTCTCTCCAGGGAAGGGGATTTGCCTGCAATTACGCACTTGGCAAAAAGCAGAGGATCGCAGGATTGGGAAGCATCACAGTGAGGCTTCTGCTGCAGCAGGGCCATCCCAGAGCACAGGGCACAGGAGTGGGTCCAGCTGGCTCTGGAATATCCCAGGGAGGAGATTCCAGCCCTCCCAGAGCTCACAGCAAAGATCTGCCTCCTG
>VZTG01000765.1:263552-275594 GCA_013397845.1 Melanocharis versteri | reverse complement strand
GCCGGGCAGAGGGGCAGGATCGCTCCAGATGTGCCCCAGGGCTGGGCAGAGGGGCAGGATCCCTCCAGGGCTGGGCAGAGGGGCAGGATCACTCCAGATGTGCTGGGCAGAGGGGCAGGATCACTCCAGATGTGCCCTCAGGGCTGGGCAGAGGAGCAGGATCCCTCCCTGACCTGCTGGGAATGCTGTTCCCACCACATCCCAGGATGCCAGTGGCTCCCAGGCCCCCAGGGATCACTGCTGGCTCCAGCTCCCCCCAGCTGCAGGAAGAGCAGCCCAGGATGCAGCTGTGGCACCCACACTCCAGAAAGCATTTTGGAATTAAAGTCCTTTCTTTGCACCTCTGATTGAACTTCAAGAGCTCACAAATACAGCTCTGATTGTTGGATATCAAGAAGCCAAAAAAATGACAAAGAACATGATATAAATTTCCACTGTTCCTTTATAATATAAATTCCCAGTATTTCTTTATGAAATAAATTTTCAGTGTTTCTTTATGATATAAATTTCCAGTGTTTCTTTATACTGAAAGTGAGTTTGAGCAATCTAAAACTGCAGAATTCTTCTGCTTTAAGGCACAGCATCGTGGCAGCTCCTCTGAGCTGAAGAAATTCATAACAACTGGAACCCTTTATTACTGTGCTGTCCTGTTAATCTAACATCTCCTTCCACTTCTGTTATTAATTAGTGTCTCCAAAACAGATTAAAACTTTCCTCTTCCAGTAAAGACAATGGACAGTGAGGGGAAAACAGCAAAACCCACAAGCACACACAATGCTCAGGGACGTTTTCTACCTGTCTAAATATTCTTTAACGCGCACAAAAGGATATTTGCATTTAATTTTTTTCTCAGAGGACAATGTGGCAAATTGCATGGACATAAACTCCAACTAGCTGTAGAGAAACTCTTGATAAAATTCAATATATGGATTTTCAGAGTTATCTTCCTTATGTTACCAGGGAAGAAAGAACACTCGAGACAGGTGTCTACCTCTCAGCCTTTATCTCTCACTTCTGCAGGGTTTTATGTTGCCACAGCAGCACCAGAATCTACAAAAAATTCATCTCTAACATCTCCAAACCACAGCTGCCCCCTGGCCACTCACTGGTTTCATTTGAAGGAGTAAAACCACTCAAAACTTAGTCACTGGAGCAATGAGGAGAGGGGAAGAAAAAGCAAACTGCATCGCAAGTGATTTCTGAAGGAGCTAAAAAAGTGTGCTGAGACAGATACTCCTTATATTTCAAGAGCTCTTTCATCCTGTTTCCCAAACTTGACTCTTTTTCAAGTCAGTGCTGCAGGATGGGGCTCAGTTGAACTCGGGAGAGCTTTCCAGGCATCAGGAACACTCCGCTGGCAGCACTCAGCGCTGAACCCACCGCAGGTGCTCAAGGCTTTCCCACTCCTCTGTCCCACTCGGTGGATAATCAGAAAAAGACCTGCAATCCAATTTTCAGAAGCGTTTGAGAGGTTTTTTTTCCCCAGAACACGATAGGCAGCACAGAAGTCTGGAGGAGAAACTCCAGCCCTCCCGTTTTTTTGCTTTTCTCCTGTTTTCAAACCGTCTCCTCAGCATCCAGAAATCTCTGTACAAAGTGCATTTCTTTCTCCTCAATATTGGTTAAAAACCCTTTTTCATCATAGGCTCTGAATAGCAGGGGGAAAAACACAAACCATGTGTTCCTCCTGTCCAAAGGAAGTGATGGGGTTGAACTGGCTGGAAAGGTGTTTTCCCCAAAGGCTGCAGCTCTTGGACAAAGACACTCACACTTGAGCCATGAAGGAAACTGCCTGTCGGTGTAAATATGCCAAACGCTACTTAGACACTCGATGGCTGGTCACAGGCTGAAATATTCCTGCCTAACTCCAGATCACGAGCTTTTTATTGCTGCTGGCACAGCCTGTGACAGCAGGAAAGAGTTTTTAGGGTCCTGCAATGCCGAGAATCAGTGGGATGTTGTTTGAGCAGAGGGATGCTGGCCTGAGCAAGAGTCACAGGGCTGGTGGGGACAGCAGGAACACAAACCAGGCCTTTGCTGTCAGTAATTCAATCAGTAATGAACCAGTAAAACTAATAAAGAATGTGTATTTTTTGAGAGAGAGTTACTGGGCATTGGTGAGGCACCTCCAATGCTGCATCCAGTTCTGGGCACATCACTGCGAAAAGGACAGGGAGGGGCTGAAGAGTGTCCAGGGAAGGGTGTGCAGCCCCAGGAGAGGCTGAGGGAGCTGGAAAGGGGCTCAGCCTGGAGCAAAGGAGGCTCAGGGGGACCTTGTGGCTCTGCACAACTCCCTGACAGGAGGGGGCAGCCGGGGGGGTCGGGCTCTGCTCCCAGGGAACAGGGACAGGAGGAGAGGGAACGGCCTCAGGCTGGGCCAGGGGAGGCTCAGGGTGGAATCAGCAGGAATTTCTCCATGGAAACGACCGTTAAACATTGGAACAGACTGCTCAGGGAGGTTTGGAGTCCTCATCCCTGGAGGTGTCCAAGGAACGCCCGGATGTGGCAAGTCTGCCCAACAGGAACAAACATAACAAAACCCAAAGTTTTAAACTGAAAGATGTGTCTTTACATCTTTAAAGACGGTTTGTCTTTACAAACAATTCCAAGGATGAGGGGATGGGTGTTAACGGCTTTGAAATGGGGATTAATATCTCCAGTGACTTTGGGCAGCAGGTTTGTGACAAAGCCCAGACACTTCTGCTTCTGACACAGACAAGGAGGGGTTTCTGAGCTTTGGGGCTCACTGCAAGCAGCAGGCTCCTTACAGAGCGCACACACTCCGGCTCCTGACACAGACAAGGGGGAGTTTCTGAGCTTTGAGGCTCACTGTGAGCAGCAGGTTTGTGACAGAGCCGAGACACTCCAGCTCCTGNAGAGCGCACACGCCCGGGTTCTTGACACAGACAAGGGGAGTTTCTGAGCTTTGGGGTTCACTGCGAGCAGCAGGTTTGTGACAGAGCCCAGACACTCCGGCTCCTGACACAGACAAGGGGGGGTTTCTGAGTTTTGGGGTTCACTGCGAGCAGCAGGCTCCTTACAGAGCCCACACACTCCAGCTCCTGACACAGACAGGGGGCTGCCCACGGCTGAGCCTCTGAACTTTGGGGTAAAATGCCGGGTTTAGGGGGGATATGGGGCAGGCAGCTCGGGAAGGCTGCACCCTCCTGGTACCTCAGCGTTGGGAAAGGGAGAGGGCAGCGTGCGGCCGGGAGCTTGGGATAAAAGGAGGCTGCGCCCTCCGAAACCTCGAGAGAAAACCCGATGGACTCTCTCCCTTTATCCAAATACAGCTGCAGGATTCTCTCTGTGTCTCCTTTATGGACACTGCGGGGTTTCCCAGCGGGATTTGCCCTACAAGGGGTACAGCAAGTCCCCTGTGCTCCCTCGGAAGGGCTCCCACCATCGCACCCCACTCAAACCCCCACCGCCCTGATAGCATAGGGTTAAAATGTTTCTAAAATCGTGGTAGCTAAAGTAGGCCTTGGGAATGGGAGTGGGCATTGTCTTTACTAAGATCATGTGAAACTAGACTTGCGTATTCACCTGTATGGTACATGATAAAGTTAAATGCAATAATTGGTTAGTAAGTAAATATAATTAAGAAACAATTGTTTAATCACAACGAGAATCATGAGAGAAGAACAACAATCATGAGAAATGCGGTGGGAAGGGGACTTAAAACCCATGCTCCGGTGAAATCAATATACACAATAGAACAATATTAAGATAATAATTAATATATGATTATACAACAGTTATGTAAGGAAAGGGTATAAAAATGTATCCATCGCAAACCCATGTCGGAGTCAGATTTGGGTTTGTACCCCTGATTCCCAGAGCTCTTCAATAAAAGCACCTGCATAGAATCATACCGTGATGATGTGTTTCTACGCTAACAGCCCTATGGCACCAGCCCAGCCCTGCGCTGCCCACGCTGCACCGGGACATTCCGACCCCTCACACAGCCGAGGAAAATGCGAGGTTTCATTTCCAGCTGATTTTTACAATCATTCCGAAGTAAATGATACTTGCACTTCAATTATTTTACAGTCATAAGCCAGCGCATTTCAGTGACCACCGATGCAATTTGTGTATTTGATGACTTGTTATGAGACACTGATGGCTCTTTAGTACGTCCTAAACATAACCTTGAGACAACGGGAGCTCAAAGCATCCCGTAATTATATTCCTCAGTAGGAAGCGAGTTCCACAGCTGACATATGGAAAGACCAAACCGTTCTTCCATTCCAAATAAACAAAAATATTCCTATTCTTTCAACTGTTAACTGTTGAATATTTCAATTGTTTCACTGTAAAGCCCTCAGCGAGTTTCTAAAGAGCGCTTTGTAATTCCCTCCTCACTTTTAAAAGCACTCAAGAGAGGGAGAGAAGCACAGAACCACAGAAGTGAGAAACCTCAGCATCCTAAAGACACCTATGACTCATAATCACCTCAATTACCACCCTTAAAGCATCGTTAAAATGGGATAAATAATTCAGCCTGTCAGCAGATGGGACCAGGATGAGCTTTATCACCACAACCTTCCCGAAACCCCCTCAGTTCAATATTCCAAATAATTTCAGCACGGAGGAACCCTTCAAGATGGGCTAAAGCTCTCCTCTAAAACCCAGCTGTCTGCTTTGATTTGCAGATCTACCGAGCTGCGCGAAAAGGCTTCATGAATAAATGGAGAGTTCTGGCTCTGGCAGCATAAAGGACAAATCTCGACAGCTCAGGAGAGAAATACCAACACTCGCATATGCTCGGACAGCCATAAATCAGCGAGATCGCCTCGAGCTTCTCTTCCAACACTGTACTCAAATCCAAAGGTTGTCTCTTGCAGGAGAGCAGGAAAAAAATTCTAAGCCCAGCAGATTTACAGAGCCAGTTGTCAGTGGAGAAGTCGTCAGCTTACTCATTAGTCTGCCTCCACACAGGAGAAATAAAGAAAAAAAATAAGGAAACAGCAAAATCCAGCCCCTGTGACAACGTTTTAACAGCAGTGGTTAAGATGAAAGGTAACCCCCAGACCCTCCCAGCCTCTCAAATACACACTTTTATTCCTAACGCGTCCTTTCATCCTATTTCCCGTGCTTTGCTGTTGTTCCAATCAGCATTGCAAAGGACATCTCTGCGGAACTTAAGAGGATTTGGGGGACATCAGAAATACTCTGCACATCCGCATTAGGCTGCTAAACCCGCTCCAAGTGCAGGGGATTTCTTTTTCTTCCCTGCTTTTCTGCTCCGTTCCGTGCAAAAGCCGAGGTGATGGGTCAGGCGCATTTAGCACCTGAGTCGCAGTGAATGAGCTGCTAAAGCGGGGCTTAAACCGCTCTCAATAGCTGAGATCCCAACACCTTTGAAAAGCTGGAAATCCCCAGGGAATTGCTAAAAAACAAACTCTAAGCAGGTCCTTTTCTGAGAGCCAAACAGCCCGGGAGCGACGCCCAAAAGCCTAGAAAGTTGCTTTTTAAAAGAGTCAAATAAGAGAGAAGTGAGGAGCTCAAAGCGTTTCTTAAAGGACAGGAGGAACTCTGAGAGGTCCCTTCCAAACTTGAGATATTCCATGATTTCCATCCCTTTGGTAAAACGACAGAAAACGCGCAGAAGTTGAGAGGGAGGAGATGCAAACGAAGCAGCCGAGGTGAAAGCTGTCCTCTCCAGCTGCATCTGCCACCCCACCAGATGGACACCACGTCCGACTGAGCAGATTGCTCCAAAATCTCAGGAAATCCAAGGAAATCCAGGCTTTTTCCCTGAGGGATTCACTTTCCCAACCCGCCTCCCAGGCATTAATTTCACGCGAACGCAAAAAATTGCCCAAAAAAAAAACCTCCACAAAACCAACCACGTAAATAAACAACCAACCAAACACCCGGCAGAAAGTCAAATATCAAATTTTGTGAGTTTCTAGGGAAAGGAGAAGCCTCAGCCCAAGTCCAGCCAGCTGAGGCGCATCTACCTCTTCACACCCTCGCGCATGATGTAATTTAAATTATTAAGCAGAACACTAATGATAACTTTATCCTCCCGCTGATCACCTCTCTTGGGCAGCTCGATATTAACACGAGCTTGTTCTTCGCAGCTCGTTTAGTAAGCAAGAGCTCACTGAAATCACCATATCCTTCAGGAACAATCCGCGTGAATAATGATCCCTGCCTTGTTTTCATCTAGCGGTGATTTATTCGGCGCTTTAGGGCTTCTAAAAGCGGCACGGTGTTAATTCCCTGCCTGGGAGCAGCGTGGCAGTGCCAGCCCCTGCTGTTCGGGGGGTTTTGGTGGCTTTCCCTGACACGCGTGGGAGGGAGCCCAGCCAGCCAGAGAATGCCTCGAACACCTTCCTACCCAGGCCTCCAAAATTTTGTCCTTCTTTCCCTCCGTTTGTCCTTCTCACACGAGCAAATATCGTCCTTTTTATTCGCTGCTCTGCAGGTGAGACCCCCGGAGAGGCAGCGGCTGCAGTGGGAACGTGGGAAGGGCGCTGCTGCCACTTCCCCCACCCTCAGCATTTATTTATTTATCCATTTGTTGTTCTGATCCTGTTGGGCTTCAGCGCTCAACCATCAGATTCCTCAAGAAATCCCCAAAACGGGGGGATGGGGGGCTGACCCTCACCGGTGGTCGCACTTCTCCCACCTTCAGCATTTATCCATCATTTTTTACTAACCCTTGAGGGTTTCAGTACTCAACCATCAGATTCCTCAGCAATCCCCAAAATAGAGGAGGCTGACCTTCACCGGTGTCCCCCAGCTCAGCCTACCTGGATTTTCGGGCACAGCTCCCACCGTGGCTTCCCTTGGAATGCGCATTTTGTCCTTCTCTCCTTCAGGCGCAGCACCGATGATCCTGTCCCTCAAAGCACAGCACTCAGCTCCCTCCTGGAGCACCTAAGGTGGGAATGACCCTCACCGAGTTCATCAAGGGCTCCCACCCCTCACTCGCCCCCGCTGTGGGCTCTGGACCAGCCCGTTCCGTTTGTCCTTCCTCCCCCAGCCCGTGCTGCCCTTCGCCAGCCTTTTTTCCTGACAGTGTTTCCATTTAAATCCATCAGGAGCCAAGGTTAACGACGCCTTTTCCACTGTGCCCTTTTTGTCCTGTAAAAAGTCCCTCTACCAGAGAACTGGGGAGGGATCCTCGAGGAGGGAATGGCCCCACAGTGACAGAGAGGAGGTTTAGGTGGGATATTGGGAAGGAATTCCTCCCTGGTAGTGGGGAGATTGCCAGAGAAACTGCGGCTGCCCCATCCCAGGAAAGCGTCCAAGGCCAGGTTGGACGGGGCTTGGAGCAACTAAAAGTTTAATATTCGCCCAAATCCCTTCAAGATCTGTTTTACATCACAGCTCCTCTAGCAAAATATCACGCGTTTCCATAGAAATTCCAGTTTTCCCCGATTTTCTTCCTAGCGAAAAATGAGCAAATGCATCCGTGATGTTTTTCCCACTCCCGTTTGTAGCTTGCTACGGGCTCCAGCCTGTGTAAATAATGTCAGGGGCCCGTTTTATACCGTCATCCATAAAATGTGCCAGCACAAGAGATCCCGTGGGCACAAACAGTTGCTGCACTGAGAGATCCCATAAAGCCAAGCCCTTGGGAAGTGCAATCTGCCCGGAGCACTTTGCATTAGCTCTGTGACTTTTTCCAAACGTAATGACCTTGGTCATTATCTAAATGACTGCTGCTCAGATTTTCATCTTGGCTGTTCCAGAAGCGTTTTCCGAGTGGTGTTTCTGTCTTTTCATCCTGCTGTGCCTCTGGAAGGGGTTTCTGATCCCGGTGAGCAGTGCCGTTAATGACAGCAGGTCTCCTGGACAGGTGAAGTGACACCGAGCCCTGCCTGAACATCCCAGGCGCTCTGAGAGGAAAGCTCTGGACATCAGGCTCGGGCTGGGACGTGCTTTGAAAGAGAAGGAGAATGATCTGTCTGACCTTTTGTGCTTGCTTTTGCTTCTTCTCCGAACCCTGTGCCCCAGCAGTGCTGGGCTGCTGTCACCACCTCCCTTCCCAGCTGAGCAGCCAAGCATCTCCTGCTGGCTCCAGAGCTCTCCAGGGTGTTTTAGTCCGCCCTAGCTAGGCTAGCCGAGGGTTTTAACCACTTTGTGCTAATTTTTGTATCACCACAACCCTTCACACAGCGATCAGTGGTACCGTGGATACTGACCGAGGAGAGAGGAGAGGCCACCTGCGTTCAGCTCTGGAACCCCGAAGATCAGAAGGACAAGGAGCTGCTGGACCGAATCAAGAGGTGGCTGGGAAGATGATGAGAGGGCTGAAAACAGGCTGAGAATGTTTGGGTCATTCATCCTGAGGAGGAGAAGGCTCCAGGGAGACCTCAGAGCCCTTTCAAGTTCCTAAAGGGTCTCCAGGAGAGCTGGAGAGGGACTTTGGGAAAGGGATGGAGTGACAGGATGCAGGGAGTGGCATCCCACTGCCAGAGGGCAGGGTTAGGTGCGTATCAGGAAGAAATTCTTCCCTGGGAGTTCTCCTGACATTTTTTTCGGTTGCCCAAGGCCAGTTCAAAGCCCTTTCCCAGTTCCAGTTGTTCCAGCTGCAGACCTGGGATCACCCTGGGATCTTTCTCCTTCCAGTGCCTGGGTTGGGATGAGGGGCTCCCAGGGAAGGCTCTCTCACACCGTGGTGCCCAAATCCTAAATTGTTTTGCCTCCAGGCTGGCTTAGGACTGGTTTCAAGACACCTTCCTCTGCCTCATTCCTTAACAGCTTCAAATAAAGTGCAAGTGAACACTGAATTTCACTTGGGGAGCATTTCAGGAATATCCTGTAAAAAGCAGGGCTGGACAGACGGAGAGAAATACAGAATATTTCCCTTTTTTCCTGCAAGCTCGATGCAATCGTGTGATCAAATGATTTCTGCTTCTCGTTAGATCCGAGTACTACGGAAAAAGGGTCAGTACCTGACATTTTCCAAGTGCAGCAGCACTGACCACTTCATCTTCAGAGGGACTCGAGGCAGATTGCTGTGCAATTGAGTTACCTTGGTAACATCAGACAGCTCGGAGACTTGCAAATGGTTCTGTCACCTCGCCAATCTGCCCGTGCACCTCCCAGGAATGCAGAACAAGCAATCCATCCCAGGGATATCACTCCGATTCGTTGTCCTTGCAGGGCAGAAAGGCTGCTTTGCTTGTGGAATTAGCTTCGTTTCACTGGGAATTCCCTCAGCTTTTCATAGGATTTTTTTTTTTCACTAGGAAAAAATAAGTCTTGAAAGAGCTGGTTATTTATTGCTTCAGAAAGCACTTTGCATAAATGATATGACATGGCCTCAAAACCATAGTGTCCTGATTTTCTCCAGATTAGATACACTTCGTTTTCAGGTGGGAATTACACTGGAGCAGCAGGGTTTGGAATACTGGAATCCAGTGAACCTTGCATTGACAAAGAGAAACGCTCTTTTCATCGATGAAAACTGTGGATGATGATGAAAACCAAGCTTAATATTCATTGTTCTGCGAGCAAAAGGAAATATGAATGAAGCCTCCTAAAAAGTTATTTCCTAAAAAAAAATTATTTTCCCTGGACAAGCTCTGCCAGGGCCTCCCCACCCTCACAGGGAAAAAATCCTTCCCAAAATCTCATCTAAACCCATTTTCTCTCATTTTAAAGCCATCTCTCCTTGTTTTATCACCACAGTCCCTCTCCAGCTTCCCTGGAAGTCCCTTCCAATGCTGCTCTGAGGTTTCCACATCTCCTCCTCTCCAGCCCCAACTCCCTGAGCCGGGAAGGATCCCCAGCCGTGGATAATCCCATGGAACCACCCTGGCACCCTCGGGAGAATCGGGAAGGAATTTGGCCTCCTGGGGGAATGGGAATCTGAAATCAGCCTGCCTGGCTGAGGGCATCACTGGGCTGGATTCAAGGGAAGGTGGAGCAAGGGGAAAGAGTCCCTTGGAAAGAAGTTGCTGCAGTAAAATATACAATAGAAGTTCTTAAAATGACTTTAAGACGCTTTAAATATCCTGTTGCCTCATCCATTAAAATAAGAGAATGGATTGAGCCTGTTCCAATGAACTATGAACTTCCAGCATTTTTACTTCTGGCTACAGCTCCTTCCTTCAGCATAAAAAATGACAGACTTCTATTTTTAGTCAGAATTTTAACTTTGAAATAGCAAAAATACAAGCAGTGAAAAGAGGTTTCCTGCTTCCATCCTCCTCACACTCCATGGGTTAATTCTTCATTAGCATCAGCACTGAAGGGGAAATCAGCAGCACAAGGAGGATAGAAATATTCACATCTCCATTTGGGAGCGTTTCAAACATGATTTCTTTTAAGTGATACTGCTCTAAAGGGTCACTTAAACGCATGTATTTACATATATAATAGAGATCAGATTTTGGCATGGATTTCCATGGCATTAACGTGCAATATTTTTGCTGTCCTCTAAAGTTGTGGTTCGAACAGAGAGTGGGAAGTTAAATGCTGGCAAAAGCTGTGGCAGCAGCTTTAGTGTGATTCAGTCAGATGTTCCTCCAGGCCAACCTTTGAGCCTTGGGCAGGCAGGAATATAGATCTGATCCTGGCTATGCACTTACTAATGGGAAAGTCGGAACTTAATTACCTGCTTGTACTTTCAATTATCTGACTGAGCATGTGAACACGGGATTTTATGCACCCAGGACCTCAGGGAGCCCTGGGAAGGATGCAAACACACATTCACGCAGTGGTCTGGCCAATTTCTCCTTCTAGTTCCCTAAAACCTGATCATTTCAACCAAAAAAAGACAAAAAAAAAGAAGCATTTAATACTTCTTCCAATTTTCCTGGCTCATATTTTACGGGACGGTTTTGGGATTGAGGCACTAAGCTGAGGGGAACATGAGTTCAGTTCAGCTCTTGGTTTTGCTGCAGACTGCTCGTGTCACATCAGGGAAGTCATTTAACCTCACGGCACCTCAGGTCCCATCTGTGTTGTGGGAGAAACACAACCTGCCCGAGAGAGACAAGGAAACCTCAGGAGAGTGTCAGACACAACAGCAATCTGGCCTGGAGAAATGCACACGCTGAAAACAGCTTTGCATTCCTCTCTGTTTATAATTCACAGGTGGCTACTTCATCTCCTTTAGCTCTGAAGGATAATTCACATCAGCACGAGGAGGAATTAAACATCAGTACCTTAATTCTGGAGCATTTTGTACATGGCTTGCTTTGGGCTGCCGTTGGTCTAAAAAGCCACAAAAATGCAAAGTGACGGGGAAGAAGATCCTTTGCTTTTAACAAATTCAATAAAATACTTAATTCCTAGCACTCCTAGAGGCCATTTTCCTCTTAAATCCACTGCTTTTAGCTTTAAAACCTGGTAAAACACGCAAAGTAAATAGCTAATAGCATGTCTGGGCTGTATTCAGTGCTGGGATCACTCAGGAGAGCACGGGCTTTTCTGAGGGAGCTTTTAACTCGCAGACCACGCTGGAAATGCTCCATGCCTGGATTTTGGATGGGCTCATCTTCCCTGATAAGCCAGCAGTGCCTTGGCCTGTTCATCAAGTACCTTATAACGTAAGTACCTTGTAACGAAAGCTGAGGAGATTCATGACCTGAAGTTCCTGCTGTGCAGAGCTCTGGAGTAAATAGAGAGAAAGATCTTTGCTAATCATGAGTTTTAAAAGATTTTGGACGGGCTCATCTTCCCTGATAAGCCAGCAGTGCCTTGGCCTGTTCATCAATGGATCCAACTCAATAAAGCAGAGGCAGGAGTGAGTTAATTAGAGGTAAAGGTGATGCCTAAAAGAAGGCTACCTGGAACAGAGGCTGGACAGAGTTAAAGAATAAAATAGATATTTATTGAAAGGCCTTCACAGGACACACCCTGGGAGTACAAAAGTCTGGCCAAGACTACACCTAAGATGGACCCCGGGTCACGGGTTCTCGCCCTTTTTATAAGTTTTGGCCCATTTACACATTCAGGCCAACTGTCCAACCACAGCTTCAGCCCACGCAGTCCCATCCTTTTGGACTGTCCCCTCTCAATCCGTGGCTGTTTACATTCTTGGGGTCTGAAGCTGCAAATGTCCTTGGTTCT
>VZTG01000765.1:156716-263532 GCA_013397845.1 Melanocharis versteri | reverse complement strand
CTGGGAGCAGAGCCTGACCCCCCCTCACTGCCCCTCCTGTCAGGGGGTTGTGCAGAGCCACAAGGTCCCCTGATCCCCCTTTTCTCCAGGCTGAGCCCCTTCCAGCTCCCTCAGCTGCTCCAAACCCTTTCCCAACCCTGTTCCCTTCCCTCATGGGGAAGCCCAAAAACCAGCGCCCATCTTTTGCCCGTTAACTGGTGGAATTCATCTTGGCAGTGCCCAGGAGCAGGCAAAGAAGAGCCGCAGATGTCTCCAAGCCTCACAAGGAAACACCAACCACCAGCTGGGCCCCGATAAAAACGAGACAGATTCCCATGGATGCGATGGAGCAGATTCATCCATGGGGCTCCTCTTCATGGTGGGAAGTTCTGATGAAATGAGGATAGAGGAAGCATGGACAGGACACAGCGTTGTCACCTCAGGTGCCTCTCCTGGAAAGAAGGGATGGGCCCAGACAAGAGGCAAACAAGGAAAGAATTGGGGGGCTGAGAGTTTCTGGAGGGTTTTCAACCCAGAAGCCAAAAATAACTAAAAATAAGCGTGGTAAAAGGAATGAAAATGCAGATTTTTCTCAGCCAGTGCTCACGGGTGTTGGAGCCACGGCTCCTTCTGCAGAAGCCACAGGGAGACTCCGGGTGCTGCTTCCAGAGCTGCAGCCCGGATTCAAATGAAAGCCCAAACATCAGCGTGGAAAACAGTCTGACAAATACCTGCCTCAAACTGGGAGATGTAATGAGGCATCCTTTGTAACACACACAGAGCCCCGCAGGAACCTGTGTTTATGGAGTTCTGCGAGAATGCTGTGATTTAAATTTTATACGTTGCTTGGGTTTTCTTGAATTTCTCTCAGAACGCAAACAGCGCTTCGGACTTTGTTCCCATCCTCATACAAAATGCACGTTGGGTTTCTGCTTCTAATGAATTATTCTAATTAAAGCCATTGTTTTTATTTGTTAGCCTGGGTTGCTGTCACTCCTTCAGGTTTCGGCTTTGTTGAAATAACAGAAATCCTTGAGCTGATCCAATTTATCGTTCTTAAAATTTAATTACAGTTACTCAGAGCTTACAACAACAACTAACAAGAGAGGGACTTTTCCCATATTCCAGCCTGCACAAATATTTTTTCCTTGATGTCGCCAGAAGATTTTTCAAGAGCAGAGCAATTTTAAGCTGGAATATCTGAATTTTAAGAGGATTTTCCCTGTAGCTGGCTCAGAGCCTGGAATACTCAGGGGTGAATATCGTGAAGAAGGAAAAGGAGAGACTGGAGCAGGGGTGGAGTGGTGGAAAAAAGGAGATGGGAGAGGGGAGCCAGCGGTGAAATTTTGGAGAGCAGGACAGAAGAGGCTGCAGGCTTTGCTGGCAAAACCTGACCGAAGGAAGTGCTTGTGATTTAAACGGAGGAGTGGAGATAATTTATTGTTATTGTTCTGTTTAATAAGTGCATGGTGGAAGGAGCCAGAGGCAAGAGGAGTGGAGGCAGCTGGAGGGCTGATTCACGATGACATTGAGGACCAGGGAATACTGAGAAAACAGCAATCGTGTTGGGGGAAAAAAAAGGAAGACAGAAGGAGAAAGTGAAAAAAAATCAGATTTGTAGGTTGTGATCAAGAATTTCTGGACCTTATAACGAAAGCTGAGGAGATTCATGACCTGAAGTTCCTGCTGTGCAGAGCTCTGGAGTAAATAGAGAGAAAGAGCTTTGCTGATCATGAGTTTTAAAAGATAACGTGGAATAAATTAACAATTTAAGATTGGATTTGGCAACTCCTTAAATGCATTGCGTGTACAACCTGAATATCCAGTACAGGCACCCTTTTCCTTGGTTTTTTATCCTTTCTAAGCAAAATTCAGATTTCTATTGCAGCACTTTTCCTCTTTTTTATCCTTTTTATGTCCAATAAAGAGTTCTAGAACAATAATTGAGATTTATTCCTGTGATCCCAAATTTCTGTTATATCAACCTATATTTAAGTCACTTCCACTAAAACTATGAAGTTTTCATATCTTATATGAAATATTTCAATAAAATATTTCATAACACATTTAAATATATAAAATATTTTTTATTAAATATATAAATTTTTATAAAATAAGAAAAGGTAATAAAAATATGTAGCCAAAAGACAATTATATACAATAAAGAAGAAATGTAATTACACCTAACAATGGCAAAAAAAATGGATTTTTTTAATGGATCTCTACCACCTTGGATATTTTAGCCAGAATTCACCTTGTTAACTGCAAATACAAAGGTTGGACTTAATGATCTTGAAAGTCTTTTGCAGCCTTAATGATTCTCTGATTCTAAAGATGTGTGGTCAGCTGTGACTAAAATCCTCATTCTTCAGCCCACAAATTACAAATTAATCTGCAGGGTTTTTGTTCTGAGAGTTTTCCCTTCCCCAGACCCCAAAAGGGAGAAAAAAAATCCTTTTTATAATATCACTGACACAACTACTGCGATATATTCCTCCAGAGAGATAAATGATTTCTTACCTTCACTAATGATACAAGAAAAAAAAAAGAGAAAAATTAGCCTTTTTCACCCAAATGAAATTAGCAAATCAAATACAGCAAGTAGAGACGTTAGAGATGTGGATGAGAATTAACTCGAATGCTTCAAAATAACACAGCTTGGGAAAAAAAAAAACAATTAATGGGGAGGAAGGGATGGAAATGTGGATGTGCTGGAGCGATGAGCACTGACTGATGGAATATTCCAGAGCTGGGGCAGCAAAAGGGCACCAGGGCTCAGCTAAATGAGCCAAAACCCAAAATGTTGGGCCACAGAAATCAAGTTTTCGCATCTCTGACAATTCTCAGAGTTCTGTTTTCGGCTCCGCACGCACCGTTTGTGACAGCAGTAAAAAATGAGGGTAAGCATCATTGTGCTTGGAAACAAAATAGAATTTTGCTTGAGAACATTTCCAGCAGCAGTGAGGAATTCAGGATTCCTGTTATTAGCAGGGAGTGATAAAGGATGGCAGCGAGTGGGGGTTTATGCTCTGCATCTTTTAAGATGAGCACTGCTCAGGGCACAAATGTTCCCTGGTGAAAATCAGGTGGCCACAGAGGATCCAAACTATTTGCAGGATACAGAAATAATTACAGAAAATACTTTTTTGGTGTCTACACATGGTTGGTCATCTCCTTAAAACAGAGAATTATTAATATTAAAGCACTCTAACATTGATAATTTGCTCCCACCTCAGTGCTGGTTTTCCTCAGCCTCCTCTGAACCATCTCAGCCACGAGATTTGTCTCACACACTTCAAAGCTTCTGCAAAAAAAATTGCTTTTTATTTCATCCTAAGGAGTTGCTGGGGCTGCCACAACTCGGTGTTGTGCTAACATTTGATTCATGAGATGGGAAATATTTCAGGAGACACGAGAAGCGACTTGTTGGTAGAAATTCAACACGTTGTGGGTTTGAGGCACCAGTGATTTGTGTTATTTGGAGGGACATCGCTTTGATTCCTCTCCAAACAAGCTGGCAGCAGTGATTATTCAGCCCAGCAGTGAAAAGAGATATTTACTGACACAGAACTAGATATGTTCATTAGAAAAGTCATCTAAAAAAATGATATTTTTTCAGTCAGAGAGTTGGAGATTGAAAATTAATTAAGGGCAGCATCAGTCATTGAGGTTTCGCTAGCAGCAAGATCAAGATATGGGGAGGGGGTTAAAGAAATATAAAAACTTGGTAGGTTTGAGTGAAAATCAAAGTTAAATCTCCTGGACAATCATCAGGGTCTGCCAGGCTTGACAGAAGGGCCATGGAATTGCAAAAGTGAGCAATGGAAATACATGAGACAAATTCTGCCCCGGGGCTCCCTGAGCTCCCACATTTACTCATTTACAGATCCATCCTCTCCTCATTTGTCCCTCGATTTTATGGCAGTGCAAACGTAAGAAATAAAAACCAGTTGTGTTGTGGTTTCTGGGTCAGAAATTTCCCTCAGAGCTCAGAAGAACCTTCAACACGACCCCGACTGCTGCGCGATGATGATTTTAGCCACGGTTCAACGAGCAAGACTAAATTTCAGATGTTTCACGGGTGTTTTTGTATAAATAGATCCTAACTGCAACAACACGAAACTCACAGCACTCATTAAAACGACAGCTTCAAAGAGCAGCGTTTAACTTGCAAGGAATTAGACCTTGAAGGAGGCCAGAAAGTGAGCAAAGAATGAAATCCTCCCCTCGGCCAGGCTGGGTTTGGGGTTTGAGGTGAGAAGGGCTGGAGCTCGTTGGGATGCGCAATCCCTGGAATCTGACACGAAGAATTGAAATAATTTTAATAATTTCACCCTTTTATACTTTTATTTTTTAATAATTTCATGATTTTTTTAATAATTTTAAGATTTATTTTCTTGTATGATCAGAAAAAAAAAAGTTCGCTAGAGCAGCGTGGGGTTTTTTGCTCCTCCCTGACGCGGTAATGATTTATCAATTGCTGAACGTTAATTAGCAGCTGATGTTAATTATTATCAATATTTGCTCTCGCAATCACACCGAAGAACGAGGCAGAAAATGAAGCATTTTTCACCTTGAAAAGAGATCGCAGAAAGGAAAAGCAAAGACTGATGAAAAGGAGGGGGGTGTTGATGGTGGCAATAAAGAGCTCAAATTCTGCTCGGAATAAATTCAGCCTCAGATGATACAAACCAAAAAAAAAACCCTAAAACATCTATTTTACAGTGCTAGAATACAATTGGTTTTCACCTTGATTGATGCAGATTGATGAGCAAACACTGTGGGAAATGCGTTGACTGAATTTAGATTTTCACTGAAAAATCAGAATTCCTTTTGTCTCCAAGTGAAAGATCCTAAATGAGATTTAACTTAGGCTCCTGTAACACATTTATCTATGGAAAGTGATAGAAATAAGGTTTCTAGAGCATGGCAATGTATTATTGGTTAAATATGCAGGGGTATAATTTAATATCATAAAACCATACTTATCATTTATAACTCTAATAAACAGAAGCACTTTACAGGTCATTACAAATAATTTAAAAATGTATTTTCTTGTATTATCAGAAAAAAAATTCATTAGAACACTGTGGGGTTTTTTGCTCCTCCCTCACGTGGCAATAGTTTATCAATTGCTGAACATTTAATATCAGCTGATGTTAATTATTATCAATATTTGCTCCCAAAATCAAGAAGTTTCATGAGATAAGGCAAAGATTTGCAATGGGAAAAGTCAATATTTAACTGAAAAAAGGATTCTCTGCAAGAGCTGAGAGCTGGAGAGGTTTTCCTGTTGGTTTGAGGCAGGTGAGTGTGAATTCAGAGATGGCAATTCTGGATTATTCTAAATAGGATCCCATACATTTTTTATGTGTTTTGCTGATTTTTTTCCTTTTTTTTTTTTTAATACCATTTTTTCCCTCGGGATAAGATGCTTTCCCACCTGGTATTTTTGAACAGAATTTTGAATTAAAGAGAATTACAGAATGGTTTGAGTCCTCAGGACCAGCCAGTTCCACCTCCTGCCATGGGCACGAAATATCCTCGAGGAATTTTCTATTCCAACCTCATTTTTCCAAGGCAGATGGTGGGGGAAGGGTTGCAAGATGAAACCTCAAAAAAAAAAAGAGATATTTCCAAACTGCCTGATGGGGAAACTCCTCAGTTTAAATTATTAAATACCTTAAAAGTCCAAAAGTTCTATTTAAATTTCATTTTTGACAGCACCATTCCCAGCTGAAGGTGGCTACGTCCTTTCCAAAGCACCAGCAGGAATTTGGGATAACACTGTGGGATTGCACATGGAAACAGCTCCTGAGAAAATAATATTAATAACTCAAATTCAGGTTTAGGTGATTCCAAATTTGAAAGATAACTCAGCAAGTCATCGTTACTCACTGTTAATTACCATAAACCACTGATTCAGGAGAAATCTAGAAAAAAAAATATTATGATTATAAGCACTTTTCAAGATTCATAGCGCAGCAAATCTCTGCATTTTGTGTATCTCATTAATAATAAAAAAAGATTTTGGTGAGGCTCAGCTATTTATTTCAAGGGCTCTCCTTACGTTTCTTAAATGTTTCATAAATATGCCAGAAAAATAAATTTTAAATGAACTAAAAAAAGAAGAGAAGAATGGCTTAGTTTCTGCGTGAACACAGAACCTAAAGAGTCACAAGGACGTTGAGGAACAGTTGTAAAAATTAATATTTTTCAACGTATATAGGAGGACTTAACAGGGATTGAGAGAACAATGAAATTAAAATCTGTCTGTGTTTTATGCCCCGTATTTTAATATACGCACACCTCTGATAAAACGTTTCATATGTATTAAAAATGCAGATTTAAAAGTACATTATTTATCAAATTGAAAGATCTGTCACCTAATCCTCAAGACACCAAGAGCAGACAAAGACGAAACAAGAGATTTAAATAAATTCTAGCATCAGTTAGATTTAGTATTTGGTCAGATAAAATTAAAAACAGCTTCAAGACTGCTGTGGTGTGAAGCTTTCCCTCCACCCTTGGTGACTTTCCCACTGACAGGACTTTGGTGTTTCGCTTAGGAATGAGCCCAAGGAGAAAAAAAATGTGACAGCAGTGCTTTGTTTCAGCAGGGGAAACTTCCCCTGGACGTTTTTACTCCTCTGTTCTTCAAGATCTGATTTTATTCTTGAAAGAGCTGATAAATTCCCAGCTAACTGAGCTACCGCTCATCCCATCTGCCCCTCAAGTCAGCTCTTAGCACCGAGGAAATTCAGGATTCCTCCTGAAAGCTGCAGCCTGAGCTCAGAACCGGGGAAGGTGGGAATCTGCTGTGTGAGGAAGCCAATTATTTCCCTCTCGCGAGCTGATTTCTAGTATCATTCCAAATGCAAACACAGTAATTCCAGCAGCCTTTCTTCCGGAGGAAATACAGATAACGAGATAATGCGGGGAGGATTCATTTCCTACAAGCTGCCTTTGTGTTGTTTATCGGGCTAAATAAACATGAGGGAAGGGTGATAATCACAAAGCATCTTCCTGTGGCAAGAGAACTGATGGTGGCGGGGTTTTTGCTTTGGTTTTAAAACAAGGATTAGAGAAAAAAAAAGAAAAACAGGACGAAACCCAACTTGGAATCGTCCTTAATTTGGCAGCACAGGAGTTTCCCCAGCAGTTTTGCAGGGCAGGCTGTGCCCAGGTGGCTCTCAGCAGAGATTAAATCAGATTTTCTCCATTTGGGGATGCTCAGAGCTGTGGCTGATCATTTACCTTTAATTGTTATTCGTGCCAGCCACTCCTTCCCTCTCCCTATCAACAGTTAATGTGTTTATACAATTAATTAGCCATTAGTAGAGTCCCTACTGTAACCAGCCAGCGTCCCCAGGAATTTCCGGCTGGAAATTCAGGACTTCAGGTGGGATTTGCTGAGCTCTGCAGCTCTGTTGGCTCCAAACACGTGGAATCAGAGGGCTCCAGAAGGCCTGGATGATGTGAAGACAGTCCTCTGACATTCCTGTCGGAAAATCCCAGTAAAAACCAGTGCTGCTGGATGCCACTGGATCTTGAGCATCAAGAATACAATCCTCTGACATTCCTGTTAGAAAATCCCAGTAAAAACCAATGCTGCTGGATCCCACTGGATCTTGAGTATCCAGACCACAATCCTCTGACATTCCTGTTAGAAAATCCCAGTAAAAACCAGTGCTGCTGGATGCCACTGGATCTTTAGTATCCAGACTACAATCCTCTGACATTCCTGTTGGAAAATCCCAGTAAAAACCAGTGCTGCTGGATCCCACTGGATCTTGAGCATCCAGACCACAATCCTCTGACATTCCTGTTGGAAAATCCCAGTAAAAACCAGTGCTGCTGGATCCCGTTGGATCTTGAGCATCCAGACTTTGTTTCCTTCCACCTCCTGCTCTCTTGACACTGCCTGGGGTGGAGACAGAGGACACAGAAGGATTTGGGGCTGGAGGTTGCCCTGAGCTGGATTAGGATTTTCTTGCCTTTCTGAATGCCCCAAGATGAAATTCCCAACTCGGGCCAGGAATAAAGCAGGGATTTTCCAGCCTGGGCATGGAGCTGCCACCCTGCACCTCGGATTGTTCCTTTAGCACAGCTCTGTCAATGCATGACCAGGTTATGTCCCTGTTTTCTGTGGGAGCAACTGGCAATTTGCAATGAAAATAGCTCCCAGTTTGCTGAAACATTTCCTATCTCCCTTTAAATTCACCTTCTGCCTCAGCTGCAAAATCCTCTAATTCCAAAAGACTTTGTAAAATAAAGGCCACTGTCCTGTGTCTTTTTATGACCCCAGCAAGGAAACTCCTATTCAAATTCCTATTCAAACTCCTATTCAAACTCCTATTAAAAACTCCCTGGAGAGGCAAATATTCCAAACACTCCTGCTAACCCTAAACAAAAAAAAAAGACTCAATGTTTCCAAATTTTGAGGTGCTGGAGATCTTCAGTGTTTTGCTGGAAAAGCAGCAAATTCTTGCAGGCCAAAGATCTTCCTGCAAGCCCGTAATGCCCAAACTGTGATTGATAATCTCAATTTGGGAGCAGAGCTGTCACCACTCCCTCCCCTGGCAACCAGGGGCACCCTGCTCACGCTGTCCCACTCGTGCCCTGATGACTGGAATAATGATGGAAAGGATTCCCCAGCGTCTGCTCTTCCAGTGGAATTTTAAATTTGTGGCTCTGTGTGGAAATCGGGGCGTGCTCAGGGTGACTCCCCCAAAGCTGCAATACCCTGCAGGCATTCAAAACCTGAGTGGGGAATTCCCACCGTCTCAGATGGTTCAAATTCCAGATGTCAATAGGATCCTTCAGTGCCCATTAGATGGAAAACTCTTCTTAATGGGCGAGGCACAAACACAAATCAACACCCGGATTTTTTTTTCCCTAGTCTTGAGCGTTTCTGTAACAACACATCTGGGAAAAACCACAATTCCGACCTCAAATGTGTTAGAAAATGAAGATATTACCCCTAATGTGGAGGATGAAATGTCATTTCTGAGGACAGAGGATAAAACAGGAATACAGGAGGAATTTACAGGCGGGGTTTTTTCGGTATCTGTTTCCTTATTAGCTGCCCAGGGAAATGAGCACTGTAAAGTTCATGCTGAAAGGGTACAGAGGAGGCTGCTCCTGGAACAGAATCATCGAGGAAAAATTCTGAGCAGCTCCAACTGCGAATGGCATTTCACAGTAACGTTTTTCTCCGTTTTCACTACATTTCCTGGAGAAGGGCTTATAAATACTACAGCAAGGCTGAGAGATAATTATCCATTCTTTCCACGAGCATCCAGAAATATTCTGCTGCTCTGTTTGGGACTGAAGCGTGGCCTGACCCATAAGGAGAGCCCGGGAGAGGAGATGTTGATTATTTTCCTGCTGACTCCCAGCTGTGGGATCAATGCAAGGAGAAAAACCTCCCTGGCTGGCCCCTGCCCTTCTCGTGCACAGACAGGAGCAGATATTCCCAGCATTTCCACCTCTGTCAGCACCCTCAGAGACCCGACACAAACCCACAGCAGTTTTCTCCCTCGCGGTGTGTTCTTTGGGCACGGCAGAAGTTTGATTTGCACAGAAGTTCATGGCTCAGGCTGAGCCTTCTTCGCCTGGGCTCCCAAAACCAGCAGAGATGACAGAGGAGACAAGGCCCTCGCAGAAGGAGCACTTGGAAAGAGAAAAATCAGGATTTTTTTTTCCTGTATTGAATGTCGTTAACCAGACCACGTTTTAATATGTGAGCTACTGCCCGACACCAAAACAAACAGAATTGAACATCACCTTGAGTCAAGGCCGCTTTTTAATTACTCTTCAACTCTTTAAAATACACTCAAGGCTCATTTTTTACGTGGTTACACGCAGCTGGTTAAGCTCTAAAAAACTCCTTTTCGAGATTTCTGGACGACCTGAAATTGCCAAGAATGCCAGGAGCTCCAAAAGCAGTTTCTAACACCTTGACCCTCTGCAGCAGCTGGATCTCGGTGTTTTTCTGGAACATTCTCACCTGCTGGACTGATTGACTCCCTCTATTAAGTAGGAAGCTTCAAAGCTGACATTTCTAATTGTTTCAGCTCCGTTTACTCGAAGGTGTTTAACACCAGCAGTGTTTCCTGACCAGGCCCTTCGGAGCTCTCTCACAGAGGAGAGTTTGCTCTGCCGAAGCAAAAATAAACAGACCCCAGAACTCCTGCTGGACACTGGAGTGCTCAGAACGAACCCTTTGTTCGAGAAGAACCAGAACCGAGTAGATGGGAGCCAGCTTCTTGCTGATAAAAGGGAAAGAGGAGGATTTTTGCTCCCTGTGGAATGAGCAGCTCTAGGAGCACAGAGCCAAGCCTGGCAGAGCCAGCAGCGTCCCCGTCTCGCAGGGACAGGCATGAGGGGTTTGGTCCAGTGGCTCTGGAAATCAATTAGATTCCAGCTGTGCCTGGAGAGTGAGGGACAAGGGAGGTGTGGGAATCACTGCAGGGGTATTCAGGAATTCTCAGCATCTCCAGCAAGGCCTTAATCTGGTGTGAAATAAACCCATTTTTACATTCTGTAAGCAAGGGTTGTCAGCACACAGGGCTCAGTCAGCGCTCTGAAATCATCGAGCATCGCTCCTGCTTCCCTTTCCACCTCCAGCTCTGCAGTTATCCTGCAATTTAAGTTCTCATTCTCATCCTGAAAACTTCAAGAAGTCTTTTTTATCCCTCGCAGAAGGGTTTGGGCTGGAAGGGACATGAAAGCCCATCCAGTGGCACCCCTGCCATGGGCAGGGACACCTCCCACCATCCCAGGCTGCTCCCAGCCCCGTCCAACCTGGCCTTGGACACTGCCAGGGAAATCTTTTGGTGTAAATGGGATCTCTATGAATTTGCTCTGCCCAGGCCAGGAGAAGCAGCAGCAGCACAACCTGCACTGCTGAGCTGCAGTATCCAAGTAACACACTAATATTTTCCTGCCGATTTTTGTCTCGAGTCTCAAGAAAACTTTCATTTTTCTTGCAGCCGCAGTCTCTCATTGAAACGCAACTTTATGAAACGCTCCGTGTTGAGACACTGAACTTCAGCTCCTTTTTCAGGTCACTTTTTCAGTCCATTTCCCTTTGTAGTAAAACTCTGCCAGCCAAACCTCCCTATTGATTGATATATGGGAGACTTCTCTCCGAGTCAATAACAGCCCAGAGCAAGAATCAGTGCCTCTTTGCTGTTATTTATCCATAAAGAGCTTTTTTTGAGCTAAACTGGTGCTCAGTTAACCTCTCACAGTTTATCATTTTATTTTTTTACCAATTGTCCTTCTTAACTCTGTTGGAATCTTCTGCCAGCTAAATCAGGCCAGAGAAATCTTAACAAGTGAGTGACAACCGTAATTCAGCGTTTACTGCTTCAAACCTCGATCTTGCCATTCCAGCAGCAAAATTCCTGACACATTTTGAAATTAGTTTTTCTTGCAAGAAGCAATATGCAAGGAAAAATGAAAGGAGTGGATGAAAGGGAGCGGGGAATTTATGATGTGCCCAGCAGAAATCCATCAGCTCTGATTGGGGTACAAATATCATTTCACACCACGCCGCACAATTCCTCCCCAACTTCATCAATTGCCTCCCAAGACAATGTAATATTGAAGGAAATAAACAGAGCTAAATCATTGAAGAGATGATTATTTGTTCATTACTTAAGACTGGGTGTTTCAACTGGCAAAAAATAGGAGTAAAAGCAAATATTCCCTGCTTTGACTCACTAATTAACTCTGCATCTTAGCTGGCATTTTGTTATTGCTCTACCTCAGAATCCTGGCATTAGAACTGTAAAAAAATTACTGGACTTGGTGGGTCATGCCTATACCAGTTTCCTATAAAATCTTTGGTTTCTGGAATATTTCTCTCTTTTTCAAGTCTTCATAGTGATTCACAAGGTAAAAATTCTGCTTTTATTCCCTAAGATCACAGTCTGATTTCACTTAGTCTTGATTTTGATATCTGTAATAATGTTTAGATATAATTACGAAGAATATTATGATGAATAAGCATGATCTACAATTAAAAAACTCCAAAGTGGTGTGAAACTCTGGCAGTCATTTGGTGTTGAGGAGTCAAAGTGCTCAGACACGTTCTCGCATTTCCATGCCAAGAGTCAGCGCAATAAATTTTGTAGAAAAACCCACACCCGCCCCAAAAGATGCATTTTCCATCTTTGAAAGATTGCCCCTCAGTTTTACTGCACCTTTAAAAGACTTCAAAGAAACCTTGCCAGCGTTGTAAACACTTCCAAACTTGTGCCCAGAACAACTCTTTGCTCTTAAAAGCTGGCAGGGAATTAAAAATTCTGGTGTGGCTCAGTCTCAAACTCTACCTGGGGCAGTGGTAACTCGTGTAAGAATAAGAATTTTCAAAAAGGATGTAAAAAGCCTTTTTTTAATTAATGGTGAAAACCCTGCCCTCAGGGAAGTTCCAGCCTGCTGCTGTCAGTTCATGTTTGGTGATCCTGGCAGTTTAAATCCCAAAACCAGGATGATTTCTCCTCTGCACTGTGATTTTCAGTAATAAATCTTGATCTTCTCATTATCACCATGAATATCAGATAATCCCCTTTTTCATCCTTCCGAGCACTTGGTTTTACAGTTATCTAGCAGAGAAAAAGCTCCCCGATGTTAATTGCACATTGTGTGGGATAACTCTTGCGGCTCATTCCGTGTTACCTTTCCATGAAATTCCCTGTTCCCATCCGCAGGCATCAGCAGCAGCAGCTGATAAACCTTCTCTGCACTATTAATTATTTTGCAGGATCTGCTACTCCTTCTCTTCATTGTCCAGCTGCTCTCTTCCCTGCCATCATTCTTCCCCGGGAGCAGGGAGAGGCACAGGGTGCCCAGAGGAGCTGTGGCTGCCCCATCCCTGAAAATATCCAGGGAGAAGTTGGGCAGGGCTTGGAGCAAACTGGGACAGTGGGAGGCGTCCCTGCATAGAGGTATTCCTATTTATTTATTTCTTTCGAACATTCATCTTAACTCCTCGTTTAAGAGATCCAACCAGCGGGATTAGGGCTGTCTATTCCCAATAAAAACGTGTCCAAGGCACAGGGAAGGAGCAATGCCAGCTCGGTTGCAAACTCTATATTTCATTTTCTCCTCTCGAGCGAGTCCCGGTGGTTCCTGCAGTGAATAATTGGCTGCACCTTGTAAAACACGAAGTGAAACATGTACAGAGAGTCTGTTCTGTCCAGCCAGATGTGGCTGTGGAATAATAAAGACCTAAAGATTGCAGCTGGCCTTGGCAGACTCCAGAATCCAGCCTTGTAAAGACACTGGGATCATCTGTATGGATTCATCCGGGGTGAGCAAATATGATTAAAAGATGGAGACACCGAGACCTGTCCGTGCTGACAGCTTCAGACCTGGGATCCACTCTTAATTTAACCAATTAAGGGAAATTAACAGAGTTATACCCCGCTTCAGTGCCCGGAAGGTAAAATCCCAAAGGGATAAACAGCACTCCGAGGGAACTTGTACTGCCCAGGAGGTTATTCAGGCACTGGGAGCTGCTGGTCTGGAAGAAAAGAGATGACCCTTCCTGATTTCACACAGCAGGGTTTGCTTTGTGGGACAGAATAGTCAGGAATTGCATTCCAAACCCCCGGGGAAGGTGGGATATTTTTCCCCCCAGTTCTCTCACTGCAGTTTCTCGTGGTGTGCATCATTTCAGCTCCACCGAGCCCCAGTCCTACAGCACATCTCGGGAAAGACACTTTTAAATGGGAAGTAAGAAACTCAGTTACACACCAAAATCATCCTCAGCAGCATCACACTTATCAGAAAGCCTCAGCACAAAGCTGGGACTCCCCGGTGCAGAATATTTTGCTAAATACGAGGATGAAATTAGTGTAATAATTGGGGTTTTTTATAGGTTTTGAAAAGCTCTGCCTTCCAATCCCCTTATTCTTACTCTCTAGTGGTGGATGTGCTCACCTTGTATCCAGATTTTATATTTTTTTGGTGCTCCAAAAGCTGCATGATCAGTATTTCAATTGAAGTGACGTGGAACAATGCACTGCTAATGCTCAGGAAGTTCCTACATTTGAGCTGTCGTTACAAGGCCTGCAGCTACCATTGATCAAAATACACATTCCCCGTAAAACACACTTAAAAGTGGGTGGGGAAAGAAAAAAAACCGCCTGAATGAAGCATTTAAATAGTTAAAGCGTCAAAGATTTCAGTTTAAAGCCTCCATCTCCCGGCGCTTTGGGATGGAGAGCGGTGATGTCCTGGGGAAGGCAGTGCCTCACCAAGTGTGAATTCCTGCTCCTTCCAGGATCCCAGGGCTGGCAGCTTTCCTTGCTCATTCCCTGCACTCCCAGGAAATCTTGGTTATTGCCCCCCCTCAAAGTTTGGAGGAGAATTAATTTAACACAGCAGTATTCTACCGAAGGCCATAAATTCCTAATAAACAAATTGGTGAGAGGCAGCGTTTTGTTTAGTCAATATTTGCCTTTTACAGTTCGAAGTAAAGAAAAACCCCACATTTTTGATTAGTTGGTGAAACTGCGTGGTTTTAAAATTCACCGGGAACAGAAATATAAAGCAAGCTACATTAACGCCTCCTGAGGTAAATAAATAAATGAATAAGCTTCTGGTTGGCTCAAGCGTAGTTCTAAAAGTGATGTCTGTCCCATAGATTTCTTTTTTGGCGACAGCACATCAATGGGCCTGACCAATTCAGGAAAATATTTGGACATCAATAACACCAACCAGCCCACTTGAATAATCACGGATTTCTCTTCAGAGCGAGGCACTTTCCAAACAAGCAAGAGATAAAGAGATAAGAGATGAGCAATCTCCTTGGGATTGCTTAGAGTGCTCTGGCTGACGGAGCATAAAGAGGGTGATTTCCCTGCTTTTGGGGCTTTGTTTGCCCAGCTCTCCCCATCCTCAGCAGCTTTTCGGAGCATAAAGAGGGTGAATTCGCTGCTTTTGGGGCTTTGTTTGCCCAGCNCGGAGCATAAAGAGGGTGATTTCCCTGCTTTTGGGGCTTTGTTTGCCCAGCTCTCCCCATCCTCAGCAGCTTTTCGGAGCATAAAGAGGGTGATTTCCCTGCTTTTGGGGCTTTGTTTGCCCAGCTCTCCCCATCCTCAGCAGCTTTTCGAGCCTCTTTCCCTTGTCCCTTGCCGAGGAGGTGCGATTTGAATGAGATGATTGAAACATCCTTCTGCAGCCAGCGTCAAAAGAAGGAGAGAAATGCAAGAACCCAGAGCCTTCAGAGCTGTGCAACCTCAAAGCAGCAGAGTTTTGGGGCCTCGGCGAGAAAGAAATGAGCGTTTTATCGCTGGAGAAAATTCTTCAGGAATCAAATGCAGCACCTGCCTCGTCTGGTAATTAATTACTCATTGCCTGTGCCTGGCTCATTCTGGGAGCTTGTTATGCTCTTGTTAACTTAGAGGCAAAAGTTGCACCCTGAAATTATTTAAGACTCTGAGAATTAAATATTGGTAGGCCTGACAAGAGAAGAGGATGAATTAAATATGTCCAAAAAAAAAAAAAGAGAGGGTGGATTCGATTTTTTAAAGCCTGAATAAAACCACTTGGAAGACAATTTATGTGTTAAATCAGATTTCTAGCACCACTNTTTATATTTATATTTATATTTTTTGTATTTATATTTCTGGGTTTTAATATTTATATTTATTTACAGCCTCCAGTCTTGATGATCTCAGAGGGTTTTTCCAATCTCAATGATTCCATCATTCTACAATATAAATATATATTCCTATGGACTGTGAGCAACATCCTGGTTTTTCAGATCAAAAAAACTTCAGGAAAATATTAGCGACTGCTTTGTACCAACTTTAGCAGCTGAACTTCTGTGAGTGTGATGTGAATGTGACATTAAAATGCTCCCAAACCCTGCGTAGGGAAGTGTTTCATGAGTAACTGCTAATATTGCACAGCCACAGCTGTCAAGATGAAACAGGACAAAAATGGCAGGGAAATCGTGTTCTCATCTTTTAGGGGATTAAAAAAACCCAGCCTGAGGAAAAGCAGATTAACCAGTGCAAAAAGCACTTGGCAGCGGCCACCCTGGTTCATTGTGAGATTCGCCTAAATGATTTCCAGACTCGTGTTTGGTGTGAGGGGGTTTCAACACGTCCGACAAATCAAAAGATGCGTTTTCACTCCATGAACTCCAAAGGTGACAAATTTGAAAGGAGCCTTAAATGTCATCACCCCTTTCTGATAAAGCAGGAGAAAAACACGGGTTTGCGAAGGGTTGGGGCTCACCCTGGATAAATCAGGAGCAGAGAGGGGAGCAGTCATGATGCCTTAGGATTTAACTTTTCTATTTTTCAGATCCTGTACTGCTTTAGTGTATAACTCTAAAACTCCATAGCCTGTCAGCGACTGTTCTCCCGTTTTATTCAGACACAACAATTCCTCTCCAGGCCTGGCAATCAAGGACACCTCACTGCCTCAGGCCCTGAAAAGTACAAACAAAAGTGAATTGAGGGGCGGCAAACTTGGAGTAAATTACTTCATTACCTGAAGCTGTAATTGGAGGATTAACCTCTGATATGTAAATAGACCAAACTTATAATTGTGTGAAAAATCCGTGACCATCATCCATCTTGGGTGTAGCTTCTCAGAGGCTTCTGACTGCCCAAGGTGAACCAATTGAAGGCCTTTAATAAATACCTGCTTTTATTCTCTTAATCTTGTCTGGCCCCTGTTCTAGGTGGCCACTCCAAGGCATCAGCGACGGGAAAGCGAATCCCGCGTGTCCCTGGCGATGCTGCTGCAACTCCTCCGCGCCCTGAACACCTCAACAGCAGCCCCACGCGCCTGCAGCGTCACATCCCCTTCCTCAGAGCTCTCTGACCACTCCGTAAATCCGACTTCCTGCAAATATTTGGGAGCACATTAGTCGGTGGCAGGACAGAAGTGGAATGCTAATGACTTCTGGCTGCAAATGCAGCAGATGAAAACTCATCGGCTCCAAGGCGAAGTGTCGACTTTAATAAAGTAATGTCATGCCAGGCCTCCCCCGTCGCTGGCCTGTGGTGACATGAAAAATTATAACGGGGGAAATGCAGAACTTTGCAGATATAAATAACTGGAGACTCTGAGAGAAAATTTCCAACTGGGGCGGTGGAAAAGTGTAAACATTTATTAAGGAGCTGCAGGGAAGGAGATTATTGCCACCTATTGACAACAGCACTGAAAGAATCCAGCCTGTTTGCTCCTGGTGGATGGGAATTCCTGCCTGGGAGCTTTGCAGGAGGCTGTTCCCATTGGATTTGTGTGGCAGGGGATACAGGCATTGGGAATAGCAGAGGATTTGATGGATAGGAGCCCATCTGAGGGGAATTTTTAAGGAATCCAAGCCTTTGGAGAGGTGGTTTAACAGTAGTTGGACACTTGGCAAACCAGGCCGGAGCGTGTGGTGCCGCTGGATCCAGAGGGATTGCGCAGGCACGGAGGAGGGGGAATGTGGTAAATCCATGGAGTCAATGCTGTCATCTCACAGGAGCAGTGGTGTTTCTTCCATGGGATTTGTCCCTGGAGCTCCTGGATGGATCCCACTGCTGCCTGTGGAGTGCTCAGCTGGAGACAGCACAGACACTGCCTGGAATGTGCTTAAAACCTGGATTGGAGAGTGAACACAACTGGAAATCTATCAAAAATATGCAGCATTCAGCCACACAAGGTCTAAAATATGGGTGATCCTTTTCCAGGAATGCCAGTCCTGTCGTCAGGCTGATCCCAGCCCAGCTCCTCAGAACAGTCTCTGTGTGACCATCTCCCTCCTTTCCGCTGTCTGTTTGGCATTTCAGATCTGAAACTGATGCCTTAGGATTTTAGCTTTTATATTTCCATATATTTGTAATACTGCAGTTCTTTAGTGTAGAACTCTAAACTCCATGTGCAGTGTCAGCTGCTGCTTTCCCATTCTGGGCAGACACAACAATTCCTCTCCAGGCTGGGAATCAAGGACACCTCACTGCCTCAGGCCCCGAGAGATGGAAACAAAAGTGAGCTGGGGGGAGCAAACTGGGGGTAAATGACTTCATTACCTGGAGCTGTAATTGGCAGCTGAACCCCCAATATGCAAATGGACCAAACTGATAAAAGTGTGAAACCCGTGACCCGTGGTCCATTTTGGGTGCAGCCCCTGGGGGCTTTGTCTGCCCGAGATGTACCTGAAGGCCCTTCAATAAATAGAACAGCTTTTTATTCTCTTTATTCTGTCTGGCCTCTGTTTTTAGGTAGCCCCAAAAGGCATCAAAACCCTCTCCCCCTCTGCCTGTCAGGGCCTCAGTTTATTATTAGCTACATGCAGTGTGATTCACTCCTGACAGCCCACTGATTTCTGATCTGATTTGGGTCAGACAGTGCAGATGGAGACCAGTTCCCTGCCCTGTCTTATCCAGTCCCCAAATTCATTTGCTATTCAGTGGAAATCCAAGCCCAGAAATTTTTATCTTTCACTTGTCCCTCAAGAACTCCCTCTCTGAACCATATGCACTTAACTCTGCTGGACAGATTGGTGAAAACCAAATCTCCACGAGGTTGCAACACTTTCCTGCCATACAGCAATATCTGCAGAGCTTTTGCTGTGGGTGTTAAAAAATATTCACTATTATTTGGGTGTTCTTTAGGAGTTCCATTTCTGGAACAAGTTAAAATGAATGTCGTTTGAATAATCTGTGTCGTGGGATGCGTTTTTGTTGAATGGGACCCCAGCTAACTAGAATTTTAGAGTTTGGTCTGGTGTGGGATTAGAGAATCTTGGAATTGTTAAGGGGGGAGAAGACCTCCAAGATCATCAAGTCCAACCTTTGACCAAATACAACCCTGCCCACTAAACGACATCAGAAATTGCCACATCCACTCATTCCATGATTGCAGATATCTGTTGAAAAGAGGAAAAAAGAGTCTAAACACAGTAAAATCTAAATTCTTACAGCTGGATATTTCGGAGAAGTAATTTTAAACCAAGAACTCAGCCAGGTTTGACTCTGAATCCACTCACTTCTCAAATTACTCTTTGTATTCCCAACTTTGGGTGCTCAATTTGAAAGGAAGAGCTCTCAAAAGAAGGGATTTCCTTGAAGAGCAACGCAGATGGCAGCGATGGGAGCAAACATAAAGCAGATGAACAAATCAAAGTTCCACACAGCAAATCCCAAGCCTGAAGTCCACAGGAATGGGATCTGCACTTCTGTGCAATCCTACAACTTCTTAATTGGCCTCCGAGATTTGCGTTTTTCTGGTCAACAGAAAATCAAAGGGAACGGTGAAATAATTGCAGCACTCGTGTGGCGGCGCAGCCTAATTAATTGACTTTCCTGGTGGCTATAAAATGCTCCAAAACTTTCCCAACCGGAATTTCAGAGCTGCTAATCAGTGATGGCAGGTGCTGAAGGTGACATTGACAGCCATTTGTCTGCAGCCAGCAAAGAAATACGGCCACGCACGCTGGCATTATTGGATATTAGAGGTTCTGCCTTCCAAATGTCATATTTTAAATGTCATTGGATTTGTAGAGAGGGAAAAAAATAAAATTTTAATGCTATTTTAGTCGTGTACCTCTCATTGAGCCTTAAAATAATGTCAATTTTTACGAACACTTTTAATAGTATGCAAAAGTAATTATCTGCAGTCTCGGAGGCTCGGTATCCTTTAATAATGAACTGAGTCATTCCACAGCCCAAATTTATAAATGGCTATTTGCAGACTGGAGGGGAGCATAGGCATCAGTCCTACGTAGGAATAGTCAAGCACTGCAAAATTCTGTGAAAAGCAGCAGATTCAGATGAATTTATCTATAAATTATGAGTTGCACGTACCATTCATGAAGCCAAATTTGACCAAAACCTCCATTCTGGGTCCAGTAACATGTAAGAGTGGGTTTGGTGGGGTTTAAGCAACCACATAACCCTGATTTCATAGCCAGCTTTAATTTCATGGTGTCAAAACCTGTTAGGTTACGACATTAGCGATGGTTTTGTCTTTACTGTAAATATTTAGGATGTAATTAAGCCTCGCTCATCTCTGTAGGTCACACAATTTATCCAGTGGGTGATTCAAACCTTCCTGAACCGACTCTCCGGGGGTCGTTCCTGGTCATTTCACACACCCACCAATTTCAAACAACACCCAGACAATTATTTTCTACTCAATATCCAAAGAATAACTGTCTAGACGTCTAAAGAGTAACTATCTGGTCTTGCAAAGAACAAGAAATCAAACTGAATCTCAGGTTGGAAAGGCTGCAAAAATTAATACTCAATCTTCAAAAATGAGCAGGGTCTAATCAGAATCCCTTCATCACACGTTTCACTGTTCTTATTGTGATTCAGGCAAAAGATGGTGATCTGAGGGTCTGAGCATCCTCTGAAACAGCAGCAGCAGCTCCAAGGCAACTTTTAGGAGAGGAAAGAGGAGTTTTGCCCGGTTCCTCACCCCCATCCTGTGCACCACGGCGCTCCTTGGATCCTCCCTGTCTGAATTTCATTTCCAATCATTACTTTGTGTCCTCCCTTTCACAATTTGCTGCGGGTTCCCTCGTTAGCAAAGCCCTGTTTCCAAAACCACCCCCCTGCTGCTGTGCTTTTCCAGGGCTGCTTTGACTCCCAGGTGCTCCAGGTTGGGATTCCAACCAGGAGCTGAAAGCAGGAGCAGCAGAGAATTCAGCTGAGCAGCGCAGAATTCAGCTGAGCAGCCCAAACACTGCGATGGGAAGCTGGCTCGGGCAGCAATTAGGGAACAGAATGAATGGAAATGGCTTTTGAAAAAAGACAATGAGCCAATTGGTGTTATTATCCCGCTCTGGCAGCGTTCAGGTTGTTTGGCAGCGAGCCAGAGGGATGGGTTTGGTTCCTTTCTCCCTTTGATTGCCTTCAGACATCAGGCCCAATAAAACAATTGAACTTATTCTACCAGCATTGCCAAGCCAACGTGTTCCAGCCCCTCTGGATATCCTTAACCCCTTCGTAAGGGGATGAGCCCACAGCGTCCTCTCATATCTGCCACGCTCATGGTTAAAGAAATAAATCCTGAGAATGATTCCAATTTAAATTCCTGTGTTCTGCTGATGCCTTTTTGAGCTACCTGAAAACAGAGGCCAGACAGAGTTAAGGGAATAAAAAGCTGTTCTATTTATTGAAGGGCCTTAGGGTTCCTTTTGGGCAGACAAAGCCCCCAGGGGCTGCACCCAAAATGGACCACGGCTCACGGGTTTCACACTTTTATCAGTTTGGTCCATTTGCATATTGGGGGTTCATCTGCCAATTACAGCTTCAGCTAATGAAGTCATTTACCCCAAGTTTGCTCCCCTCAGCTCACTTTTGTTTCCATCTCTCGGGCCTGAGGCAGTGAGGTGTCCTTGATTCCCAGCCTGGAGAGGAATTGTTGTGTCTGCCCAGAATGGGAGAGCAGCAGCTGACACTGCACATGGAGTTTAGAGTGATCCACTAAAGAACTGCAGGGTTACGAATATAGGAAAATATAAAAGCTCAAATCCTAAGGCATCACTGCCTCTGGCTGTCACCTCTTGTCACAGCACTGGGCCCATCCTTTCTCCACCCTCACCACGGTTCCGTGAGGTTCTGTAACTTCCCTGCAGCCTCCTGGGCTCAGGCCTTTGCAGCTTGGGATTCCCCCTTTCCCTGAACCATGGAAAGAGTGAAATTCTTACATCCTATTAAATCTTACTTCACCCTTTTAATTACTATAATAATTTACTGCAGGATTACTCAGTGCAGTTTTTAGTTTCCCAAACCAGAAGGTTGATCTGGTTTCCTTTGCAGAACTGTCCCACAGCCAAATAAATTCCTGTCAAGGTGCTAACAGCAGCCCTTCTCTGGAGTTCCACCACAGCAGCCCCTCAGAATTCCCCTAAAATGAGATAACAGCAGGCCTTCTCTGGAGTTCCACCCAGAGCAGCCCTCCTGGCCCGGGGGTTTCACTGTGCTCAGCTTGATTGTCACTTTTGGTGATTAAATTACCTGATGTTCCCCACTCCTGCACTCTGAGCGCTTCCCTCTCCTGAATGGGCCGTAACTGAACAGCTGTGCTCGTTCTGCTTCCCTCCTCCCCTGCATCCAGCCCAGCATCTGCGGCTCCCTTCCCCTCCTGGAGCGCCTTCCCAGCACAAATCCAAGCAAGAAAAACTGGATTCAGACAGATTTTCTCTACCCGTGGCTCAGAGTTCTCGTCTTGCTCCTCGGGCAGGGCTGGTCACTGCTGTCCTCTCCTTGGCTACTTCACCTCCACCACCCTCTAGGTGGGGCTTTGAAGGATCTTTTGAGGGCCACCCCCACCCATGACTGGTTAAAGCCCCACCTGAGCCCACCATGAGTTCCTGGCACCTCCTCATTCTGTGTTAATTGGCCCCATGCATAAATGACCCACCCAATTAGAGAAAATGAAGTGAGTCGCTCTCCAGCCTTCAATATTTCACGGAATTATTTTAATATTGCATTAGGTGACTCTTTCTATTACGGAGTTTGGGGGTTTTTTTTAACTCTTCTTGGAATATCTCAGCTGTGAAAATAATTCTGAACCTTTAGACTTTGTGAACACACAGAAACTTTGGGTGTTGCTCCGTTAGATCTCTTCCAGAAGCAAACACAGGAAAAGTATCCCAGCCTGTCCAAGCCCAGACTCAGCCTCAAGGAAAACTCCTGGAGGAAATTCAGGAAGTACTGCTTGAGACAGACAGGGAACATTCAGATGTTATAAACTCCCTGTCCCTAGGAATAAAAATCAATTAAAAAATGTTACCAGTACTGTCAATGCTACATCCTGCTGCACAATTCAGGTTACAGCACATTTTGAAAATGCAAAGGAGCTTTGCAAACATAAAAGTCTCTCATTCCCTCCTTTCCAAAACCTGTAGTTAAAACATTTTCTTACTTGATTCCTTTTCTCTTCTCCACCACCTTCTATTCCATCCCCTTCCCAACCTCCATTAATGGTGTGTGTTTATCAAGAAGAGGTTGGGTTTGATGAGCTTGTTCTTTTCCAACCTTAATGATTCTCTGATTCTGTGGAGTTTTGTGTGTGGTGAGATGGGATCAGCATGGACCGCTTGACCTTTTGAGACCTTTCTGGCCACGTTCCTGTGGCTCTGGGCTCTCCGCCCTGCTTGCTGAGCCAAAGAAAAATCTCATTCCACCTCTGCCAAATCCCAGCTGTGCCACGCAGGACAGCTTTTCTGGGAAGAGCTGCCCCTCCCTTCCCCTGCTGTACCTTGGGGATCTTGCAGGCCTTTTCTCCATCACCTGCACTCTAGTTCTGTACAGCAGCGCTGCCTATCAGTGCAAAAAGCAGCTTCTCCCCCTGCCTGCTCCCTTGGAGCATGCACACAACAGCTGTCTTTAAAATTCCTTGAAGGATTGTGTAATCTCAGCAATAGCAGGGAGCACTCGGGAGCTGAGTGCATTACAAAGTCTAATAACAGCAGCAATAATAACAGGGAGGCAGCGAGAGCTCAAGGATGCTGTGACTTTGAGCTCGCTCTGCTGGGGCTCGGAGAGGCTCTGCTGCAGCTCGGGGAAGCCTCTGGCACCACGCAGGTTCCAGCCTCTCTCGGGGGGCAGGGAGCACAAATTAGGAGTGTTATCCCCAGAGGGTGGGCCTGGGCGAGGCCTGTGCTGAGTGCAGTACAGGTGTTTGCAAACTGGAGGCTCTTCAATCAACTGCGTGAGCTTCTCACAGAGCCAGGTGCTGTTTTCATTAGGCTTCACGTCCTTCTGGCGTGATCTCACCTCGGCAGGAGTAACCAGGCCAGCTAAAAGGAAGCCAAAGGATCTCCCCTTCAGGCCAAGTGGAGTTGTTGACACCTGTAGAGCAGCAAGATGCTGGGATTTGGTGTTTGATAGTTGCCTGATAAGGCATTTCTGATCTCTCCCACACAGAAAATGATCACAGGACGCACCACGAGAACACAGCGAGGCTGATTTAGGGCAGGGTGGGCTGGAGTGGCCCTTGGAAGATCACTGGACAAAGAGAATCGCAGGATGAATCACAGAATGGACAAAGTTGGAAAAGACCTTTGAGATCATCGAGTCCGACCTGTGACCTAACACCTCTGAGAGTGGGCCCAGGTCGGCCTGGAGAAGGAGGAAGGGCTCCAGTGACAACCAAAACTTCTTGCATTCAGGGTTCTGGGTCAGCCTGAAGTGCCTGAAGGGAAGCCAAAGTCACTTGAAAGTTGAGAGATGAGTTTTGCACATCACGCTGATGGAATATGAAACCAAAGGATTGATCTTGGAGCTTTGGCCAAAAAAAAAATCCTGTGTGATGAATGACAAAAGCTGAGATCAAATGTGCTGCTTTTTATCCTCATTTTTAAGGCCCTGAAATTAGTACAATTTCAATGGGAAGCTGAGTCTGAAATATCAAACCCAGCTCCAGAAATCCCCCTCTGTAGAGAAGATTCACTACGGGGAGATCCCGTGGGACAGATAGAAGCTGACAATTTAATAAATGGAGATGGAAGCAGAACAAGCTGACATCTTAATCAGCTCTTCTTCTGGAAACAAAGGCACTGCACAATTTCCTTCCTTATCCAGCTCTTTCTCAACACCAGTTGATCATATCTGGCCACAGAAATTACTCTTTGACCTCTCTGGCAGCTGCTTCTGTTTGCAGCAATTTGTTTTTGCTACAGCCCGTGTTTCCAGGGAGGGAAAAAAAAAACCCAGCAGCACTTCAGAGCTCTACATAAAATTGTCGGTGACCCAAATGTATGAATATCACTCCCTTTAGTAAGTCTCTGCTCAAATAAACAGCTCTCAGCATGTTTGCAACCTGCAACAACCAAGAGCAGGAGCTCTGAGCAGCAGCCTCTCCTCTAATTGCTTTCCCTTCCACCAGCAACCAGCAGGTCTGCTCCCACTGGTGGGCCAGAACAATTCCAGGCAGGAATTTTTAATGTTCCCATCCACATCGTGCTCTGTGACGAGCTGCTCCTTGAATTCCTGACACGCTGTAATCGTGAATTCATAAAGCTCCTGAAATTCAGAGGATTCGGGGATGCCAGCCTGGGAGTCAGCACAAAGCCTGGCTGGAAGGGGGGAGGATTCACTTTTGAGAGGCTCCTGGAGCTCACATCAAATTTTCATAAATCTTTGACTCTCTTTTGGAAATGTCATCTCCTAATGGCACCGTGCAAAGATGCTGCTTCTCCTATTAGCTCTCGCTTTCAAATGCTCAAATGCTCAGCTCGTGGTGCCTGATAAGCTGTCAGAGAGGAGCTTAAAACACCAGGGAAGAACATTCTGCTGCTGGTCCTGCTGCTGGGATGTGCAGCACCTCCTCCTGCCTTCTGCTCCCACTGGAAAGATTTCCCTGACTTTGGGGTCAGGTGAAAAACCCAAACATTTACAGAGCTGAATTATTCTTTTCAAAGCTGGGGGAGAGACTCTTCAATTCGTCTAAAAAATGGCTGTGTGCTTAGCAAAGTCCTCCTGCACCTTTCCAGGCCAAAAATCCCAGCTGAAAATCCACTTTTGCACGTACCAGGTGGGTGTTCAAGGGCAAGGCAGAAGGGTGGAGCTGGCAGGTGATCGATGAGATAATTGCAGAATAATTAAGGCAGGAAAAGACCTCCAGGATCGTCAAATCCAACACCAAACTCCTCTGCACACAGCCCAGCTCCCCAGATCTGGGGTTTAACTCACATTTAGTGTCCTGGCCACTCCGCCAGGTGCTGCACCAT
The DNA here is from genome assembly GCA_013397845.1 of Melanocharis versteri. Taxonomy (NCBI): domain Eukaryota; kingdom Metazoa; phylum Chordata; class Aves; order Passeriformes; family Melanocharitidae; genus Melanocharis; species Melanocharis versteri. Next base: position 237,845 of record VZTG01000765.1, on the reverse strand, counting down.
GGCTTTGACACAAATGCACCCACATCGAACCAACCACAAATTATAAACTCACAACACTTTAAAGTTTATTTTTTGTAGTGGGAAGAACCCAACCAGCAGAGCAGAGAAGGTGACTTTGGGGAACAGCTGCATTAATAAAGGAATGTCTGCGGGAAGATGGGATTATTTGCAGAGGGAAACTGCAAAAAAAAAGTCTTTCTGTGCCAATCTAAATCGGGTCTCAGCCTGAAGCAGCTCCGAACTGCAGGGATTTCCATGCTCCTGGAAGGATAAATAATGCAGGGAGTGTATCCACACCTGGCTGGGAATCCCAGCACTCCCATGACAGGAAAACAAGGCTTTTATGGCCCAGGGGTGCCCCCGGAATGTGCTACAGCAGGAAAGCCTAAATTTGGAACAAGGGAGCAAAGCAAACTCGGTTTGCAGGGGCAGAGTGCCAAATGGAATCTGATTTTCCACCCCTTGCCCTGGGCAGGCACATCTCCCACTGGACCCAGTTGCTCCAAGCTTTGTCCAGCCTGGCCTTCATTATTCCAAGGGGAAATTGTAGTTCTTTTCCATGGGAAGGACACTAAAAGTACTTAATTAATAACAATCTACTTTTGCTGTCCTCCAAGTCTCACACACAACGAGTTTATTTTCATTCTCTTACCTGTTGGTGGAAGAGACCAGCCTTAGCTAAAGCTTGAACTCTCCTGCAGCAAATTAAAAATAAAACTCCCCCTTCCTCCCCTGGCCATCACCTTGTTAAACCTCACTGACTGCACAGGAATTTTTATTTTTAGATTGATGCACGATGCAGATAAACTTCTAAGATCTCACCCCATGGGCTGAATTCACCTGAAATTTGCTTTGCTACAGGACTTTCAGTGGCTGCAGGGAGCACAGCAGTGCCAGGGAACAGGAATCCCTGGCACAGGGATGCTGGAAGGCAGCACTGCACACACAATTTCCTTCTAAGCCTCTTTCATCTATAGTTTCATGTCTATTAATTTCCAGCCTCCCTTTGTAAGGGAGCTAATTTCCCATTTTCCAGTCTTACAGGGATTGTGAGAGGCGAAGGAAGAACAATCCTGCTCAGAACAAGGAAATGTTTACATGTAAAATTAGTATTCAGGAGCAAGAGGAGCTGCACAATCTGCTCTGCACGCTTTAAGCCAAGAAATTTCATGTGAACATTGAATTTTTTATTTTTAGTCGTAGCATTGTGCTTGAAGAATTGACAGCTGAGCTCCCTTTTGGGGATTCAGCCTTTCAGCTTCGTGTACCAATTTAGTAATAAAATTAACTTTCATAGCACACTTCATGTGCAAACACTTCTGACAAAGTATCAGTCTCGTTTTGCTGCTGTATCATGAAATTCTATTTTCTTGTGCCACATCAATCCCCACTTTTTGGGTTAGAGGTCAAATATTGTATCTAGAACATAAATCCATTTAAAATGTCAATAATTAGGTACCATTTCTAAAACTCTGGCTGTAATTTTGATCATTTTCCTCACAGTGTGTTGATAAGAATTAATTCCGTTCAATTTACATCCCAAACTGAAAGAGCTGATAAAACACTGATAGGGAAATATGAAAAATGATGCCCAGCTGCAGCTGGTTGTACAGAAAAAGCTGAATGAGGAACTGAGCTTCTAAAAATAGGTTCAATTTTTTTTTTCTTTTTCTTTTTTTTTTTTCTTTATTTTTTGGAGTAGTATTGAATTATTGAATCGGATTCCACGAGTGCAGCCTGGATAATGGATTCAGGAGATTCAGCCCTGCAGGAATTACCAGAAGATCAGATAAATACAGGCAGAGACACGAGGAGAAATATTCAGATATCATCAAGAGCTTCCAAGCACAACCTTAGGTTTAAAACCAGGTGAACAGGTTTGAATGAAAGAGTTAATTAGACAAAGCCTTAATTTTAACAAACTTCCCAGAACTACAAGTATTAAAGACCACAGTGATTTCCAGCGGCCAGGACCTAATGGGTTTGGTGAGAATCTTGCCTTCAGCTCTGAAGCTTCTGAGCATTCCCACGGTGTCTGAACCCATTCCAAACCTTCCCAGAGTTTATTTTAAACCCTCGGGCTTTGTTTTCCAAACCCCCACTGCGGATCAGTCGCTGCTGATGAACCCAGCCGAGGGCAGTGAGATTTGAGCAGGAATATTTGCAAGCCAAACTTTTAATGACCGCTTCAGACTTATCACTGGATACTTTCCACTTCCATCCAGGTCCAGGAAACTGAGGCAGAGAAAGGCAAAAATTCTCCTGAGAGATCCCAGCTCCTCCTCATCCACGGTTAGGAGGGAACTTGGATGTCGATTCCCACTCTGGCCATACAAATCAAGGGTTTGTTCCTCACCACAGCCACACCAGCGCTGCTGATCTTGCTTCTTCCTCCCGTATTTTCCCCTTCTTTAAAACCTTTTACAGAGGTTTGAATGTCATCAAGAAGAAAGTTTACATTTCAACACTCTCAAAGACTTGACAAATCCCCAAACCCAAGGAAATTCAGCTTTAGGGCTGGCAATCCAGACTGACACTCCAACCTCGCTGCCACAGCCCCAAACCCCTCGCTTTTGTGCTTTAAAGCCAGACCTCTCGCTTCACTAAATGCTGCTCTTTTTTTGTGGCTAAATTATAGCAACGAGTGCTCCAGTTTCACTAAAGCCCAGTACCTACAAGATTTGGATTACTAAAATGTAACCTAAATCCTTTCTGCTGCTTGCTGTGTGCATTTGAAGATAAGTAGCAGGGTGAGCAGGCTAATAAAAGCTTGGAATCTCCTATGGATAGTTCAGCACATCTCTAATTTCCTTGCAACTCTTTTGCTCATTAAATTTAGATGAAAGACCAAGACATCTATTTCTATGCTATTTCTTCTTCTTTTTTTTTTTTTTTTCCCCTTGAAGGTATTATGAGAGTTGTGTTATATAAACTCTGAAATACAAGTGGAAAGCCACGGTAGCAGATTAATTTGTGTCGTATTTCCAATTTTGATTGATTATTGTAGGAATGATGCCGGGCCACAATAATTAAAGGCACAATAATGTAGGAATTAATATAAAATTGGTCTCTTAACTCACCCTGCTGTAGATGTGGGATTAAAACAGGTCCTGATTATTTGTTTAGGATCATTTTTATGACATTTCTGCCACTCAAGTCCTAATTACAACAGTCTTGAAGTGGAAAAAACTCAATCCCAATTCCTGGCAGTGGAAAAATCTCCATTTTCTCTTTCCCACGTGTTCACACCCAGCCAATCCTACCTGAAAGCAAAGACCAGGGTGAGCATAGAAGGTGCTGTTTGACGCCTTCCCTTCTGGATTCATCCAGCAGAATGGACAGAACCTGGAAAAGAAAAAGAAAAAGGGAATTAAACAGAAGGGTTTGAGTAGGGCTGAGACTGGGGAGAGGCATTTCCATGGTGAACAAGCAGTTCCTGCACTCTGCAACTTTCTGGCTGCACCTTGACTGTCTCAAGCATGTCTTGGCTCAGCTCTCACCAGGGTTTGGGAATATTCCTGACATGAATTTTCCAGGGGAAAATACATTTTTTGGGAAGAAGGTGGGTAATGCAGCTGGAAACACAGAAATGCATTTTTAAAGCGTAATAAAAGCTTTCTAATGAGCAGATGAAATAGGAGAAAATGCTTTTTGTGAGTCCTTAACAAGATGGGAATCTGAAAGGATTCCTGGTGAGGATTTGTTTGTGTCAACAGAGAAGTTAATGAGAATTAAATCTTGCCCAAAATGGCAGTAATTTAACCCAGAGGTGGGAGCATCAGCACTCAGAACTCGGTTTGCCTCTCCTCGGCTGTTGCTCATGAATGCTTTACTCAATTTCCAAGTCTGGCACCTTTCTCCCTGTATTTGAGGTATTTGCCTTCAAAGTCATTTTAATATTCAAGTTCCAGAGGTGTTTGCTGCCTCTGGCTCAGCTGACATTTACTTGTGAGAAGCTCAGCTGAAGCCCCTGGTAATTTTTCCGAGGTGTTGGCAATCATTTTCTCACTCTTCTGCCTCGTTGGTCCAGTTTGTAGATCCCAACATTGCCTAATTTTCCCCCCGTTTTACTTACATTTGACAGGTTACTTATGGTTTATTGGCTGTGAGGAGTTTACTCTGTGATTTTTGCTTTGGTATCCAGCAAAAAGAATGAATTTAGCTCGTGGTAGAGTGTTCATCTGACCCTAAATCTTTTTGTTCCATGTCAAACTTCCAAAGAAATTATTATAACCTACTTAGCTGTTAACAACCTCTGTACACTTTCATTTCTGATTAGAAGGAATGAAGGAAATGTAATAATATAATAATTTACGGAGTAAGAACTGTCTAAAAAATGTTCAGTCCCCTTTTCATCTCTTATTCCTGCGCTATCAGATGAGGGAAATTCTATTTCCTGGAAAAATCAATACTGATGAGTGCTGGGCTTAATAAGTGATGTTTTAAATATGTATTCCACATTTAAAAACAATGTCACAGGTTTATTATTACAAGGATCTTTTCCAAGGTTATCATCTACCAGCTGAATAAAGAATAAAATCGTAATAATGGGAGAGCAACAGTGATTGTAAAAGAAATATTAATAAATACATTAAGCTCCAGCTGAAGGCTTGTGTCAATAATTACCTTCCCATAATAACACTCAGTGTTGATGTGCTGGTGCACTCCTCATACAGACAGATATTAACACTTAATTCCAGCCACATTTATGGGCCCTGGAGTAATTGCAGGCTATAAACAGAGCTGCCAGCTTCAGCTGGGCATAAATTTATTTCCTAGGAGATGAACTGTGGTGGATCTGAGTGGTGTGAGGGCATCGTGTGGGAAAAGGCCTCAGGAAAGGCCTGAGGTTTTCCCCACATCTTTTTCCTTTCATCATAGGATCAGAATGGTTTGGGTTGAAAAGAACATTAATGATTCTTTTGTCCCACTCCTGCCATGGCAGGGAAACCTTCCACCATCCCAGGCTGCTCCCAGCCCCGTCCAGCCTGGCCTTGGTGTCTTGGTTTGAAAAGACAGGAGTCTGCTAAGGAAGGCAGGAGCCTCCCTTGGAAGAGGANCCAGGGATCCAGGGGCAGCCACAGCTTCTCTGGGAATTCTATTCCAGGGCCTCCCCGCCCTCCCAGCCAGGAATTCCTTCCCAATATCCAACCTATCCCTATTCTCTGTCAGTTTGAAGCCATTCCCTCTTGTCCTGTCCCTCCATTCTCTCATAAATTGTCTCTCTCCATCTTTCTCATGGATTCCGTTAAGTTTCCCACTCCCCATTTTTATTTCTTGCCAATCAAGGCACAGGAGAGAGAGATTGCAGAGGAGTCACCTACAGTGGGAAAAAGTTGTGACTCTGTGATTCCAGAAAAACCTCATTGTCACCTTCCTGCCAATAACAGGGAGGTTTTATCCTCAACCCTGAGTCTTGGTGGTCTCAAGCCTTCCTGTAGGAAAATCCCACTGTTTTTTGGGAGTTTTTCCTTCTGCTAAGTCACCTTTATGAGCAGACACTGGAGTGTTTTGCTGCAAGAGCAGCTCGAGCCAGGCCAAGGTCCTTCTTCAGCTCAGTTCGAGACGAGCAGAGCTTGCCCAGCTGTGGAAATGCCAAAGGAATTTCCACGAGAAAAACTGGGATTGATAATTCCATCCCTTCCTTTGGGATCTTAAAATTATGGCACGTGGGTAGGGAAAAGAGGCACTGCCTTTGGAAGGAGCCAGCTTTGGTTTAGCTCCTGGCATTAGCAGGAAAAAAGAGGAAGGAGACAGCGTTGGGTCAGCAGAAAACACTCCCAGCCGTGTGCTTCCAGCAGGAAATTGCAATTCCCTGGAATGTGATAAAGCAGATCAATGAAGTGGATAAAGAGAATAGAAACCCTGAACTGATATTGCAGCGTTCACCTGAAATCCAGCAGAACCCTGTCCAGAACTGCCTGTCCGGGTTGGGTCACCGCCAAAGCTGCGTGTTTTTCTGGAAATAAAAAACAATTCTAGAAAACAGTTAAATGGTGAGATCTCCGTGGTCTCATCGTCCCTTGGAAAATCATAGGATCATGGCTTGCACGCTCCACGTTGAGAAACAGAAGGGATCAGAGCTGATTTCAAAATTCTGGCTCTGTAGTGGCTGTGAAAAGGCAGTGAAAGCAGTTCCTAACTGCAGCAGGTGTTCGTGTGGGTAAAGATTTCTCTTTCACGTCCAAGAACGAATTAGGTGAGGCTTAAAATCGCAAAATAACAGAATTAAGATTGGGAAAGAACTTTGAGGTGGAGAGAAACCTTTTACAAGGGCATGAAGGACAGGACAAGGGGGGGATGGTTTTGAACTGGAAGAGGGGAGTGATAAATGGGAAATTGGGAAGGAATTCTGGGCTGTGAGGACAGGGATAAATGAGAAATTGGGAAGGAATTCTGGGCTGTGAGGACAGGGATAAATGGGAATTTGGGAAGGAATTCTGGGCTGTGAGGACAGGGATAAACGGGAAATTGGGAAGGAATTCTAGGCTGTGAGGATAGGGACAACTGGGATATTGGGAAGGAATTCTTGCCTGTAAGGGTGGGGATAAATGGGAAATTGGGAAGGAATTCTTGGCTGTGGGGACAGGGATAAATGGGAAATTGGGAAGGAATTCTAGGCTGTGAGGATAGGGACAACTGGGATATTGGGAAGGAATTCTGGGCTGTGAGGGTGAGGATAAATGGGAAATTGGGAAGGAATTCTGGGCTGTGAGGGTGAGGATAAACGGGAAATTGGGAAGGAATTCTTGGCTGTGAGGAGAGGTATAGATGGGATATTGGGAAGGAATTTTGGGCTGTGAGGGTGGGGATAAATGGGATTTTGGGAAGGAATTCTTGGCTGTGAGGGCGGGAAGGCCCTGGCACATCATCCTTTGGCCTTCATCTTTAAAACCTATCCCAAAACCCAAAAGTTTTGTTTCCCTGAGAGCAGTTAAGCACTGAGACCCATTGCGACTCTCAGAGAGTTTTCCTGTTTCCTTTTAATCTCCACCGAGCTTGAAGTTTCGTGTAACCCGTTTGAAATGTATCACCAGAGAGTTTATTTGGCTACAGGCAGCGTTTTCATGACGGGGTTTGGTTTTTCTTCCGAGCTGATAAAAATGGAATTAGCAGGTATTAGCAACTAAATTAGTCAGGAGGCATTAATAACAAAAGAACCTGCTCAGGTTCACTGGAGCAGATATAATTCTCATCACAGGTAAAGTGTTTTGGTGTTTTTTTTTGTTTTCAATAAGTTGTTTATTTGCATTGCTTTTCAGGTATTATTTCTTAAGAAGTTAATTCCTCTTAAGCGCAGCTCAGTGAACTCGAGAACCTGCCTTAGACTTCTATTCCTGCAGAGGAAACCCTCCCCATGCTCTCCTTTGACTCCCAGATAAATTATCTGTATTCCCTGGAGAGCTTTTAATTCAGCCTCCAGAACAGCATCACTTCCAAAGTCTCCAGAGGAAAAGGAGTTACGGAACAGCAGCTGTGGAAAAAAGCGTGCTCAGGCTCACAGAATTAGTGCTCTGCTGAATTTCTTACAAATTCTGGTAAAACAACGACTTTATACAAAACAACACTGCAGCAGCAGTCGTAAAAAACCGGTTCTAAACTGGGATATAAACTGGTTTTCCTGAAAGCTGTGTTTGGTCTCATATTTGCTGGTTCAGCTATCACCAGGTGAAGCGGTGTTCGAATAATCCCTAGTCAGGATGTGAAAATGCACGGAATTCCACCCCAATTTAAGGACAGAGATAATGAATTCCTTTGGTTGTGACATTTCTATCTTCAAATCTTCTGTACGGTCTCATGAAAGTGAGACCATCTTAAAATCAAATGAGCTGGAGGCCGACTCTAAACTGGGAATGACACGTTCACATTTTTCCTTCAAGCTTTTAAGCATCTCCACTAATAACTAAAATATTTCTGAAATGGGCTGACCTTTAGATTCTGTTGGGGAACAAATTAAAAAAAAAAAAAAGCTTCTTTTCTTTTGGGAAACTGCCTCCCTCCACTGAATCATTCCCAAGCCTCCAGGCAACTTTCAGGATCAAATATTCTGTTGTTACAACTGTTTCTAACATCATTTTAGAAGTGAACTCCAAGAGAAATTAGCCCTAATGACTAAAATGAAAATATTCCGAAAAACCCTTGCAATTTATTCATAAAATACAACTAGAACTTATTTGATCCAGACCTTCAGCTTTGAGTGATTTCTGTTATGGGACTGAAAAAAGCTCAATGGGAAGGTTCCAAGCCCTGAATAATTGGGTTATGAACACCCTCAGAGAGATTTTTAGGGATTTTTCTCTGCATTTCAGCCACAGCAGTCATTGAAATATTTGTGCAAGAGAGCTGAGAATGATGATTAAAATAGACAGAACGTTCATCAGTGTTTACCAGATAAATATTTCTCAGAAGATCAACAAAACTGAAATGTCAAATTTTGATAGATGTGTTCTTTGCAGTGCAGGATCTTTGATTTGACCTAATAAAAGGATGTGACAATTCAGTGAATTAGGATGACAACAAATTAATGTATTTATTGTCATTACTACTGATAAATGTGGGAATGAAAACAAGAACTTTGCTTTAATTACATTTCAGTAACTGGGCGCTGCATTAACTGTGAAATCATCAGCCCGCAGATTCTCTGAGCGAAATATTTTAGTTCATTTGAGTCTGGATGAGTGTTGGAGAGAAAATATTCTATTTTACAGTGTTGTCTTTGGCCACTCTAATTTGGAGGGTTAATTAGAGGAAATCAATAACCTCAGTTACCTGGTTATGGTCTGAAACTGCTCAGGGTGATCCCTTGCACCTGGAAGACAAATGAAATAATTCCACGGATTAGAGAAAGCTGTAAAAATTTGTCTTTTCAAAAGAAAAGAGGGTAAATAGAATACTGAATTCATGAAAAAATAGAAGCAAAGCACCAGAAAATTTACTGAATAAAAATAATAACCAACAGGATGTTTGGACTGAGATCTCCAGCCACTCTGAGGAGCACCAGGAGCTGGACCAAGCCCAGTTTGTGCAGTGCTGCTCCAGTCTAAAGCACTGGCTCAATGCTGGGACTCAAAATTTTTAATTGGACTCAAAAATTGTTAATTTTTCCCATGAACAGGACAGGCTGAATCCACACTGCTCCTGTGCTGGAGCCAGACCCAGCCTTCCCGAGAGCCAGAGCATCCNAAAATAAAAAATTAAATTAAAATTTTAAAAATCATCTGTATGAATATCACCTATTTCTACATATAAAATATAGATAGAACTCTTTAAATAAAGCTTATATTCCCTATATGAAATAATTTATATAAACAGAGGATATCTGTGTAAACTATCAATAAAAACAGTTCCTATAAAGACAGAATTTCTATGTAAACTATAAAAATAGTTTGTGTAAAGAGAGAAAAACTGTCAAAACTATTTAGGGAATATAAGGAGATATCTATATATATCAATATATATATCAATATATCTGTATATAAATATATATCTATATATATCTATAGATATCTATATATTNATATATAGATATATATCTATAGATATCTATAGCTATCTATATATTGATATATGTATCTATATACAGCTATCCATAGATATATAGAGATAGAAATAGATAGATATAGATAGAAATAGATAGAAATAGAATAACCTATATATAGATTGCATTGAGAGAACTTTCTGAATACGCACTGAATTTAAGTATCTGAAAATAGAAGGCCCAACCAGGAACGCTGGTTTATAAAAAGAGTCCCACAGTAAAACGCTTCAGTGACACAGCAGCAGCTCAGGTGGATTCAGGGGAGTGTGAGACTGCTGGAAGTGAAATGTTGGTGAAAGCAGCGTGGGCGGGTTGGAATTTTGGAATTCCCTGGAGCAGCACAGGGCAGGTTGGTTTAATCCCATCCGCGAGGCCTGGGAGTGTTCTGCATGTGCTGTACCTCCAAAAGTCTGATTGACAGAGTTCCTGTGGTGGATCTAAATGTGAAAAATCCATAATTTATGAACTCGTCTGTTCGGAGATCCATTCTCCCCCAGATTTTGTGCACTAAGTGACCACACCTCGAGGAATTGCACTCGGGTTCTGGCAGATCGCTCCTCTGAAGAGCCGAGAAAACGAGTGGTGCTGTGGCACGGGGAGCAGGTGCCTGCCACATGCCCCTGCACATCCCCACGGGAACTCTTGGATTTGTCACTGGTTGTCTTGGTTTGAAAAGACAGGAGTCTGCTAAGGAAGGCAGGAGCCTCCCTTGGAAGAGGAAATGCACCCCCCTTCCCTCCGAATTAATATAATTCTGAAATTGAGGAGCTTTTAGGCAATGATATGAGAAAAAAGAATAACAGATCTTTATTAATATAAACAACAACGGTAACCACTGACAGAGTCAGAATANGCTCTTGTCCTCTGGAGATCCAGGAGGCCGGAGCTTCTGTAGTGTCCCAGAGTCCAGCTTATATCTAGGTGGGAATGCTTGGCTCCTCCCCCCTGGGTGGAGCCTCTTACAATGGGATGAGATGACTCATGAGTCATGTGGTGAGTTCTTAATGGCCCATTAGCAGAGACAATGGGCCCTGGATAGCAGGAGATAACAAACAGTGCCCCAGCTGTTTGAACGGCTGTGGAGGTGGTGACAGAATAAACCTATTTTTAACCTAGGACACCGGTGATGGATCAGCTCCGTGCTGCTCCCCAAACGCGCCTCTGTCACAGCTTTGCGAGAGTGGCCTTGGAGCTCTGAAACCTTGAGCAGCTGAGATCGGTCACTGCACGATGGAGTGGCTTTTGCCCAGGATGATCTTCTTCCACGTGAAGGAATAAGAGCTGCCCATCCTTGCTCCCTCCAGCTCTCCCACACTGTCTGCACCAGGCCCTGGAACCATCCCATAATGACAATTTCCCCTCGCAAAACTTCAGACGCTGCAGGACAAACTAAATCTCTTCTGCCCCTTGTCCATCTCCTCGTCACTCCTGCTTTTAAATCCTAGAAAAATTATACAGTGAGACAAAAAGTAAGTAAGAAGGGGAGAAACAAATCAAATACGGATGCAAAACAGAACTTTTTATATCCCAGTATAATCACAGAATCACAGACTGGTTTGGGTTGGGAGGGACCTTAGAGCTCATCCAGTTCCACCCCCAGGGACAACTTCCACTGTCCCAGGTTGTTTAGAGCTCCATCCAACCTGGCCTTGGACACTGCCAAGGATCCAGGGACAGCCACAGCTTCTCTGGGAATTCTATTCCAGCGCCTCCCCACCCTCCCAGGGAGGAATTCCTTCCCAATATTTAATCCATCCCTGCCCTCTGGCAGTTTGAAGCCATTCCCCCTTCTCCAGTCACTCCATCCCCTGTAAATCCTCTCTCTCCATCTTTCCTGCAGCTCACTCAGGTGCTGGAAGCTCACAATGAGGTCACTCCAAAGCTTCCCCTCTCCAGGTTGAACAATCCCAGCTCTCCCAGCCTTTCAGATTTTTAAGAAGTAGTTTTGGTGGGTTTGGTGCTCAACATATGCAAGAGAAAATCCCATACTCCAGAGATTCCAAGTGTAGTGGCACAATATCCCGATGATTTTCTGAGGAGCTTTCGAATCCATTTGTGGTTACCTAAAGTGAGCACTGTAAATCACAGACCCCAGCAGGGAACAACATCCATTGCTTTATGCTCTGCAAATGTACTAAAACACACAAACCCAGCTGCATTTTAAAGGCTTGGTCAACGTCCTGTCGGGCTCAGAGTCAAACTGGCTCCCAAAACAGATGACTCAGGACGTTTTATCTTCAGAGAATTTATAAATTAAGGGTTGACCCTGCAGCCAACGCCCAGCCTGGATGTGGTTCATGAACCAGCAGCACCTTACCCAGTTTCCCGTTACTGAGGAGCCACGAGCAGGGAATCTGGCTCCAGTTTGAGCAGGAGTGGTGCATTCCCAGTGCAAATTCCGACAGCTCTGTGCTGGTGCAGGACCAGAGCTCCGCCTGCTCCTGGCTTTTCCTGCAGACACCAGGCGCGAGATCTTGGTTCTGTTCAGAGAAAAAAGTCATTGTGTGTAGCCCTGGGAAGGCTACATTTGTTCCTCAGTAAAAAAAAAAAACGGGCAAGAGCTGAACTAAAGCCTCTTCTTTATTTCTGCCATCACCAGCTTGCTCTTTCTTGTTGTTTATTTGCTTTTTTCCCCCTTACTATGCACAGCTTTCATCTCCCAGCTATTAAACTCCAAAGTTAACACCCAGAACTTCAGGCTTCCATGAGCAGCTCCTCAAACACCTCCCAAAAGCCAGGATCTTATTGACCAGAGCAGAATTCAGTTCATGCTCAGCACTGTTAAGCCTCAACAATACCTTTGTCCTTGCCTGGGCAGCTCAGCACTCATTAAATCGAGGTCTCCATAACTAAATAGACCTGGGCTAAGTGTGGATATGAGCTAAATTACTTGAGGAGATAGAAGAAATCCAGGAAAAAGCAGATAATTGAGCCTAAATCCCACAAGGATGTATTTCAGCCCTAAACATTCAGATCATTCCTCCTCCTTAAAAAAAAAAAAAAAGGAAATTTGACATCCAAAGCAGTTTATTCCACTTCTGTATAGATTTTTGTGGTGGGAGAGTTTAGAGCTGTAAACAACTCAGCTTTTCCGAGGTCATTAAGCTGCCTTACTATTAGTAGGTTATTAATTATTACAATTATTGGGAGGGGGGGTGTTTGTTTTTTTCAAGTGGTTTCAAGTATCATAATAAAGAGGTGGGGATGTTGAACATCCTTCTCCAAAGCACTGTCCTGGGTTATAAAGAGCATCCTGCTGCCATCTGGGTGCAGGAGAGCGATTGCAAGGTGTATTTTCAGTGTATTTTTATAGAAAAACCCGTTTATATTTGTCCATATTTCCTCTATTTCATCCAGCTCTTCCTTACAGAGTCAAATTGGAGCCATTCCAAACTAAGCAATAAAAAGAGCAACTTCTTCCCAGGAATTAGAAACTAAGAGCCAGCTGAAACAATGGACAGCATTTTGTATCAAAATGTGCATTTTTCAATCAATCTGGCAATTGGAGAGGGGCACTGGAGGGTTTAACACTAACGAGGCTGAATGGAAGCAGAAAATAATCTCATTTCTTGAAGGTCCCATAATATTTTGCCCACTTGCCTCATCCTTCCCTTGGAAATGAGAGGAGAATTTCTACAATTCTGCCAAACAAATGCTCCTCAGGCTGTGCAGAAATACTTTCCCTACAGAAAAAAGAGGACATTTTTGCCTCTACAGTGCAATTTTTATCTCATTTATAGTGAAATTCCATACAGATGGATGGGGCTCGAGCCCCTCCCTGTGGATGTGGCACCTGGGGACGTGGTTTCATGGAAAATGGTGGAGCTGCTGGTTGATGGTTGGGTTTGATGAGCTTAAAGCTCTTTTCCAACCTGAACAATTCCATAATTCTATATATTTTCTATATTTTCTATATTCAATTTAATTGTCCTGAAATTATCCAGAATCAGAGTTAATGCCTAAACATTAGGAAAACGTCCTAAAAAGGGATGCTGTTAGGAGAAAAATAATTCTACAGGATAAACTCCAAGCCTCCAGCAATTTCCAGGTGGGAGAACCCCTGAACAAGAAGCTGTATTTAATATTAGCAGATGATATTGATTCCATTTCACTATTAACAGGTGATTATTGATTATTAAGAAGGGGGAAAAAAACCCTTTTGATCTCTTTTATGAGCTTTTTAATCCCTGTAGGGTTTTTTGCCTCGAGTCAAAGTACATTATTTTAAAATGGACACACAGACCAAAAAATCAGGGTGGAATTTAAACTGACTAAAATCTCAAATGATGGAGCAATAATTCAGGTGAAGCAGAAAAGTTTCCAGCTAAAACCAGCTGTCCTTTCCCTACATCCAGAGCTTTCCATGCCCACGGAGTTTCAGATCAGTTGGAGCCCTTTGAAAGCTCTTCCCCCACAATTACAGATTTGAGGCACTGGCCACGGCCAGAGAGATCAGGGCAGGCTCCTGCTATCATTTTTGTATTATTCCAGTCATTGTGCAACTATTTTTAGTTTCAAGTCTGTCGTTCACCTGCAGGAAGGGAATGGACTAAATGTAGTACAACCTAGATAGTGTGAAAAGTGCCCGTTTTTTGAGTTGTGGGTGATCCTAAAATAACCTTTTGCAAATATGAAATGGAATTTATTTTCCGTGTTTGGGAAGGCAATAGAAAAAAAAGTGGCTGAGCCAAATCTGTAGACCTTTCCCAAAAGTTCATTTTTGTATTCTAATTAAGTCTGAGATGCTACAAAATACAAGGATTTTTAAAATTTATTTTAGAGATACAGAACATCAGGACTTTTGCAAACTTTAAAATAAGCTCTGATGGCATTTCCTGGGACAGAAAAGACAGTAAGTTTGTGGGTTTGACTATTTAGGAGCTGGTTTATATCCCGAATTATCCTGAAGTAATTATATTTGGGAATTAGAATATAATCCCTCCATTTTATGGCAAATTTCCCAACAACTCAATATCACCTGTCTTTTACAGGAACTCCAAATGTGCAAAGCTAATGCCAGTATAAATTCAGGAGGATGCCCAGCTGAACCCTGACAAAGAGGAGCAGGAGAGGCCGTGCCATTTGATTTTCTAATCTCGTTCTCTCCCCTCCTGACAGCCAATCCAGCTCCTTTCTTTCCTGATAAAGGTGCTCGAGACTTTGTCTTTGCCAGCTCTCTCTGCCCTGACCCAATTCTTTTATCTCCAGGAGCAGCTTTCCATCACTGCTGACTTCCCTGGTCATGCACATCTATTTTATATTTTATTTTGTGATTCCTCACTAAATTCTCTCTCCTGCTGAATCTGCTACTCAAGCAAGAGTTGATTTTAATTCCCTGAAATCCACCAGCTACATTCGAACACAGGCGTGGAAAAGAGTCATGAAAATCAGGGAAAACAAACCAAATATTCCTCTTGACATCTCGGGCCCGTCCTGACTCCACAAGCAAACAATTCACATCTCAAGACTTCGGCTTTATCTCTAACCCAGGGTGGAGGCTCGAGTTCATTCCCCTGTCCATCAATCATGATTTCCACAGACACGCTCAGACCTGAAATTTGTGTCCTTTGGAGTCAAGGGCTTGTAGTAATCACTGAACAGAAACCTTCCATCAAAGAAAAAAAAACCAACAAAAACTAAAACCAAACCAAAAAAACCCCAAACAAATATTTCTGCAGAAGAAAAGAAAGTCAGGGCAAAGGTATCATGAAAACAAACCCCGCTTAGAAGATGTTTATTCGTGGGAACCATTTAAATTGAATTTCCATGTAGCCTTTTCAAATAACAGCTTCTAAATTTGTTTCCTTATTGGATATGGGCTGTGAAGTCCCTTGGTTTTGTTACTTTCTATAAAATAAGGTAAATTATTTTAACATCTGGGCCTTGCAGGTCTGGTCAAACAATGTCAAAAGTGAGGGACAGAAGTCCTTGTTTTTTTGATATGCCAACAAGTTTTCCTGTGATGTCCAATGTTATCAAAATCCCCACTTCTTATCAGTATTCCTGCTCAGATCCCTTTTGATTGTAATTACATTATTAATTATAATAAAGGTGGGTAGCGAACTGCAGCAGTATCATCCTAAAGAAATCCTTCAAATTAGGCTTGAAACAAATTCCCCTCTTTTTAATTATGAAGGGATTTACCAGGAGTTCCGAAACTCTTTACCTGTTTTATTTCAAACCTGATCAGAATAAGACTTAATCCTTCAAAAATTATGCTGAAAGCTGGCATCTGCTGTGGTTTTGAATGTGCTTTATCAAAGAACAAACCCAGAACTAGAATGAAATTACAAATGTAACAACCCTGGAATTATTTCTAATGCTTCACGGTACTTACCAAGCTCGAGCAAAGACAAACAGATGTTTCCCCGCAACTGGAATTAAATCAACAGCCTGACAATGAACATTTTGCAGCGTTTCCTTGTGCACGTTAATGATTTGTACAAAATCTCTCCCTTCTGCTGGCTCCGTTTTGGCTGCTTTGGGAGTTGTCTCCAGGGGTGCTTCGAGGAGGAAAGTTCTTGTCCCTTTCAGGAGCAATTTCCATGAAACTGAATTCCCTTGGCTCCAGTGGCTTCCCTTCCAGGCAATCCATCCTCTGCTGGCCAAAGGCAAACCCTCCAAGCTCCATCAAGTGGATCCATCTGATCAACTTTGCGAGGAAGAAAAATGGCCTTTTTTCCCTTTTAAGATTCATCACCTCAAAAAGAAATGCTCTCTTTCAGAGCCTGAAATCTGCGTTTGTACCAAATTCAAAGTGAAAGGCTTTTTATGGGATTTCTTAAAGGATGAAAAGACACACAACGTTTCTGTGTCTGGAGCCTCCCCACCATTTGAATCTTCTCTCTCCCATCCCAGTATGAAAAGCCTTCCCAAGTGAATGAGGAGCAGGTGGCAGATGATTCTCCCAGCTGGAGGTGCCTGGATTCGATTTGTCACTCATTGAACACTGGCCACAAAGCACCTCAGTGCCCCAGTGAATAACCTGTGTACTCTGGATATTCCTTGGTGGTGTTCAGGCAACAGCTACTGGAAAACAGAACAAAAGCATAGATCAAGGAGTCACTTCTTTTTTGGGTTGTTTTGGAGTTATTTTTAAGGCATTGATGACTTCACTTCTTTGATGTTGCTGTCTCCAAGCAGTTTTGGTGCACAGCTCCACTCCACCTGGGATATCTTAGTTGGACACACTCAGGTGTGTGTCCCCGNTTGATGTTGCTGTCTCCAAGCAGTGTTTTGGTGGGATATCTTAGTTGGACACACCCACGTGTGTGTCCCCTCCCTGTCCTGGCTGCCCCCATGCCCACAGCCCCGTTAGACTCACTGATGGTGAATGAAACCCCAATTTTTCCTCTGTTTCCCCATTAACTGATCATTAATTAAGTCCATGGCAGTGGTACTTATGGATGGCACGGATTGGACGTTAGTGGGGTGGTTGGAGACAATCCTGCATCCCATAGAGATGATGCTCTGGCAGAGGTGCCTCTAGGATGTACAACCTAAAAGACTCACGTGGATCTCCACTTTGGAACCACTGTTCCCCATTTCAAACACCTTTCCCTAAATTCATTTTCCCTGTTCATTATTATCCCAGTTCCATAAGGAAATGCCTGAAACCAACAGCCTGTGGGTTGAGAGCCTGCTGCTGTGCTCCCTCATGATGTGGGAGTGGTGAAGTCATGGAATATCCTGAGCTGCAAGCGACCCACAAAGATAATTCAAATTCAGCTCCTGCCCCTGCACAGAACAATCCCAAGAATCCCACCCTGCGCCTGAGGGCATCATCCAAACACTTCCTGAGTTCTCAGTGCAGAGCTGCCCATTAGCAATAATCTGATAATAATGAAGCTAACGCACAGCGAGATTTATTGAAACTCTTTGTGTATCAAGATAAGAAATCTAGAAACCATCGAGACACCAGGAGCTCTGAACTCACTGCCTGTGCGTGGTGGAACTGTGGTTCCATCACACATTTCATGCCATTTCAAAGCTCCTGGGATGCCAAAATGAACCATTTTTCATAAGTAACTTCTCAAGCAGCACAGTTTGGGGTTTTGAGGTTGGGGGTCACAAGAATTATCCTTTTTTTCCCCCAGACTGTTCTACTCTTTCCAGCTTAGTGGGTTCATTGTCACAAGTGCTCGACTCTGAGCAAAAACTTTGCAGATCCTTGACACAGCATTAATCACTTATCCAGGCTTTTCTGCTATCGGAGCAGATGTCTAAAGCACGGAATCCATGCAGGGAGCCCTCAGAAGTTTGTATTGTTTCCACCACCTGAGAGACAGATATTTAAATTTTCTTAACATTGGGCCAACTCCGTTCTTATCCGTCACACAAAACCGCCACATCATTCCATAGACGTCGTCTGATCTAATTAATTCCATAAAAAGGCAAATTCTATTTAAAAATAAAATAAAAATCTCGACTTAATAGATCACCAAATGGCCACAAACCACATTAGGCTGAAAAAATCCGATCCCATCTGCGATAGGAGGCGCGTGGAATAACACAGCCTGGATGCAAAGCGTGCTGAACAGAGCCAAACCCACCCCAGAACAGATTCACAGCCTCTAATCCTCACAAAAATCTGATAAAATGGATCAGCTCTGTCACACCACACCACTTTCATCTGGTGTCCAGGAGCCCTGCTCCATTCGGGCTCCTTTGGCAGATTAAGGATGAAAAATATCACAGATGGTTGGCAACGGCAATAAATAAATAAATAGATAGAAATATAGATAGATAAATAAATAAATAAATCAAAACCTTTGGCTTTACCTATTTGCTCCAGGATTTTAAAACCAACATGATCGAATTAGCCATGGACAATAATTGTTTTCTGTGGAAAAAAGGGAAAAAAGTCCTCTGTGAGAACTTTGGGGGTTTCGATTTTTAGAAGCGTTCTGAGACAGGAAAGTAAATAAAGCTTTAAGAGGCTGTTAGGGATCCACTGTCACATCCACACTAAAATTAGTTTCTATTGAGACTTTTTTTGTTGAGAATGGTCTGAAGCTGTGAGTAGAACAACGGGGAGATGAAGTGCATTTATCGAACAGGATTTGGCACAATTACCTAAGCCACTTAAGGTATTTTTTATATATTCTATTGCAGCCAAAGCACCAGAGCTTCTCATCAGATGGAGTAAACAGCTGCTGGGTTGAGGATTATGGACTATATTTTCTAAATTTACAGCGCTCAGACACCAGTGTGAGTCACCAAGGCTTGACTTTGAGCTTAAATCAAAGCCTCACCTGCCTCCAAAAATGAACACAGAGCCCCCCCAGTGAATGGTGCTGCTGTTACTGCACAAAGAGCAGAGAGAGGCTGCACAGGGAGGCAAAAATAGACCCAGCATCGGGTTCTCTTTGCATTCTGTGTGTTAATAAACAGCAGAGGAGGTTTATTCTGGATGTTTGGAGCTGGATGTGCTGTCTGGATGTGCCCAGGTGTGAGCAAAGGCGTTTGAGGGTGGGTGAGCATCTCAAACTGCCTGGAAGGAGGTTGGAGCTGAGTGGGGTCAGGCTCTTGTCCCCGGGAACAAGGGACAGGATGAGAGGAAATGGCCTCAAGTTGCACAAGAGGAGGTTTGGTTTGGATATTTGGAGAAATTTGCTCCCAAAATGGTTGTCCTGGCCTGGGGCAGGGCAGTGGTGGAGTCCCCATCCCTGGAGGGATTGAAAAGCCCTGTGGAGGTGGCACTTGGGGACGTGGGGCAGTGCTGGGGAACAGCTGGACTCGATCTTAGAGGGCTTTTCCAGCCTAAATGATCCTGGGATTCTCCTTAAGACAATGGCATGGATTTGTTGCATCCCAGCACCTTGGGTTCACCCCCAGCTCACACTCAAACCCTCCTGGATTCAGGAGCTCGGATCAGCCCAGCCCTGGTAAAAACAAGGAATGAAATATTCATCACAGCCCAGGCCCGTTGTATCAGAAGTTTCCAGAGCGAAACAAACCGCAGTATTTACAATAGTTTTTAAATCTGGATCTTTGGAATCCTTCTGCCTCGCTGTTTAATCAGAACATTTCGGAGAGGAGAAAATCAGGAGCCTCTAAGGTCTCATGCCTGTGTAGTTTCATTTATTTAAAAATTAATCATAGACTGAAGGAAAGAACAGTAGTCCATTCCCACAAGAACTGACTTCAATTCTGCTGCCTTAAAATTACTTTGTTGCAATCTTTCCTTTTAATAAAATATTCACAGTGATTTAAGTGCGACTGATGGCAGTGAGAGAGATTTATTATTATTATTATTATTATTTCATTGTTATCAAATTAAAGGCCATTTTGAGAGAGAAAAGTTCTTATGCAGCTCTGCTACTGCAGGTTTTGGGTGTTTATTTAGAAAACACCAGCTCTAAACTCTGTAACCAGAGTATTTTAATTTATTTAATGTATGTTCTCCCCAAACCATAAATAACAAACCTGGTAAACAGGAAAGACAAGAATTCACTGAATTAAAAAACATTTTTCAACAGCTTTTGTGCACGGGGACATTGGTTTTGATGGAAGGCTTTCAGAGATGTCTTCCATAAAAACAAAAGTCCTGCTACGTGCGGAGATGCTGTTCCTGTGGTTGGGAACATCATTCCATCCCGGATTCACGTCCCTGTGACTCAGAGGGGAGCTGACGTGGAAAACTTCTCCCCAGACGTGTGCTCTGAGAGCTGCAGTGCACAAAAATATCTCCTATTTTTGGGTAGAATGGAAGGATGTGCTTTTTTCCCCCCCCAACCAGTTTGCAATTTTTTAAGTCGTCCTAGAGAATATGAAGAGCAAGAAATTCCAACATTCCATTGGCTTCGCCAAGGAAAAATAAACCTGAAGGATTTCCAATGTCTTCTCCCAGCTCCTGAAGTTACAGAGACCCACTGAAATTTTGGTTTCTTTGAAAAACTTTCTCCTTTTCTCGACTGTGGGGAAAAACTGGGAAGCATGTACTGAAAAACAGCTGCAGAGACATTGCCTGGACCCTTAAAACCAGGAAAAGTCTTGGAATTATAAATATAAACCAAATTCTTGCGTCTGACCTACCTAAAGCTTCAGCTTGGAGAGTATCAGGGTACAAGTGGAAGCAAGACTAAATCTTTTCCAGAAGAGATTCAGGAACTGCAGCTGAACCCTGCCGTTATCCCAAGGAAGGAGAAGAGAAGGTCATGACAAACCCTGGGGTAGCTCCAGAAGGGCCTCACCCAGTTCAGGCAGCAAAAATCTGCCTCAAAATTGGAAAATATTTGTGGTTTTAAGAAGTAACATCTCATAATACCATGGCAATTTTTAAATCCAAAATTTCTTTCTTTTTTCCAAAGGAACACCAACACCCCAGTCCATCATTTTGATAAAAATTCACTCCCAGGAGCATTTTGTGAACTTCTCTACACATGAGGTCATAAATAGGGCAAACTTACCCCAATCTCTTCAGATGGCCTTCTAGTACAAGCAGGAGATCGTTGATACCTGATTTAAATTATAACAGCTGCGTAATTAAATATTGCAATTAGTAGATCTTAATTGCACTTAAACCCAAAGAGCTAAAATCAGAATTTTCTGAAACATTTCTTCTACAGATGCCAAGTGTGTTATATTTCATGAGTTTATTTTCCCATGCCTAGTCAAAATGTGGGATCAGGAGTAGTAAATAATGAGGTTTTCCAAATAACCTAAAATTCTCTGTCCTCCCTAAATAAAGGTAGGAAATACCCATTGATCAATTGACTTGAATAACAGGTGAAAGAAAAATCACAACTATATTTTTTAGAAATGCTCCATGACCCAAAGGTGCCCAGAACCAGAAGTCAGCAGCCCCAAAATGAGCACTAGAAATGATCTTACACCTAGCAGACAATTCAAATATAAAACATGCACATGATGGGCTCTCAGTGTGGAGTGAAACGAATTTCTAGAGACATTTACCAAAGAATGATTTGAAGAACACTTTCATGTGTGAGCAACACGCTGTTGGAAGGAATTATTTATGCGAGCCAGGCTGTAAGACTGACATATTATTATTAAACAAAAAGTTGCCGTCAAAATAAATGTATTAAAGCCTCTTGAAATGCAAGAACAGCCTGCACAGATCAGATGGGCCCATAAAACCCATTTATAAATCAGCAGCAAGGGATGAGTGGGGAATTCTATCTTGTTCGAACAAATTGTGATCAATCCCTGAACGTGCAAACACGACCTGCTTCGAGCCAGGAAGCTGGAATGAATTAGGAGAGTTGGAAGCTGGAGAATAAAGAGATTCTCTTTATCTTCCCACACTGTGGAGAAATGAATTAGGCATTGATAAGGAACAGTCCTGAGATCCAAATAAATTCACGTTGCATCTGTTTCGAGAGTGAAAGGAATGTTGTTCCTCCCTCAAATGCCAATTTTTAAACAAAATGTTCAATTATAAACTAGGAAGAATTGTAAGAGAGCTTGAGGTGACCTTACCCTTCCTGATCTATTGGACTGGATAAGAAAAAAACCATTTAAGTAATGTACAATTGCATTAGGAGGAGGTGTGGATAACTAAAATCCACAAGAGGCAAGTGGCCCGTACACAGCTGTGAAACAATTCCAAATAGACCCTGCAATGCCTGCAATAAGCAGCAATCCATGATTTCCACTGAGGGATACATCACTTACCATGACCCATGAGTGACTTTGGGGTTATTTGTACCTGTTGAACCCAAAGTACAATTAACTTACACTGGACATCCAGTGATTCATTATTTTTAATTAATTTCATTTTATCAAAAAGGCTGGGACATGGCTTTAAGCAACTTTTTATATCCTCCTATGTGAAATAGCTTCCATTTTCCTTTCCTTTCCTTTCCGACACATCAAAAGTCATTTGGTTTTCCTGTCATTGAGGATTGTGGGTATGAGATCCAGAGAGCTTTGAATCCTAATAAAATGTTGCACCTCTAAGCTGAAATCCTACTTTATATAGCAAAATATAAACAACTGTGAGCATTGATCAGGTGGATTTAAGGTGATTGTTGGTCAAACTCGTGTCAGAAATGAGAAGATATTGGATGTTAGATGGGATTTTGGGAAGGAATTCCTGCTTGGGAGGGTGGGGAGGGGCTGGGATGGAATTCCCAGAGAAGCTGTGGCTGCACCTGGATCCCTGGCAGTGCCCAAGGCCAGGCTGGACATTGGGGCTTGGAGCAGCCTGGGACAGTGGAAGGTGTCCACATGACAGACGTGGCATTGGATGGGCTTTAAGGTCCCATCCAACCCAAACCCTTCTGGGATTCTATGAAAATTCTGCTTTTACTACATTGGTTTAAGTTTGGGTTATATTTTGATGTTTTTCCCAGTTACTTCTGCGTAGGAAGGCTGAATTTTTCAACACGACCACGGTTAAAATAACTAATGACTGACTCTTCAAATACTTCCAACTTCAGAGAAAACCACTGAGGGAGAGGGAAAACCTCTGCTGGCATTTTACATTTCAGCCATAGCCACACCACCCTCTTCTCTTTGCTTGTTGGACACGATCATCTCTCCCTTCCCCATCCCGAGGGCTCCCTGCCCAGCAGGATCCAGAGCCACAATTCAGGTTTCCAGGCAGTGACACAGCAAACCCAAACTCGCCAGCCTGAGGATTCCATCTCTGCAGCAGCCCAGAAAAGAGCAGCTACGGCTGCATTTATTTTTGTTTGCTCATCCCACCATCTTTTCATTCCAGACTTGTCACGACAACTTGTCACGACAGCTTCCTTCCTTTCAGTTCCCCAGGACACGACGACTGACACGTGGGGAATTATGGAAAACCTAAACACAAAGATTATCCTGCAGCAGCAGAGCATTCAAATTGCTGGAGCTCTCAAGATTTGATTTTTTTTTTTCTTTTTTTTGAGTTAAAGGTCAATTCTGAACTTAAAGATACATCCCAGGTGGATAAATATAGTCTTTAAAAATAAAAAAACCCACTATTTCATGAGCATGAACCTACGTGCAGGAATGCCTGAAACTGCCCAGTGTTAAACTGGTCTTGATTATAAAATACATTTATGAAAAAAATGTGGCAAAAAAACCCCTCCTTAACAACGAATTACACAAGAAACTTCAGTTAATATTTACTTTGGATGATGTGAGTGTTAATTAAAGGTGTTTGTCGACCCCAGAACTGTTCTGTGGACAGTGCAAGGAACAAGCAGGGCTGTGCTCACCGTGCTCATGGAAATACAGACCAGCAACACAAATATAGAACCTTCTGCTAGTGGAGAAATCCTCACTCTCCCATTTCCCCAGGAAAGGAAATTTCCAAATAAACACCCTCAGAACATCAACATCTACCAAACATCATCTTCATTGCACTCCTTACTCTGCAAATGCAAAGTATTTAATTGTAAATATTCAGCCTATCAAACCGTTACTCCGTTAAATATTTGCAAAAAAATTGAAATGTTCAGTTAAAGCTGAACTTGTTGTTTTATTCCCTTCCCACTACATGATAAAATGCATTTTATAATTACACCACAACTGTAATTTTCCTGTGCTTTCCCAGAACACCATCAGGAATTTATCCACGGGTACGATATGAGGACTTTTCTATCAAAACAAAAAATCAAACTCCACCAGATCCCCTCACAGAAAAAAGGCGATTCTTCAGAGGCGCGGTAAGAAAGAAACAAACAACAAATACTTTTGGGAGCCTGCTTCTCAACTTTTCCCTCCTTTTTTATGGGATACACACCCCAGACCTTTCTTCCTATGCTCCAACTTCCTGGTGAGGCTGAGCACAAAGGCCACTGCAAACAGCCCAGCACAAAAACTTCATCTGCCTGCAGTGGCTGTTTCTTTGTGCCATGGGCAGGGATTGTTCCCTTTCATGCATCATTCACTACCAGCCAGACTGATCTCACAATGTCAGCTCCAAAAAAAATATTAAAAAAATAGCCCAAGCATGAAGCAAAGGAAAAAAGAAAGGAAAAAACCAATCTGTCTTATGTTGTTGCTTTGAATATTGGCCACACTGGCCCTAAATTTCATTTTTTCTGCCCTGCTTCAGAGGCTCCACTGATAGCAAAGGTCACGGGAACAGGACAGAAAAATAAATAGTATTTTCTGCTGTTTTCTTGGTGGTGAAAGTTCTTTTATTGCCTGTGAACACAAAGGATGGGAAAGGCCCTGATTATAATGTCTCAGTGGCTGAATCTCTACTTCAATTAAAAGTTGTTTGGGTGCTGTTTTCAAAGGCACAAAAGCATTTAAGGCATCCAGGTCTTCCCGGAAATTAATGGGAAGAGGGAGCTCCACGTATTTTTGTAGCTTTGTTAGAGCTTTCCTCATCTGACTTGATTTCTGTAGTGAAACCAAAACCAGCCCAGATCCTAAAGGGTGGGGAGCAGCTTTATTTTCTGCCAGGCCCAAATATTTATCTTGAGATGAGGATTATTGTTGGTTAGGAGGAAAAAAACTTGTTTTAGGAGAATAGAGAACAGCCTGATTTCTAGAACCATAATTATATATAATTATTGAGTCATGGATTCATTAAGGTTGGAAAAGATCTCCAAGATCATCAAGTTCAACCTTCAACTGAATATCACCCCGCCCACTATAACTTAATTAGCAACATTAGTAATTCCAACATAAAAATGGATTATGTGATGGTTTTAAATGGATTATGTGATGGTTTTACCTTGTTTAAATGAGGTGAACAGTGCTTAACATCCACAATCAGACTCCAAATTCCAACTAAGATTGAATTATTGAAGATAGAATCCCCTGCTTTGAAGAAGCGTTAACACTTTTCCCCAAAACTGTAAAAATGCATAAATCCCTCCAAATTGATGGGAATGGAAGTGAAAATTCCTCCCAGACCTGCTGGTGAGGTTTGCCTCATTTTTCTGAATCCCTGTAATCTTGTGCCTCATTTAATGAAGATATTTCAGCAAGCAGCAGCCCAAGGAGCACAAATGTGGTTTCCACCACTTTTTCCTGTGGAAACCATCCCGAGAGTTTCCCACAGCTCCTGATGGTGAACCGGGGTAGAAAAGAGGTCATGGTTCTTCAAGCCTTGTCTGACCTTTTATTTCAGCCAGTGACTTTCAGCCTCAAACACCAATTTTCATAATTTCTCCTTGATGGTTCATAAATCTCCAATGTTTTGGCTCGAGGGAGAAAGAGATGGGTTTGGTTTGTATCGGTTGAGCCTCCGTGTGGTGTCATAATTCCTGCTCATGCAATCCACAAATCCACTCCAGCCAGGTGGAGATGATTCATTCCCAAAAATCTCACAGGCCCCAGGTCAGAGAAGCTGAAGAGGAGACACGGCTTTTGGTGTTGGTTGTGGTGTTGGCCATCTCGTTGGTGCAACCCTCACACTCAAACCGTGTTTTAAAAGAAAACATCCTTACGATGCCAGCCCTGACCACCTTCTGTCATCCTTCCCATCCTGCATCCGTCAATCCCTTCTCAGCAAACCACGAAAGACAGAAGAAAACACCCAGGGAACCACTCTAAACCCCCTCTGAGATAATTTTCCCGCATGAATTTCTTTGCGTAAAGAACCCACGGCAAAAAGCTGCGGGTTTGGTGCACTCCCCGTGGTGTGCAGGATCACAGCTACCACTGAAGGGCTTCATCCTGTTCTCAGGGAATCCTGGCGTGTCCTGAGGTCTCAGGGAGGGAGGACGATGCTGAAAATTTTGTTGGTTCATCTCCCAGTCAGCTGAGCTTTTGGAAGAACATGAATGTCAGCGAGGGGCAGCGCTGTACACCAGAAAAATACAGGGAAGAGCAGTGTGGAAATTGAGATTATTTCCTTGTTCGTACGGAAGAAGCGCTTCAAAACGAACTCATTAGAGGCTCTGAATTGTGCATAAACTGATCAAAGTTCTCTCATATATTGAGCTGATGCATCAAGCAAAGGCCCAGAGTTAATATCTCCTGCAAAGGGCCGGGTTTCCAGCTCCCTGAGATGACCATTCCCAGGGAAAGCTCTGCAGGGCTGGCAAACACCGAATCCCTTTGAAAACAGTAAAAAGCAAAGTCTCTTTACCTTGCTGAGTACTGCACACCAGCGCTGCTAATCCTTTACCAAAGCGAAATCTTTAGAAGCCAAGTTATAAATTAGCAGAGCACAGCAATTTATTGTCTTATTATCAAAAAGTAATGGCAGGATAAAAAAAAAAAATCCATTTTGAGAGGGCTCTTTTCTGTGATGGACTTGCCAATTTTGCAAAACTGTAATTTCCCTTGTGGGAAATCTATTTTATTGTGAAAATACTACTGTATGTATTGGCTGCTTTTCCAGGAATTATGGAAATTTTTTGCATAAAACGCTGTCATTTTGCAGAAGCAACAGTCTCTGGTGGTGAACCAAACCTGATGTAACCTCTCCCTCTCCATCCTTTGGCACTCACCTGAATGCTTTAATCAGTTAATTATTACAGTCAATTATTTAAAATAATGATGTATTACAGCCCAGTTACTCCTACAGAGAGAGTTTTTATCAAAACCCAAGGATTTAAAAACTTCTAAATACGTAAAGGCGCAATCTGACCCACAAAATCCCTACACTGCCCATAAATGGATAAACTTTTAAGGCCACTCGAGTTTTCTTTCTAAGCACTTGTCTTTATTTCAGGGTTGCTTTTCCCTGCAAAAGAGGAATGTGAAGTTCACTTGGAGAAAATCTCTCTCCTGGGGGTGCTCTATAATGGATGACTTGGCTTCTCTCTGCAAGTGCTTGTACTATTTTGAGAAATGGAGATGTATTGGGGTGCTTACCAGCAGTTCCTTTGGTTGTAATTTCTGAAATGAAGCTTCTCATGTTTCAGGGAATAATTGACTTTTTAAAAATAGCTTTCCTGTAGCTCTGCAACTCATTTTATTCTGGCATCTTTTTCTTTTTTGTTCCTTTTTTCCCTCCTCTCAGATGCTTAATTATCTTTTGTAATAGTACACAAAATCAAATTACACAGCTGCTAGAGAGGTGGTTTCCTGGAATCCATCAGCATTCACAGAAGAAAAGAATGTTTCTATAATTTTGTCACAGACACTCCAGTCATCTTTGTTTTTCTCCATTATCTTATTATTAAAATGGTGCTTTCAACTAGAGTGCTAAAACAATGCAAAATCTTGGTTTTATAGAAC
This sequence comes from Melanocharis versteri, assembly GCA_013397845.1. Lineage (NCBI taxonomy): Eukaryota > Metazoa > Chordata > Aves > Passeriformes > Melanocharitidae > Melanocharis > Melanocharis versteri. The sequence continues at coordinate 210,205 of VZTG01000765.1, read as the reverse complement.
ATAAAATACAAGCTCAGGATTAAAACTTTGCCTGCATTACCTCCCTTTGTGACCAGGCCCTTCCCAGGCCTCAGCGCTGTAATGGAGATTAATACCAATAATATTATTTATATTCCTCTGGAGCACAGGAGGCTTCAGAGTGACTTGATAAAACCTGCAGACATCAAACCCATAATTTTGTGTCTTCACTTCGAATCTTTGGGCTGATGTTGATGGATGTTGTTGTACACACCAATGAGCTTTTAGTCTCTAATACACATCTGATATCAATGCAGATAATGCACCCGCAGCATTCAGCACCTCCCAGAGCTCTTCCCTTTAAATGAATAGATGCAAAAAAACCCTAAACAGAACTTTAAAGAAACACAGGCCCTGTTTTCGCAGGTGTTTTGAGCAGGATACAGAAGTGGTTGTAGAAACCTGCCCATGCCCATCACCCCGGTTTAAAATGTGACAAATGGTGCAGGGGGCTGTCCCTGGGTGTCACCAGCGGGGTCACAGCGTGGTGCTGTGGCTCCCTGAACAACACAAACCCAGGGAGAACCATTCCAAAGGAAACTGGGAATTTACACAATGAGCATGGAGTCACTAAGGTGGGAAAAGAGCTCCAAGACCATCGAGTCCAACATGAACGTCCCCAAGTGCCACATCCTCATGGCTTTGAGAGCCCGCCAGTGCCCTGGGCAGCTGTGCCAGTGCTCAACACTCCTTTCCACGAAGACATTTCCCCAATATCCAATCTGAACCTCCCCTGGCAACACGAACAGATTTTTGTTGTCAGTAGTTCACAGGCAGCGATGATAAACACACGGGGAAATCTCCACCACAGTGCTCAGCCTTTGAAACAAAACCCTGGCGTAGAACCTCCCCTGGCGAGCCAAACCCCAAACACGAGGGTGCAGATTGACACAGCCATGCCCCAAACCCTTCAAATGAAAGCACAGTCGATGACTTAAATCCCCCCGGAGCACCAGAGGCAGATTTTGGGTAATATTCCTGCCATCAGTTCTATTGTTTCTCCCTATAATGCACTGACCTAGATCTGTTGGTGTAATTTTTCAGCTCCTAATACTGCTAATATTGCTTTTAGACAGTGGTTTCGGGGCCCTTTGGAGATGAGTTCTTCAAAGCTGGAGCTTAATCCATCCTTTATTAGCTTCTGTAAAGTGATTACTTCTTCAGGGCTGGATGGAAGCACTTAAAGGAAATGAGCATTCTGCTCCCAAACATCCCTGCTCCACTTCCAGAGCATTTGCTGGAATTTCAACGCCTTAGGCTTGACTGATGGGGACATAAAACAAGAGGAGGCACCAACAGAAAAGTTTCACATGGTAAATGTGTTGACACTGTGACATTTTTTTAACGCAGTCCCGGGATGTGACAGGTGCTCAGGGACTGATGGCCCGTGACGGGCGAGCTGGAGGTCACTGCTGCTGCTAAAATGTCATTTTATTGTTTGGTTCAAAATGAAAAATCGCCCTCCGCGTGCGGTTTATGGAGCCCTGGTGCAAGGAGGGGCTGGGGAAAAGCCACAGCCCAGTTCAGCTTCCAGTGCTCCTTCCACAGCACACAGAGAAAAAAAGATCCAAATCTACTGCATCTGCCAGCCTGTAATTAATGGGGAATTTTTCTTATGTCCATGTGGATTCGTTCTGCTAATTCCATGAAAACTGTGCCTATTAGCATCCGATGGTTTCAAGAAAGAGTTCTTTAAATAGCTACAGAAAACAAGAACTCTCTGTTGTCATGGAGAAGCGGCTGCTCCCAGGGCAAAGCCTGGCTGCCAACCTGACCACAGCTCTGCCATTTCACACAGCAAATCCAGAATAAAAAAGCAAATAAAGAAAAAAAAGGAAAAATCTAATTAATCTCAGAGCCCTTGATAGCCAAAAATGTGAATAAAACAACGAAATAACTCCTGGATGTCAATTTTATAGATATCTGTGTGTCAGTCCAAAGCAATGGAGAATCATGGAATGGTTTGGGTTGGAAGGGACCTTAAAAATCATCCAGTGCCACCCCTGCCATGGGCAGGGACACCTCCCCCTGTCCCAGGCTGCTCCCAGCCCCATCCAACCTGGCCTTGGACATTTCAGGGATCCAGGGGCAGCCACAGCTTCTCTGGGAATTCTATTCCAGGGCCTCGAAACACCAGAAAGGAATTTATAAAAGCAGTTTTAAATCTGGACAAACTTTTGAACCCATTTATCAAGGTACCTGTAGTTCCCATCCCAAGGTGAGACAAGAATAAATAGATAAAAAGTTAATTGTGTTCCCAAGCCTTTTTAAGGAAAAAAACCCAGATTATACGGAATTTTTAAAGGAAAAGTTGGCATTGGGCAATCACTGTTGCAAAACCTTCCTGAGGAGTCATTCCAGCCTCCCGTTCTTCACGGGAACAGGGAATATCCACGGACAGAGCTGAGATACTCATTTTAATAAAAGAAAACAGCACATCCCCAGGGATGCAGGGAGCTGGGTAAATCTATTTTAGCATAAAAACTGGGGCCAAACCTGCTGGGGAGCTGGCAACAGCTCTGTGGTGAGGGGGATGTGGGCAGGGTGGCTGGGGCTCACCAGGGTGGTGTTTAAAGAAAAATATCCCAGAGGAAACTTCCCAGTTTAACAAACTCTCTGCTCTTGCCCTCTCTGGCTCCAGTTGTGGTTGGCTCTCACTCTAAAATAAGAATTTTAATCCCACACAGAAGTACTGTCTAATTTGGCAATTACGAAACATAACCCGAACATTTTCCATTTGCAATTTGACCAGAAATAATTTCAGTTTCTGTGAGAAATTCATTTCACTTCCACAGGCCTCAGTTCAGGGCAATATCACATTCATCCCTAAAATGTCATATTCCCTCTCCGTGTCTTCAGCTGAGTACAACAAAAAAAAAAAAAACCCAAGGAGAAGGAAATCCTAATTGAAAATCCAGCATTTTTGGTAATTTCTCATGTATTTCCTCTATTTCCTATTTTGGCAGCAAAGCCAAATAACGCATTATTTAATTTTAGATAACGTGCTTTACTTTGGGGTAATTTGGGGGAGTTTTATCAGCAGGGAAAACACCACATGCTCCAGGACACAGCTTGAACACACCCCCCGAACAATGACACGAAGGAGGAAAAGAAGGATTTTGCTGCTGCAAAACCCCTCGGGAGGGGTGGGGAGGCTCCATCTCGATTCAGCTGCATTCCCACCTCCCTCTGCCTCCCCAGGGAGCTGCACGGCAGAAAACTCAGAAGTTTTGCACACAAGACACCGTGGGGACAGAAGTGATGGATGGGCTGGAGGAGCCCTGGATCTATTTTCCTTTGGAAGGAAGGAGCACTTGTCGCTGCTCCAGCTTTCTCTCTCTCCAAAACATTTTGTTCCTCACCAGAGCCCTTGGGGGACTGGAGACGACATCGATCAAAGCCAGACAATGCTACAACGTCCAAACCCTGGTCAGAATTGATGGAGAAGAGCAGTTTTTGTCTTTGCTAAGGTGACAAACGCTGCAGGGGTTCAGTGCAAAGCCCTTCACCCCCAGAGCTGGGTCTCCCTTGGCTACTCAGTCACTGCTCTGGCTCCTGAACATCCATTTGGGGTTGAAATCTGAGTGTTTGAAACCTGACCAATTCCACATCCCTGCCAGGAGATGAGGTTGGCTCCATGGAAGCTCCTCCAGCTTCCACACTGAGAGCAAATCTGGCGGAAATAAAATAAGCTCTAAGCAGAGGAGACTTTGTGCTAACAGCAGCGACTTTTTAATCTAGAAATAAAATAAAAATCAGTGATATTTACCCAGGACTTGCCACCCTGTGCCTGCAGGTTCCTTTCCATCTCTCCCAGCTGGACGTGGCTTTTCTCATGCATCATCTCAATCCTAACCCCACAAAACCACATCTCACAGAGAATCTAAAACTTCGTTACAGAAGTGGTGACTTCACTGAGCCCTATCACAAACTCTGTGCAACCAGAGAAAGGCAGGGCGCTCACAGCATGAGGCAATCCACCCAAGATATATTTCCTGATTAATAAATGCAAGGATGATCTATTAATATCTACTTTTGACCATAAAGTTAAACCTAAAGAAAAATATTTCAGATGTGGTGTGGTTTAGAAGGCTGAAGTCCTTCACGTGCCACATCGTAAACCCCGAGGTGCAGTTTTTATTTAATGTAGCAACCCCACAACAAAACCTAAAACCCATTGCCAGCAAAGATCCCTGCACAGCAAATCCACCCCCATGTCTGGGAAGAGGCTGAGCCAGAAATGTGGGGGCTTTTATGGGATCAATGGCTGTTCTAAAAGAGACAACACCCTGGTGAAAAGAGACGGCATTTTCCCTGAAGTATTCCCACTCAATTTAAAATGGATTAGAGAGCACTCCGCGTGTAAGTGCTGCACTTTGGGTGGCAATGATATTTCAGCTCTGTATACAAAATATTCCATTCCATCTCCTCGTGTTTAGAAAGGCTCCAGCGCAGCCCCTGCTCTCCACACTGCTATTAAAGCTCCTTGTAATGCATTAAAGAGTGGAAATGCTCTGTTAGAATAATCCTTCGTGTGCTCTTTGCCCCTTCAAAGTGCAGACGGAACCAGAGACAGACAAGAGCTCCGGGAAACACAAAAGATGTGGCTACAATGGGTATTTACAAAAAAATAAAGCAAGGATTGCACTGAATGAGTTATTTGGCATCTCAAAGAAGCCAAACTCCTCTTGCACAGATTCCTGAGAGTTTGTGAGGCTGTAATTCAGTTTTCCTTCCCCTAATCATGTGTGCACACATATCCGGGCATTTCTTACATAAAATGTCTTGGATTCAACATGGAGAAAAGAGATATCCTGATGGAGATCCCGATGGTGATCCCAGTAGAGATCCCAATGGAGATCCCGGTGGAGATCCCAATAGAGATCCCAATGGAGATCCCAATGGAGATCCCGGTGAAGATCCCAATGGAGATCCCGGTGGAGATCCCAATAGAGATCTCAATAGAGATCTCAATAGAGATCTCAATAGAGATCCCGGTGGAGAACCCAATAGAGATCCTTGTGGAGATCCCAATAGAGATCTCAATAGAGATCCCAGTGGAGATCCCAGTGGAGATCCTAATGGAGATCCCAATGGAGATCCCAGTGGACATCCCAACGGACACCCCAATAGAGATCCCAGTGGACACCCCAATGGACACCCCAGTGGACATCCCAATTTCCTCAGTTCCCAACACAGCAGGTTCTGTCCCAGAGCAAATCTTGTCAATCCTCCCAAAGACAGCACTGCTGGCTTTGCCACGTAGTGCACGTGACCCTTAATTCATGGAATCCTGGAATGGTTTGGGTTGGAAGGCACCTTAAATCCCATCCCATTCCACCCCTGCCACTGGGAACGCCTTCCTCTATCCCTGGGTGCTCCCAGCCCCATCCAGCCTGGCCTTGGGCACTGCCAGGGATCCAGGGGCAGCCACAGCTTCTCTGGGAATTCTATTCCAGGGCCTCAGCACTTTCACAAACAAGAATTCCTTCCCAAATTCATCATCTTTTCATCACCCTATTAATTAAAAAATGCAGAAACTGATCTCAAACCTTTGGTCCATCACCCGTGAGTCTTGATTTATGTTTAGTGACTATTAGAAAGCACCATCTCTATCAGCAGGTCTCCATCAAATAAAACCAAATTCCGGATACTTTAGTGCAGCCTAACTGTCAAAAAAACACTAAAAGTTTAAAAAAGCAAGTGAGGAAGATAAATGGAAAACTAAATGAGGTGCTGAAAATAGGACAGTGAGGTTTAGTTTTATTTTAAATGATCAAACTGGGATTGAGAAGATGGAGTGCCCACATTTTAATGGCTTTTGACTGACAGTTTCCAGGTGGGGAAGCTCCAAGCACCTCAAGAAATAATTCAATGATTCAGTCACTGACTGCTGCCGTCAAGACATCCCTTTAGCAGAGAAAATTTAATGTTAAGTTCTGAAAAAATCATAGAGCAAAAGGAAAAGTATCATCCTTGCAGGAGATTTGTTTCAGACATCCTTCATCTTTTCTGCCCGGGAGAAAACACATTTTTCTCCTGAGATGTTGGAGTGATCAATTCTAAAGGACTTGCCAGGAATGCTCAGATGTTGGGAATTTCTGAGGTTTGGTTGGAAAAGCTTTGGAGTAAGATGGTAACTGGGCCTCTACTGATTGTTTTGGTGGGTGTTTGTGGGGATTTTTTTATTTTACAAAATGAAAAATCAAAACCCAGAAGTGCTGCCTTTGATTGTTCTCTTTTTTCCCTTTTCTAATTTTCATAACTGGAATCTAGAATACTTTTTTACCTTCCCCATTAAACAGTTCAAACATGGTCACTCATCCATTTCTCTTTTGTGTTTTCACACAATCTGCTAGGTTGGAAGGGACCTTGTAAAGTATTTAATTATATTTAGACAATTAACAGTGGCTGAAACAATTTTTTTGAAGGAAAGAGGGAACGGGGGTGTCATAAATACTAAAATACAGATAAGAAAGATGTTTAAAAGCGGATTTGTTGAGAAAAAAATCACTCTTTCTAAGCACAAATATCACCATTAGCATGGAAATCACAACCACCAGCATTAAATAATGTCCTTGCTCAATATATTTTACATCCTTTGTCTCTTCCACACAACAATCTAAAATCCTGACAGCTCCAATCTTTTATTTAATTTGTTCCTGACCTTTCTGATAACGCTGCCTGTTATCTCCTGTATTTGTTCCATGATTATAACGACAACATTGTCCTGAAAAAATTGCATTTGACCCTCTTGGAGGTGTGGATATTGAATTGAGACAAAACTCCTCTGAGGGGTTTTCCAGCAACGATTAGGCTGCATTTTCTAGTTAGGTGTTTCTGCATTCAGCTCCAAAATGGGATTTTCGTTGTTAAAAATGGCCTCTTCCAGGTGGATCCCTGCAACCCAGGCTTCCCCAAATCCTCCCTCTGCTGGCACCATGAGCACGGCCACGCTCGCCCCAGTCCCAACCCTGAGGGAACACGACTGACTCCCCTCAGGTCTGACAGGTTTCACTTATATTGCATTTTCATGCTCAAGCCCTCACTCATCTCCTTATTCCAGCTCAGCGCCTGTAACTGCATTTCCCTGCCTCCAAAAATCACTGATGTCTCGAACTCCAGCGTCTGCAACCGCTCCAAACTTCAGCTCCATTTCCGCATCATTTTTGAGCTCACAATTTTATCTTTGGACTAATGCCACGATTCAGGCAGAACATGCATTTCTCACCACTCCTGCACGGCAAGAAACCTCCTCGACTTTTCCCAACCATGTTTTTTAATTTGCCTTTTTTTAAAGTCACTTTTTATTTCAAACACAGCAAGGAAACAGAATTGAGGGAACGTAAATGACCCTGTCCACTGCTGAAGGGGTGAACCACGTTACAGAACAAAAAAAGATCTTTAAATGCACACATCCCTCTCTCTTTATGACTTATCTGGGGCTAATTCTGTAATAATGGCAGAATTCTAGGAGCAGTGACTGCAAGGAGAGACCAGGAAAGAGAAATCTTCCAACCCCGTGTCGTTTTTAACACCTGTAGTGCTTATATTAAATATAATATTTCTTACAAGACGAGTCATGGGTCAGTCCTCATCCAAAGGGATGCTGCCCTTCCTATTTCCATCAGTCTTGCTCAGGGAACAAAAGGTTTGCTTCCAGAAAACCCTCACTGGCTGCTTCTCTCTTCTGTAATGGTCTTTTTCCTGGTCAGCTTTAATTGAAGTCTTCTATGGACACAAAGGAAGGGTCAGGATTGACTTAAGAAAGCAGAAATATTCATCTGAAAGGGGCTTGAGAATGAAAAATGCATGAAAAAGTTGGGCACGAAACATGAAACGGACGTTGTCACTCCTTTCATTCCTCCTCGTTCTCCTGAAAGTATTTTATAGAAGTTGATTTTTTACAGACTTCTTCAGAAGAGGATTTCACTGAAGGGCCTGACCATGGACTTTTCTGATGGAAAACTAAACGATTTTCACTTTTTCTGATTCCTGCAGCTGGGCTTTATTTTTTTTATAGAGACATTTCAGGAAGAATAATAAAAAAAATCATTAAACAAGTGAAAGTTTCCAGAAGTATTTTCTACCGAACTTGTTCAAACAACAAATAAATGATAGAGAGAACTGGATTTTTTTTTTTCAATTTTGTTTTTCTGATCCCCCACTACATATTTAGGGTTTTTTGACTGATTATTTGCTGTGGAGAGTGGGATGAGAAGGTTCAGCTTTTCTTTTCTCTTTAAACCAGCTTCCCCCCACTCCAGAGAAATGTTTGCTCCACCAAGACACCCAGAAATCTCCAGGATATTGCTTGGCATTAGTGGGATCTCCATTAAAGAAACTTTGTGGAGGATAAGGATGCAGAGCATTGAATCCATGGATTTAGAAAAGAAAATTAAACAATTTGGGAAGGATTACCACAATGGACCAGCTGATGAAAAGCCCAGCGCAGCTCTGAAAAGTAAAAACGTGCCTGATTTACATTTATATTGTGCTTTTTCTTTGCAATTGTTTTTATATTCCTCCTCATCCATTCCAGGGCTGTGTTTTATTACTCTCTATAAAGAAATAATGAAATACAGGTACTGTATTATATTGAAAAGAAAAAGAGAGAAATAGGTAGGGTCTGGCAACAAAATCTGTTTGCTTAAAGTGCTGCAGAAATAAATAAAATTTTAAAACTGAAAATCTCAGGTAGCTTCAAAATATTGCCAAGTCCTTGCCCTGAATGGGACTGTGGGAAAACAACACTGAATTCCAACAGAGTGGGACAAAAGTGGGGTTTATTTTTAAAGAACTCCCCTGGTTCCTTGGGATGGGGATGTGCTGGATCCCACAATCCAAGGGACACACTTGGAGGCACTGCCCAGGCAGGAATAATTTAATATCATTTAATTTAATAGTAATATATTGTTTATTTCACACAACAGAGACATTTCTCCATTGTGGAACCATGAAATATTCCCAAAGATTTTGCTTTTCCCTGTTATCCCTCACCACCAGGCAGCTCCTGCCTGTCTGGGACATGCTGGTGCCTGCAATGGGATATTCCTGCTGGAATTAAATGTGGATGGGGCTAAATCTGCCTCAGAGGAAGCAAGAAAAGCTCTCTCACAGGAAACCAACTCACAGGTCCTTAAATTTTTGGGTCGTTTTAAAATCAGCCTCCTCCTCCTCCCATCATGGCAACATCTGTGTTAACACCACAACGATTGCTCTGACAAGGATGACTGGGAAAAAGTACTTTACATGTTTAAATTTAATATTTCACGGCTTGTTTTCGAGGTGGAAAGCACCATCTACAAGATGGAGCAAAAACCAGCTTTTCAGGCTTGATTTCTTCTGTCACACTTAAGGGCTTTGCTGGTGTTAAGTACCACGAGGGCTGAAAACAAACCCAGCTCCTGCTGCCAGCACCACGTTAAGTGTTCAACCAAGCTGGAATTTACTGCTTTGGAACATATGGCTGTAAAAACAGGAGGGTGAAAAGGGCTTCTAATGTTTAGGAAAAGCAGTTTTATGTCATTGCACGGGGAAATACGTACAGGCCAAAATTCCTGGAGGGAAAAAAACAGACCCAAATATTTATGGGAGCTCTGTGGCTTAGGTAGTTATATATGCAAAATAGCTTTTGTTTCTTAAAGAAAAATTAAATTAAACCTTCAAACCTGTGGTAAGGCAACTGAATTTTGTTATTTGGCCACTAAAAGGACTGAGAAAATGGCACATAAAGGAGTTGGGGGTAGAGGTCTTTTCTACCCTAAACAATTCTGTGTTTCTATTGCAAATCCCTCAGGCAGGCAAGAATCACAATCTGATGCTTGAAGGAAATTACTGACATTCCTGACTTTCTGGACCTGAAGACAATGTAAGGTTTCTGCAATGTTTATAAAAAAATGTTCGTAAAAATCAGTTCTAGCCCAGGTCAGGATATTTTCTGCACAATTTTCTGGACCAAGTCTGAACTAAAAGATAAAAGTCCAGTGTTCCAGGCCAGGCTGGACGGGGCTTGGAGCAGCCTGGGATGGGGGAAGGGGATGAGCTTTAAGGTCCCTTCCCACCCAAACCTTCTGTGATTCAAAGCTTGGCCAAAGCTCAGCCTTACTGGCTCTTCCTAAGGGAATCTTACAGGACAGAGCATTTCCTTGGGGAATTCCACCACAGCAGAGCTCAGCTCACAAAATTCCAGGTGAATCCAAGCAAAGCTGGACCTGACAGGGATTTATTCCAGGATCACATCAGCGGGTTGGTGTGGGGCTCCCAATTATTGACCTCTGGTGACGACAGCTTGGTGTTTGTGCTGCTGAAGGATTGGAGGAGGGGCTGCACGGGCGGGCTGGGAAATGCAAATGGATCTTGGAATGTAATTATTGCACTGGGAGCCCCTCGCACGCTGCATCGCGCACAAATGAGCTGCAGTGCCACAACTTTTAATGACCTCTTCACCTGCGTGGGAATCATTTCTGCAGCAGCCCTTTTGAGTTGCTGTAATTAAAGTAATTTAAAAGTTTTAACTAGAAAGTGCACTCAAGGCACAGGAACTGATAAAGGGAAATGTGGCTTCAAGAGCTCTTTTTTCCCCACCCCGTGCAGAGCTCCCACTGTGTCAGAAAATTACAGAATGTCCATCTTTCCGTTTGGCTCCACAACAAAGGATTTCCACCTACTCGCTGTGTGCTTTTCATATTTTTATTTTTGAATCTGGATGCTTTAATGGGCAAAGAAATGAAATCCATTGCTCTGACCATGTGCCAGTATGAAACGGGAACAGAGGACTGGAAGAAAGTTTGGAGCACAAGGAAGCCAAGAAACCCCAGAGGGTCCTTCCCCTGCCTCAAAACCTGCAGCGTTTGTGCTCCAATGTGATTTTTTTCCTTTTGAGTCTTATGCGCCTCTAATTAGTTTTTATCGCTGTTTATTTGTTATGCCCACTCCTGCTGTTAATTTGGATATTGATTGTTTTCCATAGAAAGATTATTCACAGATTCCATGGACAAATCTCACAGCGATATTGGTTTGATTGGGGCACTGAAAACATGGAAAGGCCTCAGTTTCAAAGACACTGAAGCAAAGAAAAAGACAAGAATGATTCAGGAATGATTCTCGAAGTCTAATTCTTTACACACACGATGGGAATTGGATATTCCCGAATCCTGGCACTGGCACAGAAATCACAGAGCCTAAATATCCTGACAGAACTGCCTGAAAAAGCTAAATTTCAATTTTTCTGTGATGCTCCCTGTGGTCACCGACAGCCCTCCAAATTGATGTTGATCAATTCCAACCACAAACCACTCTGAAATACTTTTAAGTATTGAACTTATTGAACACAAATTGAACTTAATAAACAAGCAAAACACCAGCATCCTAAAGGAGTTTGAACCCTGGGCATGGCTATTGAAAAATATAAATTCAAACCCATAATAAAATATTTACCAGTATAAATCGCTATGAAATAATAAATTCATGACATTCCACTGCAGCCTACCTAAAATCCATGGACAGTTATTGTTCCCAAGGAGAGCAGGAGCTGAGCCTGGGCTGACTTTTTGGCTTTTAAATGGGTTTTTGTTGAATAATCCCTCCAGTTTCAGTATTCTGCAGGTGCTAAGATACCAGGAGGGTCGTTTTTAATAAAACATTCCATTGTAAATCAAGAAACACTCATACACACACCATAAACGGGGAGAAAAAAAAAAGAAGAATAACATTTCAAAAGCCAGAGAGGCCATAAAAACTGGGTTTTACTGCAGGTGGTTGACCCTGGTTCAAGTTTAATTCACTCCAGAAAGGAACTTCTTTGGGAAGCAGCATTTCACCCTCTTCTGTCTGGGGTTTTGCGATTCAGGGGTTGTTCTGCACTTTAAATAACAATTCCACAGCCTCTCCATACAGCCAATTAAAGTGCATTCATTAGGAGATTACTGGCCTATTAAAGCCATCAACCTCTGGCTGGTAAATCATCAGTCTAACGACGTGCACTCGCCTTGTGGTTATAATTAAAGGAGTTTGCAGTCGGTGGCGACCATTAAATAAAGTTAACAGTGATATTCTTTTATTGGTTTGAGGCAATAACGTATAGCAAACATCAGGCAAGGGGGTGTTTGGGCCTGCAATCAGAATTTGGGTCATTTTACTTTTGATTTTAAAAATTTCAGTGCTAAGACTTAGCCTAGGTTGGCAGAGATAGAACAGGCACAGAGTCCTGAATTTTTTGGGTTTAAAGGGAGCTTAAAGATCGGTTCATGCCACCCCCTGCCAGGGTCAGGGACACCAACCACTATCCACTTTTTAAATTTGAAAATGTCAGACAATTTATCAATCAATAAAAATTGCTATATCGACAAAAATTGCTCTCTTGATCCACAGTCTGTCCTCTGAATCACCTCAAAGAAAATAATGTAATAGAGAGAGAGAGATCCTAGTCTTCATGTTGGTTTGAATTCCTAAGTTTTGTGTGAAAAACACATTAAAAAATTCAATTTAATCTCACGTTTGGGGTTCCATTCCAGCTGGATTACAGCCCCACATCCCATATTAACTCAGTATTTTACTGCGCTTGTTGTCTGTGGGATTTTTGTCACATCCAGGGAACCCCTCCCTATGCACCCACCACATAAAACTCATTTTTTCCTTACACACCTGTTAAACTAAAATCTGTCAAAAGAAAGCACTTGCACACAGAAACATGGATTTGTCTGCCAAAAACCCAGCCTTAAAATCCTGTTTGTTTTGGATTAAATGTTTTTTTCAAGCTGAACAAGAAGTATCTTTTTTTTTTGAGTGATGTTTCTGTGGTGGGTAATTCTGCCTTTTGACTTTCAATGATATTGATGGAGCCATGGCACAGAAGGAGGTTCTGAAAGCTTTTAATTGCTCCCATTCCCATTCCATGGATAAAACTGCCTGTGCCACACCAGACTCAAATATCTTCTGTATTTCACAACAGAGTTTATGAGATTTCTCGTATTTATTGCTCCAATTATCTTGGCCAGTCAACAGAGATGGTGCAGAATTCTGAAAGGAACTCGAAACTTAGGGAATCATGGAATTATTCAGACTGGAAAAGACCTTTAAGACCACGAAGTCCTGGCACAAACTGTGTCCCCAAGAACCACATCTGAATGTTTTTTAAATTCCTCCAGGGATGGTGACTCCACCACTGCCCTGGGCAGACTGTTCCAAGCCTTAACAACATTTTCAGGGAAGAATTTTTTCCTAATAAATCCCTAATATCAGTAATTTCCCCTCTTTCCAAGGCTGTGATCTCTGCTTTTAGAGCTGTTCCTCTGTCACCACCTACAGAGATATTTGAGGTGGAAGAACCACACAAGTTTTGATAAGAGCCACCCCATGAATCAACATCCAAGCAAAGGAAAACCCAGCCCATCAATATTTACAGCTCTTGAAAGGCCACTGCCAGGTTTTTATTTGGGAATTTGATGCATGGTGGAGGAAATAATAAACAAGGGAAAGCAGCAATAAAGAAAAGGAGAAGGTAAAGTGCTTGGAGAGATTAATTCTCAAAGCAGGGCAATGAAGTGGCTGCAACGTGGAATTAAAGCGGTGGGAAATCTCTCTGAGATTAGAAAGGAGCCTGGTGGACAGATGGATTGGGCAATCATTTGATAGGAATCAGTTTAGAACAAAGATAAAACAAGAGAAGAAAAGGAAAGGGATGTTTTGTGGCTGACAAGAGCAGGTTTAGGGCCAGGGAGGTGCCAGCTGACTTTGGTGTTAATTTGGCGGCAGTTGTTTCACCAGAGTGACACGGGAGGGGAAAAGAGATGAAAAAAGAGCTTGGAAAGGCAGGAAAAGAGGTGAAATTCAGAAGATGCAGGAGAAATCAGTGCCCTGCTCCATGAGGAGCCATCTAAAAGGCAAACAGGATGCCAGGAAAATCAAATGGTGGAAGAGTTGATGCAGAGATTGGGGAACCAACAGAAAAATGGGAAGCAAAGGAAGAGATAAACTTTTTTCCCAATCAAGCCAAACCAAATAGAGCTCATCTGCAATTAACAGCAGCCTGTTAATTAAAGCCTGAGTTCCCTGCAGCTCTGCCAGGTGTGAAATCCCTGGGGATGCAACCACAATTCATCCGAACCAGCTCCACCTGGCTCCTTTAGGATCAGCTGAGGATTTGGGAGTGGGAAGTTTGCAGGCAGTGCCCTGCTGCAGTTTTGGGGTTGGGTATTTTAGTGCCATGTGGTGACATTTCCTAGAGCAAGCAGATCAGGATAATATTGAATTTCCATTTGCAAACTGGAGGTGGTGTTCTCCCAGTTTCACTTGCAGTGTTCAACCCCACAGCTATTCCCACTGAACAGATTATTCCAGGGGCAAATCCATATTCCAATTTTATTCCTTTATCAACACACACATTATCAAGCAGCAATTGATGCACTAATCTGTTTTCTTCATATATTTTTAAAAGTAATGACCTGACTTGCATTCCCTGGAGATGAAACACCAAAGCCACCTCTCCACTTTCACAGCTCTTAATTTCAAAGCAAAAACTCTTTGCCACATCACCTAAATATATCCATCATTTCTCTGCAAGCCTCCATAATCCCTTGCCAATAACACCTCCTGTTTCATTTTGTACATCCTTCCCAGAAACTCCTGATGTTTTAAATCCCCAATCACTTTTCTCATGCAGCCATGTCTCCCTTATCCCAATAATTTCATACTTATGCTAAACATCTGTAAGTCCCATTCAGCAATCTCGTTATGTAAGATATGCAGCTTTTCCCTCTCAGCTCTGCTTTGATTTACATCCTTTCCAGAGGTATTTTCCTCTGAGCATTGTTAACCACTGGATAAATTACCTTGGGATTTAGGCAGCGACATCCAAATCTCTCTGCACCCTCATTACTTCAGCTAACAAAAGACGGGCAGTAATTTTTCAGTCTCGAACGCCGCTGATTTTTCCCCTGAGCTTGTGAAAGGCAGGCCCTTCATTAATATTATTCTGATTTTTCAGTTTGGTTCTTTTCCTGGATTTTTTTTTTCCCGGAAAACACGCCCTGCCCAAGGCTGGAGGAACATCTACAGCACCTCCTTGGTGCTTCCCTGCGGGAACATCGTCGACAACAATCTCAGAGGGAGCCCCAGGGAAAATCTGAGGTTCTCTTTTGCTGAACTGAAACTGGAGAAAACTCCCAGGAACCTGAGAGCATTTTCCAGCTCTGCTCTTCCTCTGCATCCCCTGCTCCGTGTAGGAACCACACCCTGATTCTGGAATTTCTGACAGGAATTTCCAGCTGCCTCAAAGCACTGCTGAACACATCCTGCATTTGCAACCCTTTCACCCAACAACGCGAGGTTTAACAGGTTTAATAAACATCTTCTTTTAAATCTGGCTACCTTGCAACATTATAACAAATTCAATTAAAAATAAAGGCTTGCAAACGTGCTTTAGGACATGATTAGTAAACAAATAACCTTACCTAGTGCAGGGTTTCAGCTGGAAAATGTTGAGAGGAGATATCTCAGATGTATTCTTGTTTGATTTATTTCCACTGGATTTATTTCCCTTTTCTCTACAGCTCTAAAAGGGCTGGAAAGGAACTTCAAATTCACTGAAAATAAAAAAAGTCTAAAGCTTAATACAGTTATGCACTTAAAAATAGAAACCCCAGGCTGAGAGGAACCCTTTTTATGCCTTCCTGGGTCGCTCCCTCCTACACTTTTGGTGATGCTCAAGCCCCTTTTCCCCAGGTGAACCAGCCCAGAGGGATTTTCTTGATTGCAGATTGGTGCCAGCCTGAGAGCCAGGCTCTTACTCACAGTGATTCCTGTCACGAGGAACCCACCAACCCTGAGGGTAACAGGACAGTTTTGGAGAACTCACCTCCTGCTGGGTGCACAGGACTTCTCACCTTCCCAACAGCAGATTTAATGTCCATGGAGAAGATAGAAAAACTGTACAATGGGCAAACTCCCCCTAAAACCCCCCAAAAAACTTTCTGAAATTTAAATTCCGATTTTAATTTCAAATGTGGAGAAGGTCAAGTCACTAATCTGGAAGTTACAGTGGGATTTGAATAAGGAAACCATGGCAGGTAACCTGTCAGGAATGGGAGTTCACACATAATGAGCTACATTTTAAATTGGATTTTAAAATAATGTCAAGGATACTGTCATCCAATGTGTCACTGTAGAGTTAAGGCTAAAAATAACATTGGTTTAAAGAAATGCAGTAATTATATTCATTTCTTTAATACTCCCAGTAATAATTATGTCATTATAAAAGTTATCAATTTTATCCTGCTGGATTAAAACTCTCGCCGTGCTTTTGAGGATGGCGGTGTCAGAAGCACCAAAAATTGGTTTAAGTGCAAGCTAGCAAAACCCTTCTGGCAGCAGGAATGGGAAACACTCTGATCAAAATTAGGTACAAACGTGATCAAAACATTCCCATTTCTAATAAAGGACTTTCCAACATGACTTCCTGGAAAATGTGAAACTCAAATCCTGTTTTAAAGCACGGGATGAAAATACTGCACAAGGATTTCTCTGGCCTCACAGACCTTTCTCAAATTATTCGGACACCTAAAAATTTCCTGCTGTTGCTGCCTCTTGACACGGCCATGATGTCCTTCCTCTCCCCTGAACATCTCCTGTGGGTTTGGGACTTCTGTCCCACACAAACAGCGGAGCTTTTGGAGAACATTTTCTGACCTGGGTGATCTTTAACCATAAATAGAGGAGATTCTGTGGACTTTACGTGGGCTCAGGGAATATTCCCCAGTTGCTGCAAATACCGCGCGCGTCACACCTCGATGTGCAAGCTGGTCCTGGATCCTTTTTCCCTGTTAGAGTTGGGATGGCACAGCAGGAAAACTGGCTGAAAAGAGTCACAAAGACGTCCAATGTTTGTTTCAACCTGCGGGGAGAGCAGAACCCTTCAAAGGAACGCTGGAGGATTTCAAATGAGTGGTCAAAACGCTGGAAGTGTTTGAAGAGGGAACTGAGCAAACATTGACTCTTCTGTGAGCTGACACCGAAATCCTGCTGGGGTTTGGAGCTGCCTCTTTAGAGCCAAGCAAAAATGATTCCTGTAACGCACAAGACGCACGGGTTTCTCGTTAATTCGGGTTTCTCCTTCTCACCTAATTTTTGACACAATAATAAAATACAGAGATGCCAACAGACACTGCACTTTCTGACTTAGAGTAGATTGAAATGGTTCAAAAGTCTTGTTTGCTTGTGGCTTTGGCAGAAAATTGAAGTGCTCACAGCAAAAATAAACCTCAATAGATTATTGTGACTATTATGGCAGGTTTTCTGTCTTTGCTGATCGTAGAGCTAATCAAAATGTTCTCATA
Organism: Melanocharis versteri; assembly: GCA_013397845.1. Classification (NCBI taxonomy): domain Eukaryota; kingdom Metazoa; phylum Chordata; class Aves; order Passeriformes; family Melanocharitidae; genus Melanocharis; species Melanocharis versteri. The sequence continues at coordinate 192,854 of VZTG01000765.1, read as the reverse complement.
CTACCAGAAATGTCTTTTTTTCCACAATGTGATTGAATGAACTCATTGTTCAGTTTTTTATAGGCAAATCCCATAGAGATTTTTCCATCCTGAGCAAGTTTGACTTGAGTGGATGGAGAGTTCATAACTTAGGAGAAGCACGAAGCCCATAAGGTCACCCCTGTCACACTGTAAGGTCTTTCCACCACCTAATGACCATATTTGTGCTTCACAAGGTCTTCCCACCACCTAATGACCACATTTGGGCTGCACAAGGTCTTCCCACAACCTAATGACCACATTTGGGCTGCACAAGGTCTTCCCACCACCTAATGACCACATTCGAGCTGCACATTTCCTAAAAGACTTCCACAGAACTCCTCAGGACCACAACGGACTTCTGGGATGACATTAGGATCAATTAGGATCGTCCCTCAGGTACAGCCATGACACAGAGTTCTGTATTCCAAGGCCACCCCACATCCATCCAATCCCAGCTCACCCCTTTGAGAGTGCAGGGCACGCGCTGGGGACAGGTATTTCAGGAGATAAATATGGAAGCTCAGCAGGATGCCAGTGGCTGTCCTGAATCTCAGTGCTTCATCTTTCACCCTCACAGCTCCCGTTGGCCACATCCATCAGCTGGTTTATGCAAATCCTATGGAAAACCTGGATGAGGGAGGATTCAACCAAAATTGCTGACTCAGCAAGCAGGCTTATCAAAGACGCCCAGCAGCTAAAACCTGAAATTTAGTTGTTGGAATGCTCTTTGTGTGCACATGATTTTAAACACTTGGGATTTTGTCAGCACGTGCCCGGATTGGGTTCTCGGAAGGCTTCAGAAAACTCCATTTTATTGCCGTGCATTTGAAAAAGATTAAATAGTCTTGAGCACCTTGCTATAAAACAAAGAGCCCCGAATACTTCCCGGGGCTGTTTTGAATGGGTTAGTTAAGAACCATAATGCAGAGATTTTGTTCTTTGCTCAAACATCATCCATCTAGCTGGAAAAAGGAAGGGAACTTGGCATTTCTTGCCTTGTGGCCGTTGAAATTGGCTCTCGGGATACCTGTGCCATTGGCTTTATTGTCATGGAGCTGCTGACACAGCAGGAAAACCCCATTTATGAAGGATTTAGCAAGGGAACATTGGTAATTGTCTGGGGGAGATGAATTTTCTGCTCCTGGGGTTATGTAAGCCTTTTTATCTCTCGGCATGTAAATGGATGTCCCAAGACACTCTTATCCCATCTGATGTGCTGCTGATAAGATCTGTTTGAAGAGAGGGATGGAGATGACCCAGTTAAAGAACTGTTGCCAGGAGGCAGGTGGGTTATTTTGGGTGACCCAAACACTGGAAAGAAAGTCTTAATCTGCCTCTTACCCACATAATGTATTCAGGAAGATTTTGCCTGGACAGCTCTTGCTTTGCTTGAACTTTCTGTTTGGCACTCGTAAAATGATCCCCACTCTTCATAAACTGTTTGAGCTCCAGGAAAAACCAAGAGTGAAACCCAAACCAAGAGGGAAACCCAAACGAAGAAGGAAATCCAAACCAAGAGGGAAACCCAAACCAAGAGGGAAACCCAAACCACCAGTGAATCCCAAACCACCAGGAAAACCTAAACCAAGAGTGAATCCCAAGCCAAGAGTGAAACCCAAGCCAAGAGTGAAACCCAAACCAAGAGTGAAACCCAAACCAAGTCACACTCCTTTCTCATGGCCTCGTTGGGAGTAACAAGTTTCCATTCAGTGTTGTCCAGTGATGAGACACGGGAGAATGGCTTTGAACTGGATGGTGGATTTAGATGGGATATTGGGAAGGAATTCCTGGCTGGGAGGGTGGAGAGGCCCTGGCACAGGGTGCCCAGAGAAGCTGTGGCTGCCCCTGGATCCCTGGCAGTGTCCAAGGCCAGGCTGGACGGGGCTGGGAGCAGCCTGGGACAGTGGAAGGTGTCCCTGCCCATGGCAGGGGAGTAGGAATTAGATGACGCAAACCATTCTACGATTCTCTATCAGGGAAAATGACGTTTCTCCAGTTATTTTAAATTATTATTTTCTTCCTGCTTTACCCTAAACATAAAACTGCTGTCTGGAGTGTCAGTTCATCCCATCTGACACCGCCTCTCTCACAGCACCTTTACCCTACACCAGATCCCAGAGTGGCTGTGGCACTGGCATGATTGATGAACTGCATCACCACTCACTGGGTGATATTTAACCCATTTCAGAACATCTGTCCACTTAATGTGGTTTGCAAGAGAGCTTTCTGTCTTCGCCAGAATGCAATGACTCCCCATTTAATAAAAGGGAACTAATTTTGGAATGCTTGAAATGAACAATTAGAAGCTCCATAAAGGCGTTCCTGTGTATGGCATTAAATATAGCAAGACTTAATTTGCTGGAGTGGTTAAAATGTACATGACAGGATTTTAGTGGGGAAAAAACATTCATGTAATGCAAATAAAAATCTAATCAGGAGAGTAGGAATAAAACAGAATTTATGGTTGGGGACTGTGCACACCACACACAAACTGTGTACTTGCAAAAGGGGTCTCAATTACATACACTGTATAAAATTAGACCAGCAGGGGGTTTACTGTTAGGCACATAAAGCACGTTTAAATGAATCAAAACTCATTAAAAAGCTGTATAATTACAGTTAACTAGCAGGGGGGAAAAAAATTAAAAATGAGAGCCTGGACAGAAAGAATAGGATGTTAAAACAAGGAGATGCAGTGGCTGTGACTGGACAGAAAGGAAAAAATAGGTCGTGGGAGCAGAAAAACGAGCCCACAGAGGATGAGCATGGTGGAAAATACCTGCAGGAAGGCACTGCTGAGTGTCTTGTTAGTGGGAAGCACGCCCGAACGGGAGGGTGACGTGGCTGGGATTTTTCTCCAGGTGTCACTGTATTATTCTGCTCTCACTCGGTGTTTTATTGATCCCTCTGGGCACATAACAGTGATGAGAGCAGCCCCACCAACAGCAGTGAGAGCTCATGGCACCAGGGACCTCCCGAGCTCCCTTCCACCCTCGGTTATTTCATGGCCCTGCACACCCCAGCAGGATCCTTCCCCAGCTGGTTCATCTGAACCAGGTTCATCCGAGCCCTCTCAGAGGAGCTCGTGCTGGTGGGACACAGGACAGCCTTGGGCCGGGATGTGGCCACACTTCCCATGGAGGGAGAGTGAGTTCTTCAGTTTAGGACCAGAAGCAGAAGAGCTTTAGGACAACCACTGGCCATGACAACTTACCCATCTATTGATTCAGAGACCCTACAACTGTCACCGCTGGTTTTATTGCCACTCACCAAGGTCCCATCACAGAATCACACCATCAATGGGGTTGGAAAAGCCCTCCCAGACCATCAAGTCCAAGCTGTGCCCAATCCCCACCTTGTCCCCAGCCCAGAGCACTGAGTGCCACCTCCAGGCCTTCCTTGGACACCTCCAAGGATGGGAACTCCAAATCTCCCTGGGGGGCCCCTTCCAATATTCAACAACCTTTTCCATGAAGAAATGCTTCCTGATGGCCAGGAAGAAACCCTCTGTTTGTAAAAATCACATCTAAATCGAGGTTGTCACCAACTAATCTACGCCTAATTACACATCCAGTTCTCTGGCACCACCAAGAGACTGAGGCTGCTCCAGATATGAAACCACCCCGGCCTCAGCAGCCTGAGTTTCCGTGCCAGTTCCATGGTTTCTTGGCAGGCTGAGTTATGGACTTGACACAAACTGCCACACACGGTCCACATCAGCTCCGTGTTAAATGCACCAAAATAAAGATCAGAGCCGCCTTTGCGAAGGCTTCTCTCGTGCTGCCGTAGGGCTCGCACGTGCGTGGCACTCACAGCAGCTCTCAAGGTCACTCCAGCTTCCTGCCTCGCTGGCAAAGATGAATTTAAGTTCTGTTCCTGCTCCAAACTCATTTTTCCCTTAGTTAACTCCATGCTTTTACTTAGCTCCATCTTTCTGGTCCAGCAGCCAATTCCAAATTTAATCAAACCTCTCGTGTAGATCTCATTTTCTTCTATTCATCTACATTACTGGATTTCTCTCCCTTTCCTTCGCTTTTTCTCCAGACCCAGCACCACATCTCGATATTCTTAGTGCACAATTTGAAATTCACACCTTCGGGCAAAATGCTTCTCAATGATGTAAAAAAATATTCCAGAGAGCATTCCCAAGGCAAACTGTCACATTTCCTCCGATCCGCAGTGCAGAATCAAACACCTTCAAAGACCCTCGGTTTTCCTGGAGATTCCAACAGGCAACGGCAATTCCTGGGTTAAAAGAACCTTCTGGTTCTGCCTCCAAGGCTCTCATCCTGCAATCCATGGATTTCTCCATCAATAATTCCTCTAATGAGAAGAGCTGTGCGGGACCGCTCACCTTCCCGATTGGATCGTAGGGAGGGCAGGACTTTGCCATTCATTTTCGGGGATCTCAGGGCTGAGCTGTGAGCAGTTCCCTGCCTGCAGTGATTTCTTCCTCCTCCCTGCCTGCATTATTAAATAACCCAGTGCAATCCATGTGTTCTCCCCGGCGGATGGACTCGGAGTCGCGCGGCACTTTGGGAGAGGACATCAATTCAGGGAGATGCACCAGGACTTACCTTGAGTTTATGAAACTGAGAGTCTATTTCTCATTACAGCTCTCAGTAAATCATCCTCCTCTTGCTTTTCCTTGGAAACTGCTTCAGCTGCTGCCTGTATTTCCATTCTTTTATATCTATGAAACCTTTCGGAAGACGCTGTACCAGTAAAAACAAAATAAACCAAAAGGAGTCGTGCCTTAAAATACATAAAATAGAAAAGATTTGCAAGAGACTGAGATCTTTGCATGTGGACCACAAGATGCAGTTTCCCACAAGATTTTCCTAAGTAATTTCAAATTTATTTCATTTATTTTTCTTTAGGAAGATGGTTTGGAAAAGTTGGTGACTCTGATGGTCTGTTAAATAAAAAGATATTTTCACATTCAAGGAAGAAAGACCTTTCTGACCTAGCAGAGCTTCTAATCACATTTCACTGTTAGTAGAGCTGGTCTGAGATGGGCTCCTAGCAAGGGAAACTGAGGTAATGGGGACCTCAGATTCCCTCCTTTTATCACAATGAATAGAAAGGAAGCCACCTGTTCTGCAGGAGAGGCGATTTTTAAGTTTTACACAGCCTGGAAGCAGAAACCAGTGTAATTTCAAAAATCGAAACATCTTTGAATCCTAATGATTGCCTTAATTTCTTTTCACGAAAAGGAATCTTCAGTGAAGATGTGTCCAGACAAATCTTGCTCCCTGCTCTTTACCTGCTGTGCATTCCTCAGCACTGCCAGGCAGAAAATCTGTAATTTCCCAGGTTTTACTGGGGAACGTTGAATTCTTTCCTTCCTGTGTGTTTTCCTGAAGCCAGAGCAGTTTGTACCAGTCCATGTACCCATCTCCTTTCGGACTGGAGCAAACACACGTGGAAAAAGGGAGCAGGCAGCTGAGCACTCAGTATTCCATGGGTGTGCTGGTCCTAGAGGAACACCTCTGCACTTGGATGGGAGCTGTCACCCAGAGCCCAAGCTGGGCACAGGTTTAACCTTCTTTTCATGCACCATTGGCCTCAGAAACGATTCCCTGAGCATCCCTTGGCACAGGGGTCTTGCCCTCGACTTTAAAACCTTGTTTGTTCTAAACGACAAGGGAAGCACCCGCTTACCTCAAACGTCCTTCCTCTCCAGCAGCTGACACATTCTCCACCTGGATTTGGAGCAGGGCTTTTAATAGCTCTCCCTTTTCAGCCTCGCTTGCACTTTGGATGGGGAAAAGCAGGCTGGCTATAAACGTTCCAGTGGCACCAGCACGAGCCTTTGTAGAAGCAGTGCTGAGGAGAAATTAGAAAAGGTAAGGCTGGAGAGTACAATCCTATCTGAAAAGTATTTTAGAATCTTTGGGTCAAAAAAAAAAAAAAAAAGAAAGGAGGAAAAGAGAAAGAAAAACTTTGCCGATTCTTTCTACTTTATCTGAAAAAGACCTTACTAGTTTTCATTTCAGTTCGGTGTCTTTTAAGCACACTAAGAAGTAATAATTTGCTCATACCCCAAAGACATTTTGACAGTTCCTTGGCTTCTTCCTCACTGCTCTTTCCAACTGTCTGTCCTTTTTTTCCTCTCTATGCATGGAGAGTGACCTCTTGGCCCAAAGGAGGGTCACCCTCACAAAGGACTCCAGCTTCAGCAGAGACTGTTCCAGCAGGGCTGGCGTTATTTAAAACCTCAGCCCTGGTCAGCAAACGTCTCACCTGCCCTTAAACTTTGCCGGCTGCCCATGGCCAAGGTCTGACAGGCTCAGGTTGCCACCAGGTCACAAAAGGTTGCCCTTCACATCTCACAGGGCTGGAGGAGCTGTTGGGAAGTTTTCCAAATGTAACTGATGCAGCACGAATAATAAAGGGGGAAAGGACTTGAAGAAAATGATAATAAAGATGGAACCAGAACAGAAAAGGAAGAAATCCTCACCTTGACCATCGCTGAAACACCTTTCCCCATCCCTCTTCACAAAGACTGGAGCTGTGGACACTTGGATCCAGAAGGATATTGGAGGAGCATGACACAAAATAAAAGAAAGTTTTCTTATAAATTAACTTTGAGCGTTTTATTGATAAGGCTTTCCTGTATCAATTTTGAAGTTTTAGCATTATTGGAACTGGACTAAGAGTTGTGTCTTGAAACATTAAAGGGACATAATATAATTGGTAAAGTCAACATTGTCCTCCAGCCACCCCTGCAAATAACAACAGAAAACACAGAGATGGAAAGCACTTTTTGGGCTTAATTATTTACACCTTGGCAATAAATATCTACTACACCAAATAACCTCCACAGTGGAGCAAGCGTGGAGAAATGTTAATGGGAGGCAATGAGAGGACGAAAATCATATTGGACACGACCCAAATAAATTATTCGGGCTATCCTAGAGAAAATGAGCACGGCAGGTTAGCCATGGGATATCGACCACCCTTGGCAGGGGATGGCTTTTATTGGATGTGATAAAAGGAGAGGTTACGGGTGAAGAGCGACGGCGAGCGCTTCACCGATCGTCCCGAAAATTGACAGAAAGATTCCTCACGTCTCAATTGCCAAATGGGATACTTAACATTTGGAGTGCCATTTGATGACATTCATGAGAGGATAACGACTCTGTGTCAGTAATGACCTAGACTGGATCTGGAGTGGTGACCTAGAGGTAAATGACTTTCGAAGGCATTACTGTCGCCTCAGCCACTGCCATCAGACTTCAGTGCCACTCAAACTCCTTCCTCTGGACGTATTTCCACATGGGGAGGATCCTGCTCTCCACAGAGCGTTTGCAGAAGAGGCCAGGATGAGTCTCACTGTATTAAAGCTTTGATTTAAACCAGAGCAGACCTAAGGCAATATGAGAATATCCATTACTCCCTCCTCCTCTGTGCTGCCCATTTTCCATGACCTTGCTCCGTGCCCTGCGGAGCAGAGCTGGTGGAGTGACCCCCCGCAAAGCTGACATATTTTATGATCTGCTCTCCTTGCACCTTTTGTTGCTGACAGGATGGGAAGTAAAATAAAAGATGTGGTCTAATTAAATCTCGGTGTTATTACATTAATAAAGAGGGACGGTCTCTGGCAAGAGCAAACCAAGAACAATCTCCAGTGATCTGCTGGATAGAATGAAAGAGATTTAAAATGAGATGAGGCCTCGTGCTCCAGAAAATCCTCGTTTTACCCAGATTTTTGGGACTCAGCAACATTCCTTTGTACAATAAAATTAACCTGGCAATTTGGAAGGAAATGACTGCATGGGACACCCTAAACCATCCTAATAATAGGAAAGCCACAATCACCTGGGTTTACTTCTTTTTAGGATATCCTTATTCTAATTCCAGTTCCAGTTTACTCAGGGGCTGCCTGGACATTCCAAACTGGTTTTTAATACTGGCCTAACTGGTTTAACTGGAGCTGGGGCTGCTTTGCTGATGGCAGCATTTGGGAACAACTTCTAAAGCAAAAAGTCTGGAAAACCACATGTCCACGGAACTTCTCCTGCACTTCTGGCATGGGACAGAACTGCCAAGCACAGATCTCACCCCTTCAACCCAACATGAAAAGCCAATACTAAAATACTCATCACTAAAGAACTGAATAATTACCAATATTTATATTTCTATATTATATAGATAGTTCCCTCTGTAATAAAAGACATCAATTTCCATGTTCCTTCCATTTAAAACCAGTAATGCAATTTTAAGGAATACTCAAAGCACATTTTTTGGCACAAGACTCTTTTTCCAATCTTTAGAAAATGGTGGTGGAATTATTGTCACAGCCTGTATTTGTTTTTGGATAAGTATTTTTGATCAGACTGCTGATTTAATTTACATGCTACACATTATTTGGCCATCTGGCCTCTTCCAGAATAACATCAGAACAGATTTTGAAACAATTAGAAATATTAAAATCATATAAGCAATAAAAATATTTATTATCGTCAAGGACAAGTCTTGAGTCATTCTTATTCCCCTTCTTGGTTTTTTTGAATTAAAAATTAAAACCAGGGGTTTTGAAAGATATTCTTAAAGCTACAATTTTAAGTAAATGTAAGAATTTTGACATAATAATCTAAGAAAAATAAATTTAAAATAAATCCTCAAAACTGCTGCCATATCATATTTTAGGATTTAAAATGCCACAGAATTATCACATCATGCTTTTCGTAACCTTCTGTGTTAAGCATGAGCTGAAACTGCAGCTGTGAGGGAATTTGGGGGGGTATTAATCCCCTGTAGATCCCTGGATTGCACAGAATTGCTGCCACAAACTCCTCCAGGGCAGGTGTGAATCCAGCTCTGCCACTGGGAGGAACATCTCGACAGCAAGATCACTTGTGAAAGAAGAAAATGATCCATATTTTTTTGAAGTGAACCAAAACAGGGATATTTTTCTCATTTCTCAATGGAAACTCCTCCCACTATTGCTGTGGCAGCAGAATTATTTCTGCTTTAACAGACTGTGAAGGCCTTGTCTTTATTTAGAGTAAATATTTAAGTATTGTGTTTAAATAAAAAGTACACCCTAATTTTTTTATAAATTGTAATTTTTCCGAAATTACAGTTTATAAAAAATGCATGGGGATGTTTCATTTGCTGCAGAAAATCAATCTACAGGCTGATTTGAATATTAAAAATGCCGTGATTACCTCTTCTTTTGATAAAAAGTGGATTTTCCCATTTGCGTTTTAGCAGGAGCAGCTCCGATCCAAGCGCAAAATCCTTCCAGCCACAGCTTGGTAAGTGAGGCATTATTTCAGCGAGGACAGCGGGGTTATAGCCCTCTAAAAATTCCACAGAGGGAGGGGAAAATCAGGACTCTGGGCACAGCTCAGGGATTGCTCTGTGCGCTCAGTCAGCTGCAGAAGCCGAGCTCATCAGGCCCTGGCTCTCCATCCTTCCCTTATTCCCCCCCTGAGCCACGGCTGGGACAATTTTTCCTCTCCATCCTTATCAGGGCTGGGTTTCTTATCAGTTTTCTGGGAGGTCACAGCAAGCAGGAGGGCTCCTTCCAATGAGGTCAAAAGGGGAGTTTTCTGAGACGCCTTTTTGGGTTATTTCGAGTGCGTCAAATTCTGGCGGCAGCCGACAGGAGGAGGGATGATTCCTGAGGAGAGAAAGGTTTTAAAGGAGGCAGTGAAAATTCCAGATTCACCTCTAAAAATGTTGTCAGATCTTATGTTTTTGGGTTTTTTTTACAAAAAGTGGAGAAAAAATTTAGGAAAGTCGTATTTAATGCAAAGTTGATTGATGACCTTCACCAATACACCATCCTTCCACTCAGTTCTTAATTAATTTAGGATATTGATGAAGAAATTCTTTACCAAGATGGTGGTGAGGTCCTGACATAGATTACCTGCAGCTTGTGTGGCTGCCCCTGGATCCCTGGAAGCGTCCAAGGCCAGCTTGGATGAGGCTTGGAGAAACCTGGGATAGTGGGAAATGTCCCTGGAATGGGATGAGCTTTGAGGTCCCTTCCAACCCAACCCATTCTGTGCTGATTCTATTTCAACAAGAATCACAAATTAAACAAGTGAGTGGGTAAAGTAATCCAAATTAACTTTAGGAAGATATAAAATTTGGAAAAAGCTGACTTCTGATTTCATTTGGTTCCACATTCCCAACCCTTCCAGCTCTGTAAGGTCTTTTAGTGCCAAGAGCTTCTTTTCAATTAAGACCCAGTGAACGGTGGGACACCACGTTGCCAGGTACACAGTCACTATCAGAATTATCTAATTAGTTTTTTTGTTACAAATTTAATTCAGAGTTTTAATTCTTTGACACTACACCAGAATGTTCAGGCACCTCCAGCCTAAAAGCACACAAATAATCACGAACTGTGCTTTGTATTTGTTAATTTTTAAAAAGATGTCAGCATATGATTCTATGATTCTCTAGAGCAACTCTTGTTTTTTCTCTCACCTTAAGTCTGTGTTGGTTAAAATAGGGTTTTCTGCATTCAGCAGTGCTAAACTGCTACTAAATAATTATTGATTATATTAAATTAGACTATTAATTTTATTAAATTAATGCTAGTTTAACCTGAGTCACCCAGTAAAGAAGAAATTTTTCTGAGTCAGCTGAACAGTGAGGGACAAAGCTGCAGGAATGGCACATCCAGAGCAAGAACCATAAAACTCTTTGTCAATTAAAACCAAAATGTGAAACAAAACTACTCCAACACATGGCAGTGAGTAGGAGGAAATTAAAATATTGCATCCCATTTCAGCCAGGCTCAACTTCCAATACATCCTCAATGAAAATGCAAAGTTCTTGGAATGGGATGAGCTTTGAGGTCCCAGGTCTTATTCTTTACCTTTACCACCTTCACCTTTGTCCCCCAAGCACAGACACGCTCGAAGGGTGGTAATTTTTGGAGTCACAATGCAGAAAGAATTCAAGAAAAACACTCCACAGTCCACTTTGCTTGGACTCCTCCTGCCCTGGAGGGAACCTGAAGAGGTTTATTCCCTAATCCACGCCGGGGCTGACACTGATTCCCTCCCAGATCCTGGGGAGATCCGCAGCTCAATCCCAGCTCCCAGCTGTGCCCAGGTTGTCAGCCTTCCTCTGGCGAGGAGCAGAAGTGCCACTCCTGGCAGCCAGAGCCCTTCCAACCTCCTTGATGTCCCAGTGCATCCCTGGCTGTCTGTCAGGGCTGGCTTTAGCCAATCCTGGCTGCTGGCAGACAGCTGGAACCACAAAACCACCAAGGGGGAGTTCTGCGGGGTGGATGTTGCCTCAAAACCTTGTGACAGTGTCTGCGGGGACACAAGTGAGAAGCACATCCTTCCTTTTTCTCTCTATCACTGCATAAGTATTAATTTTCAATTCTTCACCTCCAGACCACTAGTTTTAAAGAAGGATTAGAAGCAGAGATCACAACTTCTAACACATCTTTGCTGCTGCAAGGGCTGTAACCACAGCTCTGGATAATTTTTATAGAAACTGAGTTCAGCCCTCCGCTGGCACAGACACAACCCCGCTGCACTTGTCAAGGGTTTGCTGCCTTCCAGCAGCTCAGCACCTCTCCCAGACATCAAACTTGGAGATATTACCTGGGAAACAACCTGATTGTGGCTCTGGGAGATGGAGTGACCCTGCTGGGATGGGAACTTAAAGCCATGCCACATTGCCAAAGGCGAACGGAGCGTGAAACCCTGCGTGAGAGGGGCTGGGAGGGAAGTTCCTGCAGGGGAACAGCGATCCTGAGCAGCCTTGAGCCTTTTTAAAGCCGTGATCCCTTCACGAGGATCTGTCCTGTGTAGGCATCCAGCTCTTGGCACACGCTGCAGGGACATGGAACACACAAGTCGTGCCTCGGATGGGAAAAGCAGCAGGAAGGATCAGGGGCGTGTTCACATGTCATTTTTGGCTGCAGAGGATTCCTCTGGGCTCCTCCACGTGGATGATCCCCTCCCTGACCTGCAGATCCCCAGCAGAGCAGAGCACCAGCAGCTTTTTGGTGCCCCCAATTAACCCTCCTGGTTGAGCGTCTCACTTCTCCCCTTCTCACCCACAGCTCTCCAGCCAAACCCATGTGAAAAAACACCACGCAAAGCTTGGAAACAACAAAACACGGACAAAATGCTGTGCTTTGTGCTTTAGAGACAGAAACTACATTTCAAAACCAGACATATGACCCGCTCTGATTCAAATCTTTGGGAGCAACGCGTTGCTCTGGGGGTTTAATTTGATTTATCGCTGCCTATTCCAAACTAGGGGCATGTGAAGAGCAACATCCAGCGTGACCACGGGAATTCCAGCCTGCAGTTCCTGGGGAAGAACCTCACTCCTAAGTTGGATAAATGACCTCATCTCCCTTCATCACAGATTGATCTTGGCCCTCCATTATTGATGCAGCTGACAAGGCAATCACGTTCCGGCGGCTCCGAAGGAGCTGACACAACGCAGCCTCCAGATCTAAATTCATAAATGTCCTGCCTTGTCAGTTGTCCCATCACAAATCTTCTTTGGCAGGGGATAAGGGGAAAGGGCTATTCATTATTTAGCCGTGAAATTTTAATTACGGGCTGAAATGGGCTGGCATTAGAAATAAGGTTTGGGCGTGGAGTTGCGTGTGAGGGAGAGGCTGAAAGCAGAAGGTGCTTGACATTGAAGAGGCATTGGTTTAGCTCGTTAATAAATCAGGTAATTACTGGATTTTAAAATAAACACTTCTTTGTAAGGATAAGCCTCGTTTAAAGAACATCTGAGATAGGTCAGCGAGGTTTCACCTTTTCCACACCCATACAAATTACTGACATTTGCCATGTGGTTAATTGAAAAGAAACCAGCTGGAAATGATTCCACACCTCATTTTTACATCGTCACCTGTGCAAAGGTCACACAAATCCTGCTGAAATCGAGGAAGAGCTTTACTCCACTTGCCCACTCTCCACTGGGCACGTAAATCTACACACAAAGAGCCTCTCTTGCAGCCCAGGTGCCTGAATACAACCCCTCCCCTTGGGAATGCAGGACTTTAATCTCAATTGTACATCCTCCAGACCTTCATATGAATTTCAATATGAATTTCAAACTACTTGAAGACAGACCCTTCAAACCAGCAGGCAGCTCTGAGTAACTGTGTTAGACATAAAGAGGTTCTTTTGAGCAGAGGATATAGGAGCGTTTTGTGTTACAGATTCGGAGCAATTGGAAGGCAGGATTAAAGCAATAATACAGGCCGCAGATCGTTAATGCAAATGCCCGAGTTTGCAATTCCGGACACAACCCTGGGCTCAGACATCAGTATTCACAAAAAGGACTTCACAAACGGAGCAGCATACTAATAAAAAAAAAAAGAGAAAGAAAGAAAGAAAATCACTCTGCAGAAGCACAGCTGCTCAGTATAGATCATCTTTCCATTTGAATTTGTATCATCATCTTTCCAAGTCAAATTGACTAATACCAGGGTGCCTTATCCAAGGGCCATGTGGTCCAATCAAAGATCAATTTAAAGTGTGTTGGAAGAGATTGATTCGTTTAATTCATGGACATCAGAAGCTTTAAGCTCTGCTCCCGTCGCCAAGGCATGACTGCAGCCTCATTGCAGCCGCAAAAACACACAGACAATGCCCAGTGGATGCAGATTAACTGGAATGAGCTTTTATTAACTCACCTGGAAACAGAAGCAGAGATAAATCACGCAGAGCTCATCCTCCCTTCAGCAGCTCGCTGTGTCATCCAGGCTAAAACTGCCCTGATCCCACTGGGGCCTTCCAACCTTTCTTTGGATGAGATCCCCCAAACCTGCAGGTGCCTGCTCAGAAATTCACCTGCAGTTCTGGTTTAGCACCAGTTCGGGGGTGCTCACACCCGGCACAAAGCAGCAGAAAGGATTTTAGTTGTTCATGTCCTGCTCGGCCCCAAGGAATTGGATCCACCCAGGCCCCGCTGCCTCCCCAGCACCAAACCAGACCCTCTGTGGTCAGGAGCACGAACCAAGGCACAAAATGTGCCACAAGAGCTTCCAACCAAAATTCAATCACCTCCAGATTACTAAATCAGCTGAATTTTCTCACCCTGACGGCCTGCCAGCATCCTGGATTACCATTAATCCCTCAGGGAAGGTTGTGGATCTCCATCCTGCAAAGCCAAGGAACTCTCGCATTCGGGCAGGCCTGTTTCTCGCTCGTTTATGGTCTGCAAAAAGGGGAGAAAACTACGCTTGAAAATACATTTGTAGGTGATTTATAGCACAGCAGAAACACTCTCAGCTGAGACCTGGAAGGAGAGAGGTGCAGTAGCAGAATTAGCAAACACCTCTGACAGTGCCAAGTGCTTGGGTAAGGTTAGAGCACCCTAAAAACGCCTCTGCCCCACGAAACTCACAAAAACCCAGAGGTTTTAGGAAATAAAGATGTTAAAATCACACGGGCACATCCTTCACCCTCATAAGGCACAGATGTCTTCATCAACAGAGGCTGGGGAAGAGCTGTCCTCCTCCTTTTCCCTCTGGTGTTTCTCGTTCAGCTCCTCCACAGAAAGAAAACCCAAACAAACCAAGGACAAAAGCAGCACCAGGAGAGAGAGGAATTTCCAGTGGGGCTGGATTGAAAATTCCAGCGTAGCCAAACCAGAGCACGGATTGCATTTGGGTCTCTGAGCCATCCAACAGCCTCAGGTACCCCCTGGGTGATGATTTTTACTCCCACTTGCTGGATTTTATGCTGAAATTAATGTCTTCTGCAAACGGATCTCTTCCTGATTTTCTTTAGGATGGGGTTTTTTCAGAACTTGTATTTTTCAAGTGTTTCCTACAGAAATTTTACTCTGATATCAACCCCAGAGCACTTCTGAGCCACGTTGGTCTCTCTCTTTCCCACTCCCCGCTTTCAGAACAATTAAAAGTCTTAGAAATGTACTTTTAAAATCTTAAAACATAATTTCAGATTATTTTCATCCACCTTCATAATGCAAAAATTCCTTCCAGAGAAAAATCTAATAAAAGTGGACAACAAAACATTAGGATTATTCAATATTCTCAGAGCAATGCTTTGGCTGAAAAGCTGATTTAAAAACACAAATTAGTTAATGTTTGATAATGAAATCAATAATATAATTATATCTTTCTGGTAATGCATTTAGCTGAGATTTTTCTTATTACTTTGTTTATTTTTCCACTCCAATACCTTTTGCAAATTACTTATAATTAAGATAAAGCAGTGATTGCAGAAATACCACAGAATGTGGTGGTTCCATTAATTTGGGCAGCCCAAACCAGATTGTGGAGAAACTCATCTAAGCAACCTGCAAAATCCCCAAACTCTTAAATTATCCTTTTCAGGAATGTTTGCAGGGCAATGCATTCAGATTTAGTGAAATTTAGTATTTCTACACCTTCTATTCAGACACCTGAATACACTGTGCACAATTCCTGTTGCATTTTTGGTAGAAAATTCAGACTTCTTTACATATAAATATATTTACAGTGATTGAAAAGAACAGCCTAAGAGCCTAAATTCCCCTGAGATTGCACTTCTTGTCATAATAAAGTGAGGGCAGACAAATCCAGTCACTGAAGCTGTGCCAGGATGTAAAAACCCAGATTTTCTCAATGTGGGGAGCACAATTCTGGGTTTGTAATGAATGGGAGATGTAACAATCCCTACAAAACACCTTTCTCAGCAATTTTCCCAGCTTATTTTACTCTCTGATTTACCTTTCGGGCAGAATTCCATCCCCATCTCTCCATTTTCCTGAGCTGGAGGTGGGTTTCCAGAAAAAACCCATCGTCTTACCTTGATTTTGTGGCATTCCTTCACTAAATGTCCCACTTGGGATTAGAGTGAGGATTTTCCTCTTGGGTTTATGGCCAAACCAGGCTTAGGAGGGGTCCAGGTGGGCGCTGGCTTTTGAACAAAGAGCTTTTTGTAATCTGAAGAGAGAGGAGAAAAAAAAAAAACAAGAATTGTGCAGCGATGGAAAGAGATTTGAGCAGTGACTGTGCTGTTCTCAGCGGGGTTGGGTTTGAGAAGCCTTTATTTATCCAACAGATACCCAAATGCTTCAAGGAAATCCCCAGCAATGGGAGCAGAAATTGCCTTTCTAATGGCTGATGTTCTCCACCCCGAGAAGGTAAAATATTACCCAGCAAAACAAACTAGACAAGCATTTTATGGAGCAGAGCAGAGAGGTTTCCCCTAATGCAGGAATCGGGGATTAAATTTCCTGCCTGGCAATACACAGGAGGTCAGGAGAGATGTTTATAATGGCATTTTCTTGCTTAAAAATCTATGAGAACAACGGATTGGTGTGTCAGGTTCAGGCTCTGCTCTGCTCTGTTTCTTTCCAGTTTGACCTCTTAATCCCATCCATCTCAGCACTGAGTTAATATCGTCCTAAATCCACTGGAGTTCTCCTTCAAGTGAGCTGAAATCAGGGAGAATTTTTGCTTCAGGTACAAGCTGGACCTAAGGCTTTCATTTTTAAAAAATACATCGATTTTTTTTTAAGAATATGTATATTCAAATCTATATTAATATTTAAGCAAGTACTTCAGTTTGAGCTCCCTAATTCCAAGTAAATAAGAGGAATTACCTCACTATAAATCTTTTTTTCTGGTCCTGTAATACTGACAGTAACCATAACCAATAATCAAAACCCAATTATTTCCAAAATGCAGCAAATTAATTAATGCACACCAGACCTAACACCATGAATAAACCCCAACATTAGAGGGACTGGATGCAGAATTTAGTAGAACAGGATGCTCCAGCCATCAGGATCTCTCCTTTATTTGGGGTTTTTTTAGCTTTGTTCAGTCCCCAAAGCTAAATTCCATTGGTATTTTTGGAGAAGGGAAAGATTTTGCTGTCTCCATGTCCCAGTAAAAGATATTTCTCTTCAAACACAAGGTCTCTGAGCTGGTTTGGTTTAACTGAGCCCCACAGCTGGAGCAGGAGGACACCCTCGTACAAACAATGAATCCAAAGAAAACCCCACTGGAAAGACGAAGATGCTGGAAGAGAAAACACCCAAAGGCTTTGCAGTGGGATAGGAACTGTCAGCAAACACTGCTGACTATCACAAGTCCCACATTTGAAACCCGAAAGTAAATATTGCCCTACTTACGTTTTAAAATATTTATCTCAATTATTAATTACAGAGAAAAAAAATAAACATAAGAAATGAGAGCCCAGACAAGCACCACGAGCAGCAGCAGATCTGAAACCTAATCATAAGTGAGTTGTAAGCAGATAG
Source organism: Melanocharis versteri (assembly GCA_013397845.1). Classification (NCBI taxonomy): domain Eukaryota; kingdom Metazoa; phylum Chordata; class Aves; order Passeriformes; family Melanocharitidae; genus Melanocharis; species Melanocharis versteri. Next base: position 175,598 of record VZTG01000765.1, on the reverse strand, counting down.
CATTAATTGTGGACCCTCTTTGTGAATTCCTAATCACCCTGCAGCATTTTTCCTAATGACGGTGAGCACCTTAGGATGCGCCAGGCTCTCTAATAATCCACATGATTTCTTGATGCTCTATTTGTGCTCCTAAGTATTTTGAGACATTTCAAGCCACCCAGAATATTTGCAAAGCCTGATCAACCAACACAAGCCGTGGTTCAGGGAAATACTCAAGGATTTCATTATCATTAAGGCTGGAAGAGACCTCCAAGGTCATCAAGTCCAACTTTTGACTGAATATCCCCATTCCCACTAAATTATATCCCAGAGAGCTACAACTCATTTTTGAACACTTCCAGGGATGGGGATTCCAGGAGGGCTTCGGGCAGTGCTTCCAGTGCTTAACCACTCCTTCAGGGAAGGGATTTTTCCTGAATTCCAACTTGAACCTCCCCCGCCCAACTTGAGGCCATTTGTTTTGCTGTGTTTTCAAAATGGACTATAATGTATTAAAAAAAACAAAAACAACCAAACAAAACCCCTCATTATTTATCCAGATATGTGACGTCCATTCCGAATTCTGTATTTTAGACTCTGTTAAAAGAATAAAAATAGCCACTTTGGCAGAACTGAGAAGAATAAAGAGATAAAAAATAAAGAAATAAAGAAATAAGGAAAGAGAGACATGAAAATTTTTCAATTACACTGATAAGATCCTGGGCAGTTCTATTATCACACTTACAAAATTAGAAGCCCATAAAATGTTTATTTAGCATAAATTCTGTGCTGTAGACTCTGACGGAGGTGAAATTCTATTAGCAGTTAATAGCCTTAAATTAATGTTAGTGAGTGATGATTTGGGAATTTTTAGTGGTCAACACTCAAAGGTTTTTAGAGGAATTGTTACATTTTAAGAGGATGATGAAAGCCCAAATCTAAAGATCAGGTTTCATTTCCTGCTTACTGAGAAGTTTCCTTGTAAGGATCAGAACTTTGGGGTTGGACATCTAATGTCTCATCAAATCCAAAGCTTCCCCGTCCTCCTGATTTCTAGAAATGAAGGATGGACTAAAAGTGGAACCTGCTGAAAAGGAAGTTGAACAGAAATGTTTTGTATGTTATGAATAACCCAAACTCTCCAGTGATGATGATCATTTCTAGAAATGTGACTCCCACCAGACTGAAATGTCCCAAATTTTGACAAAAAGCACAAGACTTGCAAGACAACAGCTGCTGCTTCATAATTTGCTATTTTAGAACCAGACTCAAACCTTGGTAAATGCATTCCCTGTTTCTCTCTGCTAGGATTCATTAATTTTGAGGGGAAATATTGTAGCTTGTAATATTATTATAAATCACACACGTTAGCGCTCAGCAACAGCACTGAGACAGAAGCAGAGCTTGCTAATTACATGCCACAACAAAGATTATAATGAATGCTCTCATTAACTATTCCTTTATGTTTGATGAACTAATAAATAATTTCTTCCTCAGCCATTATAAAATCATTTGGCACACAGACCCTTGATATACTCACAAGCCCCTCCAGGTAAGTTTTTATTCTGTATTTTTAATTATCTCTGGGTCATGATGGGCCTTTCCCACCTCAGACACGTTTGGTCCTTCTTCCATTGCCAGGGACGTTCTGAAGCAAGAGCTGCAGCTGGTAACTGGATTATTTGGATTTTGTTGGGAATTCTGGGGCATTCTCACCACCCAGAGCGAGCCAGCCCTCACTGCTCATCCCCTTTTCCTCCCAGTGCGAGTCCCCTCTCTCCTGCCAGGATGAGGAGATGCTCCAGAGGTGTCCCAGTGCAGTGGCCAGGCTGGCAGGGGACACCAGGCCCGGGATATGGCTCACGTTCCTTTTGTCTGATGAGGGAGCTGGAAAGGGGCTCAGCCTGGAGAAAAGGGGGATCAGGGGGAACCTTGTGGCTCTGCACAACTCCCTGACAGGAGGGGGCAGCCGGGGGGGTCGGGCTCTGCTCCCAGGGAACAGGGACAGGAGGAGAGGGAACGGCCTCAGGCTGGGCCAGGGGAGGCTCAGGGTGGAATCAGCAGGAATTTCTCCATGGAAAGGATGCTCAGGCCTTGGAAGAGCTGCCCAGGGAGGTTTGGAGTGCCCATCCCTGGAGGTGCCCAAGGAAGGGCTGGAGGTGGCACTCAGTGCTCTGGGCTGGGGACAAGGTGGGGATCAGGCACAGCTTGGACTCCACGGTCTTGGAGAGCTTTTCCAACCTCAGTGATTTTGGGATTCTCGCTCTCTACAACTCCCTGGAGGGAGGTGGGAGCCAGGAGGGGCTGGTCTCTTCTCCCAGGTAACGAGGGATAGAACAGGAGGAAACGGCTTCCAGTTGCACCCGGGGAGGTTTTTTTGTATTTCAAAAAACATCTTAACAGAAAGGGCTGTCCAACCCTGGCACAGCTGCCCAGGGCAGTGGTGGAATCCCCATCCCTGGGGGGATTTAAAGCTGTGTGGATGTGGCACTTGGGGACATGACTCAGCAGTGGCCTCGGGGCACGGTTGGGTTGGATGACCTTATGGGTCTCTTCCAACTCAAACCATCCTGTGGTTCCAGCTCCCTGCAGCAGCCCCTTCCCTCGGCTCCCTCGCCGTCCCAGAGGTCCATGTTGGCAGCAGCCACGGAGCAGAGCCCCCAGTGCCACCCCAGCTGTCCCCTGAGCCACCCCCACCCTGTCACCAAGCCCGGAGCACCCCAAGCCCTTGCGCTGCCCCCGAGAGCCGCCGCTGCTGCTCACAGGGATTTTGCCCACAGCGCAAAGAAAGATGGAGAAGTTCCCTTCCCATTCCGCTTCCTTTTCGTTTCAGACAGCAGCAAATGTGACAAATCCACTGCGGGAGAACAACAGGATCTGCTTCATTCCAATGCCTCTTCCCCCTGCAAGAGCCAAGATAGCGCAGCCCAAGCACCGAGGCCGGCGTGAAATCAATTCCAGCCGCCGTGTACAAGGGAAATTTGAAATCCAAATAGGAATGTTCTCCAGCTATTATGAACGCTGGATTTTTTCTGTGAGCAGCGTTGAGCTTATCTGTATTATTACCACAAAGCTTTTTGGAGTTATGCGTGTAACAGCAGCCCCAACAACTTGTTCCTTAAGAAAAAATAAACAGCGACGCGGCACCGTTAGAGCAGCTTAAACAGCAAAATGACAAATGAAGCCACTCTGCAGTGCCTGAGAGCCACTTCTCACGTGTGTGCCGGGAGTCGCTGGAGCCTGAGCATGTCTCAGAGCTGAGGGCTGGCTAAGCAAAGCGGAAAATCCATGATGATAGGAGTGATGATTGTATTTATTTGCACTTGGGTAGCGGGTGAGATTCCCTGTCAAGCTCCAGGAAGCGGGAATGCAAAGTGCTGCCTAACCTGTGGATATTTGAATAGGCTTCGTCCCTGGAGTTTGCACAATGCACGAAACGCCTTCACAGCAGCTCCTTTGCTGTTCTCTGGCATCGTGCACAGCAATCCCGCTTTGGCAGGCACTTCAGGACAGCTTTGAACGCCCCAGACAGGTCATGCCAATCTAGATCTGTGATCCAGGCCAGAAATCAGCCAAAAAATTATAATTACTGACTCTGGACACACCCAGCCTAGAGAAGCTTGTCCAATAAATGGGATTAAGTACTCACCACTTGTGTTTCTAGGAGTTCCACTGTAGCTTGCAGCGCTTTGTCAGGATGGTTTTCGGGTTTAATGACGTGATGTTCATTAAATCAGGCACAGTCTGAGCAATGCTCCTACCAGAGTCAGGACAGAGCCAAACAAACGGCGTCATTTAGCCTGAGAGGAGGAGGGAAGATGGGCAGATTGAGGTAGATTCATCATTTTAGCCATAAGAAATCACAGAAAAAGCTGAGTTGGAAGGGACCCTCAAGGATCATCGAGTCCAACTCCTGGCCCTGCCAGACAAAACAAAAGAAAATGTTATATGGGAAATGGCTGAGTTCCCCTTCCTAAATCAGAGGGGGACGCAGCCATGGACTGCAAATGGGACAGGGATAAAATACAGAAAGACAGCTTTTACCAGCTCTCAGCCAGCCCAAACATGGTGTGTGTGCCTGAGGATGCAAACGGGTTTGTATTTCGTACCAGAATTCTGCTAAATGAAAGTTCCATTTTCACCATGGGCTTGATACAAATCCTGATGAAGTCACTGGCAATGAGTCCATTGGCCTGCCTGGACTCTGGAGGAGCTGGTCAGTGATGATGATGATGATGATGATGATGATGATGATGACATCATCATTGGATTGATGACAATCCATTGACCTGACTGGATTTTGGGATTTTTGACCAACAACTGCAGCAACTCTTTCCCTGGCAAACAACCCCACCAAAGTTTTCCTGCCGTTTTCCCAATTCCCTTTGGGAGTTTGAACCCCAGGATTAAACACCTTTGAGTAACAGCAACGCCCAAAGGCAAAGCAGCCCCCACATGGAATTGCTGGGCCTGGACTTTGTTCCTCACCTGCCAATAATTTAATGGTGCCCACTCTCCCCTTGGGCTCTTGACCCTACAGAGCTTGGAGAGATTTTTTATCACAGATTCTTTCCTTGTGTGAAGTTTGCAAAGGTCACAAATCCCACTGCCCACATTTTCGCTATGCAGAAGCCAGATTTAAACCTCTAACCATGAACTAAATGTTAAAGCTGGAAAGGGTGTGAAATATCCTGAACTAACCCATAAATGCAGACACCACACGGTGAGAGGGTGGGAATGCAGCCATGAGGGAATGGTGTTGGAGAACAGAGCCAGTGACATTATTTTAACAATGTCTCAAAGAAAAATATATTTGTTATAGCCAAGAAAAAAAATCTCTACCAGATTATAGCTGAATTCACCAACACTTCAAAACAAACCTCCAAATTCATTAAAATCCCAACCTAGAGCTTACAGATTTTGCTCCTCCTTAACATGCACACAAAAATACCAAAGGAGCCTGGTAAAAGCAAAATATTCCTCACCTTTTCACTCCAGCTTCCCCAGCCACAGGACAAGTCCTGACTCCTCTCGGAAGCTGAATTTCAGTCCTGACCATTCCAAATGACCCCATTTCTTAGGACACTTTGCAGCCCTGTCCAGCTTTTTGCCTCAGATGCAGTGGTGATTTACTGAAATAAGCTGGAATTTACACACTTGAATATCAGTGGCTTTCACAGGCAAACTTCAAGATCCATTAGTGGCCATCTCAGGGCCTGGAGTCTTCTTTAAGCCGGTTCAGTGTCCTCAGCCTGGCTGAATATTTCTCCTTCTCACCGAGGAGAGCCGAGGACTGAAAGTGAAAAGAGATGTACTCGTGAAGATTAAAATCTCCCTTACAAATTGAGTGTATTAAGCATCTGTGCTACTCGGCAGCCTGGTGCATCAATTCCAACATAAAATAGTGTTAACAGCTCTACAAGCTTTTTATCTCTCCCAGCTCCCCGCGCTCCGCGTGAATCACATGGGCAAGAATTGGAACTGGCCTTTCAGACAGGGAGTTAAGCAGCTCTTAAATCAGACAAGCACGATGCCCAGGCAAGGCAATTTACCTTTTTTATGCCATTTTAAGCAACAAAACCACTTTTACTCTTCGAGGAGCGCCTCTGAATGGGGGCATTATGGATGTGATCATCGTTCCTGTCTGGGTACTGCAGTGCTGTGGGTATTTATTTACTCTGCTTTCATATTTGTGCCCCGCTGGCTCATTCCCACCTCCTGGGATCCCTCAGGGGCTCTGACATTCAGTACAGGTGAAGGGGAGGAGCCGGCAGAGCAAATGAACTCTGCTCCAGGGAAATTCTGGTTGGGCGAAAATAGATGAGAGGTTGGATTTTCACACTTTATTAGCCACTATTGTTCCTCTCTTTCAGCTACAGCACCTGAAATTTGTCCATTTTTGGAAGCTCAGCCGTAGCTCAAGCCTAATAAAAGATCTTGGAGTGATGCACACGTGGAATATACTGCGCTCATATATTCTTTTTTCAACGCATCCTGCAAAATAATTAAAAATAAAGTGCTACTATTCCATTTCCTACAGCTTAAATGAGTCACTGCAGAGGTGCCTCTAAATAAGAAAACTGCATTCCAAAAGTCAAAGGTCCGGCCTGATTGGTGATGAACTGAAAGACAGGATAAATAAAATTAATTTTAAAAGAAAACAACTTTTTCGACAGAAAAGCAGATTTACTTCTCGCTCTTCTATTTTAAATTTGCTCTTAAAAATGATAACTATTTAGATAAATCAAAAATTCAGGTTATAAATTCCAACAGGGTGCTGGTGAAGGCGTGCACTCGCTGTTTTGGAGCAAACTTGCTGCTGCAAAAAGAACATTCCCAGCTGCTGCCAGGTGGATTCAGTGGCTGGATTTGGGAAGCATTCAGGAGCAGCACAGGACTCCCTCAAGGATGCCAACAGCACAGGAGTGCTTTGAGTCACTGACACCGAGCCTCCAACTTTCCTCATGGCAGAAGAGAGAGGAAAAGCCAGGAAAAGTGGACTTTTCAAAGGGAATTTCATGAAGCGATGAGCTTGACTTTGTTTTAACACCACATCATTTGTTCTTCACAAGACCAGATTTTTAAATGCCTTTAATGATACAAATAAATGCTGGTGAGAACCACTGAGGCTCCACTGAAGCCAATTACAGCAGTGGAGCCTCTTTAAGAGGAAAATCTCATTTTCTTTTTAAAATGAAGATGCCCTGAATGAGTAGAACCCACCAAGGATGTTACTGGGGAAGCGACAGCAGCACCTTGGCTCTGAATTATTAATAAACAACATGCAGTGGAATTATTCACCCAAACAAGTCATGTGTACATTGAGAAATATTCCCCACAACAAGGTTTAAATAGAAGGTACTGTGATTAAATGGGGTTTAATTAACAAGTACAATTACCTAATCAAAAGGAAGCGTTTCCATTATTAGTCAGTACCTGCTGCAGAACAACTCCATTGTCAACATCCACTGTATGCTGAGGAGCCACAGAGCCAAATTCTTTACTGGAACACTGATAATTACTGAATTTACCTTCACAGAGTGATTATGGTAATTACAAATTTCAGTTTGAAATGCTCACTGAGAAACAGGAGTCAGATACAACCTGTGACATTGGAGTAGGGGTGTTGGTGACTAAAGTGTTCTGGAACAGAGTACTGGGAAAGCCCAGATCCCTAAAAGTGGTTCAGGTAAATAAAAGATATGAACTTCCTTGATTTGAATCATGGAATCCCAGGATGGTTGGGTTGGAAGGGACCTTAAAATCATCCAATTCCACCCCCTGCCATGGCAGGGACACCTTCCAGTGTCCCAGGCTGCTCCCAGCCCCATCCAGCCTGGCCTTGGGGACTGCCAGGGATCCAGGGGCACCACAGCTGCTCTGGGCAACCTCCCCACCCTCCCAGGGAGGAATTTCTCCCCAATATCCCACCTAAACCTGCTCCCTTTCAACTTAAATCCATTTCCTCCTGTGCAGTCGCTCCAGGCCCTTGTGGTGTGCCATGGTCACAACAAACTGGAAAAGAGCAGATGAATGAATCAGGAGTCTTCAGTAATGCTTAATAATAAACCAAATACTTTTCAGGAAAGAATCATTAACTGCAACACATTTCTGTAGATCAATAAACTGCTGCCACTCATTGAAGGGCTTAATTTTGTATTGGAACCTTCCTGTCTTCTGCAAATGAAAGCAGCAAGAAAATTCCCCAGTATTTCAGAGCTGCACTGCAACAAACTCCACTGGACCAAATTCTAGGATCACAGTCAAGGAGATTAAATTTTTCCAGCCCATGGAAACAGCTCCTGCTGGTTTGCCCTTTTTTAATCAAAGCTGCTGCTTTCCAAGGGGAGGCTGTGGAGTGCAGCTGACCCAGGAGACAGAATTCTCCCTGCCCTGGGCACAGAGCTGATATTTTGCTGTTTCTGTTGCAGACAGGAGGAGGATCCCACATCCCCTCCGTGTGAACCTGACTGAAAACAAGGAATGCAGCTTCTGTTATAGAGAACACAACCTCAGGAAAGACTTGTTCTACCTCTACATTAACACACAAAAATGAACAAGTTCAATGGGGGTTTCCTCACCAAAAGCAGCTCTGCAGAAATCCCTGGGAGGTTGGTAGTACCCAAAAGATTGGCTCCACCATTCCCTGCCCCAGGATCTGCTCCTATGGCCAAATTACCTCCAAACCAGGTTTAAAATCTGTGGCTGCCTGAGCTCTGCACCAGTTAAATTCCTCTTTCTCTCATTCTATCAGCCTCCCCAAATATTCGGTGACCCTCAGTCGTTTTACTGTTTCCTGTTTCTTACAATATTGTGCTTCAAATTTCTTTTGTTCTCTGCCTCACCATCAGGTCTCTTCAGCAATTTATAGCCCTAAAGTTCTCTATAAATTATATAGAAATGACCTTTCATTTTAGTGGGGACTCCCTGTTTCATTTACACGTCTGCTTCCAGCTGCCTTAGGATCCTGAATTTTTTCCCTTTTTATTGCTTGGGTGCCTCTTTGGTGACTCGTGTGAGTCTCTATCACTCTTAAGAAAATAATAACCTGTTTTATAACCTTGCTTCAGCAAAGCTTTATTTATTATAGCACACAGGTATCCACAATTCCACAGGGAAAACAAGTTTACCTGGTACGACAGCACTGTGTCTCCCTTTATTCTGAGGCAAGCAACAATCAGAGTAAATAAATTTATTTTAGGCTGCACAACATGAGAATTAAAGGAAAAGAGGTGCAATTTGGACCATTTCCAAATTAAACTGGCAAACAGGTCGAAGTCATGATCACATCAATGCAAACAGACTTAGAGAACTTTCAAATTAAGGTTTTATTCAGAGTGATGCTTTTGTTCCTGCAGCATCAATGGCAGGGAATGGTCCCTCAGTGTTCCTGCAGGAGATGGGCAGCTGTGCTTTCCCCAGGATGTGGTCGCAGGTGTAAATTCAGCAAAGCAGCTGAATAACTTCATTTTAACATCACTCAAAGCACGTTTGATAATACACCTGAGTGTCCACTCAGACATTCTGCAGGCCAGCCTCTGATCACTGGGATCTCCAATTTCAAAACCACAATCAAACGAAAAAAAAGGACCCAAGAAATCAACTAGATACATGGAGACAGAAACACAGAAACATCCTCCAGTTCCTTTTACCACGGAATGCAGGAACCCCATACAATCAGTCTTTCTCTTTTTTTATATCCCTGCCTCCCTAAGAGCTCCAGCTTTGTGGGATTAAACATGTGACGGCCTTTGCTCGGAGTTTACATCACTAGGAAAGATTTTCCAAGGCTGTGGAGAAAATGGAGATTAGTCCTGCCTTGCTCTACTTTTGTTCCAGACACATTTGGAGCGCACAGGGGAGGAGGAAGCGCTCTAAGGCAGCGCCAGCAAGGCTTAGCCCCATTTCACACCACTTAATCACAGATTACAAATAGCAGGGGACAAGAAATCAACTCTTTCTCCCATTCCTAAACATTCCGGAGTTTGTTTCTAAGCGTGTTTTTCTCTGAGGAGGAAATAGCTAATTTAACATGCTTATTAAGACAAAGGGATGAGCTCTATCCTGGTTTTAATTAGGTTGTATCAAACCTAGATGGAAGGGATGTGTTTGTGGGGGTTTTTACTGCAGAGCAATTAATTTAATTTACCATTTCCATTCTGCTCCTTATTAAATTCACTACAATTGAATACCGAAATTAATTAATATCTAAACAACCGTGCAAAAAAAGTAAAAAGTCCCTGAAGTTCAAGAGTAAGTCATGGAATCATGAGTAACTAATCATGGAATTCTTGTAGCATTTGTTGTTTTTCCATTGCAAGAGTTCACAAACACAACAGATGGACCATAAAATGCTGCACATTCCAATGCAGAGCTCCAAGGGGCAGGGAAAGAGGAACTTAAATCTTCACAGCCACTCATAAAATCATGGAATGGCGAGGATTGGAAGGGATAAAGCCCATCCAGTGCCACCCCTGCTGTGGCAGGGACATCTTCCACTGTCCCAGGCTGCTCCAAGCCCCATCCAACCCGGCCTTGGACACTGCCAGGGATCCAGGGGCAGCCACAGCTTCCTTGGGAAACATCTCCAACCATCTCCCAGCACCTCTCAGGAAGGTGTAAAACTACTCACCACTCGTCGTAAAACTGCTTTTCCCCTTCTGCTCATGCTGCACGTCTAGATGCGGAATTTGAGGGATACGCCACGGAAAATAAATCCTGATTTTTTTTCATACAGATGGAATTAGGTTCGAATGCAGGCAAGGAAATGTTGTTCTTTGAAGCTCCTGGCACTCAGTAAAATGCAGAACGCTGAAGAGAAGGAATGGGAACAATTCCTCACAGAAAGAAAGGTTCAGAGCTGTGTTACAGGTCAAGGTAAAATTGCTGCCTCACAAAAGCTCCATTCAGCAGGAGCAGAGCATGGGAAATTGCTGCTGGGAGATGAATGCATTCCTCTCATCAGATGATTAATAAGAAAATAATGACTCCTTCAACAAGGCGATGGTTTGATATTATTATTTTTGCCTGTGTCACACTGGAGCATGTGGGCAAAGGAAAAAATCCTTACCAAGGCAGAACACTGAATTCTTCCCCTGAATTAAAGTTCAAATACCATTAACTAACCCATTGTGCAGATGGAAAAGGCCCAATTGAGACTGAGAATAAATACCTGGAATTCCCTCTCCTGCTCTTCATTTTGGAGACATGAAAAACCATCACACTCGATGCAAAGTAATGAGTTGCAGTTGCTTTTTTGTACAGTTTAAATGCTCGAAGCACTGTATGGATTTTATGGTGCCATAATACAAAATTTGAAAATACGTAGAGCATTTCTAGCATTGGGAAGAGATTTTAAATGCTAAGATTTAAGCCTAGTTGAGAAGTCCTAGGAACAAGTGCAACATCTCGTGAATGGCAATAGATAAATTTCACAGCAGAATAAATATGAATTTTGATAATTAATAACTTCTTAATTGGTTTTAGAGAAGACTAATGTTCAATAATCATTTTGCTGCATTGGAGGGATGTACACCTGTTGGGACAAGCCTGCCTGATTTATTTTTAGCCCATAATGGATTTATTTGCATTACCTATAAATAAAATAGCACAGCCACATCTGTAGCAGATATATTGTCACCAAGTTACAACGTGACAGTGCCACTTCCAAAATGTCCCCACCTCCTGCAAGCTTTACTGGCGTGCCACAGCGAAAGGTTAAAAATACCATTAAATAATGATTCCAGAATTATCACAGCACTCAAACCACATCATTTTGGCGTGACAAAACCATAAATCATGGCAAAATTACTCTGCTGAGCAGCAGGTGAGTGCCCTTGGGTTCAGGTTGTTTCTGCTATTCCCAAAGGTTTTTCTGCTGTTCCCTCTTGTGGATTTGTCTCTCTTGGGCAGAGCCAAGCTGAGACCTTGGATTAAAGCCAAGCTGCCCAATTTTATGGCATTGCCCCTGATTCCTTAGGATTTGAGCTTTTATATTCCCATATATTTGTAACCCTGCAGTTCTTTAGTGGATCACTCTAAACTCCATGTGCAGTGTGAGCTGCTGCTTTCCCATTCTGGGCAGACACAACAATTCCTCTCCAGGCTGGGAATCAAGGACACCTCACTGCCTCAGGCCCCGAGAGATGGAAACAAAAGTGAGCTGGGGGGAGCAAACTTGGGGTAAATGACTTCATTACCTGGAGCTGTAATTGGCAGATGAACCCCCAATATGCAAATGGACCAAACTGATAAAAGTGTGAAACCCGTGACCCGTGGTCCATTTTGGGTGCAGCCCCTGGGGGCTTTGTCTGCCCGAAATGAACCTGAAGGCCCTTCAATAAATAGAACAGCTTTTTATTCTCTTAATTTTGGCTGGTCTCTGTTTTCAGGTAGCCCCAAAAGGCATCACCCCCAGCTGCCCTGGGCTGTTTCCAGGCAGGGATACAGCAGGAGGTTGGATTCCCTGGGATTGGATCCCTGGCAGCCGCCGCGGCTCCGGCGCTCCCAATATTTGCGCCTTCGCTCCCTGTTCTTTGCTACAATCCCAGCCAAGAGCTCACACAATAAAAATCCAACCTCCAGCAGCCATTCCAGCTGCCGGCTTCACCAGCAGTGCTCCAACTTGTGCTTTGATGTTTTTCCCATCTTATCTCTCACATACACTTTTTTTTTCCCCCCCAGGATCTATCAAAATTCTCTTTACAGCCAGAGGAAATTTTCCTATGAACTCCAAACTAAATTTTAAAAAGTCTTAAAGTAGCAATTAGACTGAAGCTAAAACAATTGGCAGTTTATCAGTTGTATGTAAGGTGGCATCTCTATATTTTTTTATCCTGTCTAGAACTTCGCTGTGGCTCTGCAAATCTGCACAACAGATCTACGTGTGTGGGCTTTTAAAACTTTGTTTCTCATCAAAAAGAAGATGAAGGTGGCATTAGTAACACAATTAGCACTCAACCTGTTTCAAGCTGTTAATGCTCAGCTTACTTTTTAGCTCTTTTTATCCTCACCTCACCTGCAGCTACGGAAATAAAATACAGACAATTTCCACAACACAGACACTGAAATGTGAGCTCTGCATTCAGCAGGATCGGAGATAATTAAAAGCAACGAGACACAACTCAACTCTCAGCACTTTCAAGTTCAGAATCAGCTTGGGAAGGGAAGCTCTTCCAGCTCGAGGTTTGCTGCTGATTTTAAAACACTGAACCATCAAACTCCAATTTAACTCTAACAACAAAATAACAAGTCGGGGGGTGAGACAGGGAGCTCTGAGATGGAACTCAAAGCAGCAGTGCCTTTGGAGATGGGATAAAATGGAATTGAGTCCATGGCTGTGCCATGGTTCACAAAACAAAATCATGGGCAGCCTTTTTGTTGGAGGAAAGAAAAGAAGAAAGAGCCTTTTTCTCTCCCAATTAAATTATTGCCAGAAAATATTTCCTTGCTGACAAAGTGTGTCCTTCTTAAGACAGGAAAAAGCTGTGTGCCAGTAACAAATGAGGATCTCTACAGAATTTCTGATATGTAACAGATGCTCTGAACCTGGAGGAAAAGGGATTTCTAATAGACAATCAGCATATTCATAAAGGAACTGGTGTACTTCTAAAATAACCTTAAATGCCAACAAATCTCGGAGCAGGAATGCTGTGTGGTAAAATAAAAAGTTTCTTTTGGGTACCTGATATTAATTGGGGCTGTTTTTTCTTGACATTAATTGGGGGTGCTTTTTTCTTTCTTTTAATTATGGGATGGACTTTGGACATGCAGAGATTGAACATTTGCCTAAACCTTAGAGCTCCACAGTAATTCTTGAGGAAGTTTATGTTGCCCTGTGTTAGAGGACTTTAAATGAATGCCTTCATTAGAGGACAGGCTGGTTAACAGGATGGGCATCAACGACACCAAAATCAGCACCATGAGGGTACAAACCATTAACATGAAAAACAAGGATCAATCCACCCGTGTGATCCATTCCCCCTGTGCCCACCAAAACGGAAACCTGGGACTGAATTAAGGATGAGGTCGGGAGAGTCAGAGAGTCCTGGCAGCTCCTGGAGCATTAACTCGTGCTGCCAATGGAGCTGTCACGCCTGACAGCCGCCGAACCGGCAGAAATTCCCGAATAAACTGCTGCCCGTGCTGGGAGCTGCTCCCCTCTCCCCCAGGCAGGGCACCACCAACTACCAGGAATATTCAACAGGCACTTTCACCATGCTGCTGCTGACACTCCATCCCTATAAAGATTTATGTCCTACACACCAGAAGCTGAATAAAGTTTACCTGGAAAAACCTGGAGTGCCTCGAGGAGCGCAGCTCTGGAGCAATCAATAACATCCCACCTCCTGCTGTTGCACTCATTAAAAGTATAATACAGATGATAATTACAAAAGAGGAATTTCTTTTGTACCCCTGTATTCGTTTTAATTAGAGGCCATAACCCACTTCCCGCTGTATTCACGCCTTGTGTTTTTCTGTCACCAATATTAATTATTTCATCAGAAAAGGAGCAGCCCAGGCTTTGAAGGCAATGAGGTAGAGATCCAAAGGTGGACTGTGGGGCAGGATGCACAAATCATCAAAAGCCGAATAAACTCAACTGTAAAAACTGCGTTATCCAGCTTGCACCACTTGTTAGACCTGGAAGGGTATTTTAAAATTGCTTCATGCTTGAAAAAATGCTGCCTAATTAATCAGGAACACATCGAGCTAAGGCTGTGAGTAAAGTCAGAGTAATTGTGCTTGCTGTTGGGAAAACAGCGCATGGTTTTCTGGGGTTCACGCAATCATTAGGGACCAGCACAAGAAATATCCCTTTGTTCACCACATGAAAAAGGTGACACGGGACAGGGGAAATGAAGGGAGCAAAATATGGAAACAGGGTGGATGTAGGATAGCTGGAATGGGAAAGAGCCCTGAGGCTGGAGAATCAGAGGGGACAGAAATGAGGAGGCTCTTTGGACTCCAGGCAGGGACACACACGTGAACCCCCAATCCTGGCCCCAAAACACAGTTTTTATCCACGTATTTCCCTTCAGGTTCACAAAAACCCCATAAGGATCTTCCTCCCACAGCCCTGCTGCCTGTGCACTGAAACACCTGCACCAATACCCTGCTTTGGAATTTAATGATTAATATTAGTTCTAGAATGTGTTATCCTTAAATAGGATACTTGGAGGAAGGAAATTTCCCAGTTAGGACTGGGATTTTTTTTTCCTAGTGTTTAATGTTCAACTGAGCAGGCAACAAAGCAAAGTCACTGAGGACACATTCAACACTATCCAGTAGAGAAATATTTAGGAACAAGTCCTTTAACTGGGACTACACAAATCCTACACCTCATCCTTAATTATCTGACTTGCAGATGACCCAAACATGAAACTTCACAGCATTTGTGCACAGGAAGATCATTGAAAAGTCATTTTCCTGTCTTTATCTGTTATTTATAAGCAACTTCCAGCATTGGGAACCACAGTGTTTCACAGATCAGCCACCCAGTTGATTTAACACCCTCAAAAGTGCAAACAAACAAGCAGAATCCTGGTTTTGCAGATTTGAGTCTTTGAGTAATGCTTGTGGCTCGCTGAAAATCCTTTTTTATTGAAAATTGAATATGTCAGCTCAGCCATCACTTTAATTTGTTTTAAAAGATTTATTAGGGTTTGATGGTTTTCCTCTTGCTTGATTTTCATGTGTTTTCCTGATGAAATTAAAATCATTGGAGCTTCCACTAGAGAAGAACTTCATCAATGTGTCAGGAGCAGCAAGATTTTAATAAAACACTTTGGGAAAGTTTCCTGAGGAAACATTTTTTAAACTTTTGAGGGGGCACAAGGAACTTGTGGGGCCGGAGAAGTGGAAAGCACAGCCCTAACAAGGCACAGAGCTGAGCTTTATATTCTGAATTTACTGGGGAGCTGTTCTGGGTCCTGCTCCTCTCCAGCAGCACAGACACAGCTCCCTCCTGCTCCTTACGCACATCCAGGCTCTCGTGTAAAACCCCAATATTTACAACTTCTCCTGGCAGTGTTTTAATGCTCTCTGTAAGCCTGAAATCTCCAGGAATAAACCTGGAATTCATCATTGATATTGCTCAGGCAGGAGGGAATGCAAGGCAGCCTCCAGCCGTGTCTTTCTCAGGAGACTTTTCCAGCTGCAGGACCTGGATGCCACCAAGCTGGGGACGAGTGTGTGACAGAGGGTGACACTGGGGTCCCTGTCCCAGGGGTTGGGTGTGGAATTCTCCATTCCAGCTTGTTTAGGAGCAATTTTAACACGTCCCTTACCTTTAAATGTGTCCTTTACCTTTCAGCTGCCCCCACCATCGTCACTTCACCCCGAGAGACAACGCAGAACTTCCAGTGGAGCCCTCACATGGAGAATCAGCAGGGCACCCTGGAAAACCACAGGGAATGCCAACTAAATATTGGAAGGAATTGTTCCCCGGGAGGGTGGGGAGGCCCTGGCACAGAGAAGCTGTGGCTGCTCCATCCCTGGCAGCATCCAAGGCCGGGTTGGAGCAACCTGGGACAGTGGAAAATGTTCCTGCCTGTGGTAGTGGGTGGAACAAGAGCTTGAAGGTCCCTTCCAACCTTTAAAATCATTAAGTCTGCCTGTGCTTTGAAAGATAATTTTCAAAAATCGAAATGGAGAACAGCTAAAAAGATCTATAAATTAAAGGTATCGTAATAACCCCAGAAATCCAAGCTTGACATCTTCTCTCATGAAGCTTGGCATAAAATACACCCAATTTATACACGTTTCAAAGTGTTCTGCTTCCCTCTGGTGCTCCTCTGAAATAAAATATAACTCCATGAGCTCTCCAGGTATCACAGGAAGTACAACCTGTACCTGCACAGGAATTCCACTTTGATTTAGAAAATTGTCTGCCCCTCACAAATTACGCTCTGCCAGCAGAAACGTTTAAAAAATAAATTTAAAATATCCTCCCAGCCAGTTAAAATTCCTTCAAGTGAACATCTGGGATGAGCTGTGGGATAAACACAGGGNGCAACCTGGGACAGTGGAAAATGTTCCTGCCTGTGGTAGTGGGTGGAACAAGAGCTTGAAGGTCCCTTCCAACCTTTAAAATCATCAAGTCTGCCTGTGCTTTGAAAGATAATTTTCAAAAATCGAAATGGAGAACAGCTAAAAAGATCTATAAATTAAAGGTATCGTAATAACCCCAGAAATCCAAGCTTGACATCTTCTCTCATGAAGCTTGGCATAAAATACACCCAATTTATACACGTTTCAAAGTGTTCTGCTTCCCTTTGGTGCTCAGCTGTAATAAAATATAACTCCGTGAGCTCTCCAGGTATCACAGGAAATACAACCTGTACCTGCACGGGAATTCTACTTTGATTTAGAAAATTGTCTGCCCCTCACAAATTACGCTCTGCCAGCAGAACCGTTTAAAAAATGAATTTAAAATATCCTCCCGGCCAGTTAAAATTCCTTGAAGTGAATATTTGGGATGAGCTGTGGGACAGACACAGGAAAACAACACAAGGGAGCCCCATCCAACAAGGAAATGAGACTCTATTACCAAAATACAAATGCTGGCAGCTCTGCATTCCTGAGCTTCCCCAGAAAAATCCAGCCTGAATTAATATTCAGGAAGAGGGAAAAAGGAACGGAGTGCTAAGAAATACAAAGTGATGGACACAGGGGAGGAGAGTCTGAACCATCCAGGTCCCTTATGAGTTTCAACATGAATTGTAGTGAAGCAGGAAAAATATGGGAATGATTTCCAGCAGCTGAGAGGAGGCCTCTCTGCTGGAAAAGCAGCTGAAAGTTGAGGATATTTAAGTAGGATGAAAAATAATACAGAAAATACTAGAATTCATTAAATAAATCCCTGATTCCCACCTGAAACCTCATGCTCAGGAGCATCCCAGCTCCTGATGGTTTTTGGAAAGAGGCAATAAGAATCATTATCGACATGGAAAACCTTTTAAAGCAGCATTGTTTGCCTTGGAGACTTGGGAAATAAGAAATAAATAAAATATCCAGACTTACAACAACAGAGGGATGGTGGAATCCTGTTCTCCAGTCTCCTGATGTAAAAATTCAGGAGCAGCGTGAGGAACTGAAAGGGTAAAGAGAAGGCAAGAGGATTTCTTCCACACAAGACTACATCAGACACCTGAAATCCTCACCACAAGGATATCAGCGAAGCTGAGAACTTCCCCAGAGGTTAAAAAACCTGTATTCCTTTACGGAGCATGAAGGAAAGTCACAATATTAATGAAAAAAAAAATAAAAATCAGATATTAAAACTAATTTCTAGCCAGTTAGGACCAGATATTTTCTAGGGCATGAGTTATGTCATCTTGCTGGATGCCTGGAATGGGTTGAAAGGAATTTGGTGCTTTTTTCATGTCACGGCAGAGAGGGAACACGGTCTGGAACCAGGCACTGCACAGGCTGAAGCTCAAATCAGGCTCTCTGCCAACACCATTTCAACAGCTCTTCAGCTGGGTTCAGCGGTTTGGAAGCTCCTGGTTGTAGTTCAGATCCCAGGTTTAGTGCTGCTCCTTTCTGAAGCAGCCCGTGAGCTCCAGAAATTCATTTCTGCTCATCTGAGGCCACCCCCGGGTGAGCTGCGGTGAGAATTAACAGTGCTGGGGGCAACTGGAGCTGTGGGAGAGAGAATTCCATCCAAGATTCACATGAGAAGCCAACTCTCCGAATTTAAGCTCCCCAGATTTAAACCAGGGGGTCTGGAAAGGAAGAAAGAGCAGGTTCAGAAGGCCCAAGGAGCAGAATGGCCCAGAGGGACACAGAAGCCACCAGAGAGAGCTGAGGTGGAGAAGGGAAGAAGGGCAGGCACTGGGACAGCAGAGTTTTAAAGGACATTTACACCCCTTGGTTACCCTGTGGGTTTTGGCCCATTTATCTTTCCAAAGGGGATTTCACCAATCTTAAATCAATCCCAAATATTCACGGAAAAACCAAATTACTAGGCTGGCTCTGAGCTCTGCCTAAATCCTGTGAGCAGCACTTGCATCTCTGCAGTGCTGGAGGCACCAGCGTGGTCCTGGCACACTCTCGAACTCCTCCCTTCCTCCCTTTCCACTTCCTTCATCCTGGTTTTATTCCCATCCCAGTTTTATTCCTATCCCAGTTTCGTCCCCATCCCGGTTTTGTTCCCATCCCAATTTCATTCCCATCCCAGTTTCATTCCCATCCCATCCCCGTTTCGTTCCCATCCCATCCCCGTTTCGTCCCCATCCCATTTTTTTTCCCATCCCCATCCCCGTTTCATCCCCATCCCATCCTGGTTTCATCCCCATCCCATCCTGGTTTCATTCCCATCCCATCCTGGTTTCATTCCCATCCCATCCTGGTTTCATTCCCATCCCCGTTTCCTTCCCATCCCATCCGGGTTTCCTTCCC
>VZTG01000765.1:55104-151626 GCA_013397845.1 Melanocharis versteri | reverse complement strand
TTTCCTCCACCCCATCCTGCTTTTCCTCCACCCCATCCTGCTTTTCCTCCCAGATCTAGTGGAAATTTTCTGGGAGTGTTCCTTGTCTGGAGAAAGCAGAATGAGGTTGAAAGGAAATATCTAGAATAACACTGGGTGGATGAATTGGGTCAAGAACCAATCCATATGCAACCATTTTTTCTAAAATCCAATCCCGTTTTCTGGCAAAAAAACCCCCTCATTAAATTACTCCTGAAATCTGTGTTCAATATATATTTAACTACAAGAGGGGCAGGAATTGTAGCAGAGCATCTCCACACAAGTTGGCCCAAATACCTCTAATATTGGCATTTTCTTCAGCAATTAACATAATTTACACTACGGAGCTTATTTTCTTTCCAAAAATCAATTCCTCTGCTCTGATACGTTCCCGAGGAAAAAAGAAAGAAAAAAAGAAAAAAGATAAAATCTATTTCCAAAGACTTTTATAGAGTCAAATCATTTAGTTGCTGGATGGATTTAGCTGCCCTGCTGTGAGGTCAGATAATGTCCTGATGGCTTTACAGCTCCTTTCTTTAAGCACTCTTCTCCTCTGCCCTTATTTCACCATGAAAAGAGCATTTAATTTAACTACTCCCAACCCCAGCCTCTGGGCATGCAGGTTTGCTTTAAAGAGAAAAATTACATGTACAAATTTATAAAGCTATGACGTGCAAAACGGGAAAATACAGAAAGGTAACGCATTTTAGAAGTCACACACGGGGAAATAATGATAAAAAATAAGAAAAAATTAAGAAAAAATAAATAATAATTTTTAAAAAGTGCAATCTGTTGAAAATTCCCCCCCATGCCGTGGGTTTGTAGCTCAGCCACGGCGCTCAGGTCTCTCCAGTGCACAGCAAAGCACCACATCCCTCCCACGCCTCCTGCTCCAAGCCTCGATGGCTTCTCTCACCTTCCTCGGTGACTCCTGCGCCCTCCCCGAGGTGCAGGGATGGAGACAGCACAGGCTGCTCCAGCTGTGGGCACAGCCAGGGTTTGGAGAGTGACAAATGATGCTCTGTGCCTCGTTCTCAATGACTTTTCCTGCTTTAGTTTCGTGGAAAGGTCAGCTTCTGTGTAAGACAGCAGAATTTCGTGGCAGATTTCTGTTTTCTGCGTTACTTTGGCACGTTTTTACCTCCAGACATCAGAGCGAGTAAGGAGTGAGAAATAACCTGCTCATCCCTCCAGGGCTGCTAAAACTCCTTTCTTGGGGGTTGGAATGACATCCAGCTCCCAAAGCATCCCAATTCCCAACCAGGAAACAAAACAAGATGCACTTTTGCTTGGTTTAATGATATTTTTCCAACGAGCCAATGCAGCCACGCACTAGGGCCAAATGTGATGTGTCAATTCATTTGGAGCCCCTCAGTCACAGCCAGTTTAAAAGAGGGGCCCCAAATTAATGAACACATCCCATTTTGGCCCTAGTACGTGGCTGCATTGGCTCGTAGTTAAAATATTATTATTTTCCAGCCGTGTGATCGCTTTGTCACCTCTAATAAACAACAACAACCTGAAAGGCCCGAGTTGAACAGGCTGACAAGGACTGGCTGGATCTGCATCAGGGAGATAACACACCTGGACTCCAGCAGAGCAAGGGTGAGTGCCCAGCCCTCCGTGGCACATTTGTGAGGGGGAAATAGAGCATGCAACTAATCCTCCAGAGTGCTGGGATTTTATTTGAGGAGATTTACTCCATGCTCTGTTTCACCCATCCAAAACCAGCTCTTTTAATTCAAGATATTTGTGCTCAACTCTTTTTTTTTTTTCCCTGTTAAGATTTAGTGCTTTTAATTTGGGAAAAAATATTTTCTTCTGTTTGTCTTATGCCAAATTGGGATGGCCGAAATGCAACTTTGTTGTGTACAACGTGCAACCACCAATGAGGTTTTGAGGTTAAATTAAAATGGGGCAGAGCACCCTCAGGTTCCTCTGAAGGCAGAATCAGAGGGTTCACAACAGCCCAGAAAAAAATCTGTCTGCTTGTTGCTAACAAACTGTATTTGGTTGTTTAGGAGTAACAAAAGGAGGGCTCAGCATTCTGAGTCACCACTGATGTAATATTAACATCCTGTCCATGCTGGGCCTGAGGCAAAATCCACTAAAATCAGAAGAAATTCCATCGACTCCTATAGGTTTTATATTAAACTCCACCTCAGCGATTTCCAGGGTGAGATCTGGGCCCACAGAAGGATAATGGGAAAGGTCTCATAGACTTCAAGGGAAGTAGAATTGTTCTTACTGCAGTTGATGGGCAAAAAATGCTCTGGTTTCCTGCTTCTTGTGCGAGGAGAAATTCTGGGAATGACACTTCCGATCCATTATTTACCTTCTGTGATGTCCTGTATTAAGGAAAACAAGAGAACCAGGAGAATTCCTGAATGCACCTTAAAAGCATCAGTTGTATTTTCAAAATGATCAATCATATTCCCTAATCCACCTCCTCTCTGTTTTTCAGGATACGAAAACAGTGTTACTTTTAAGCTGGCTTCGATTGGGGGTGGTTTTTTCCCTGCTTTTCTTTTAGCAGTGCCATTAAACGGTGGCCTGCACTCAGGAGATCACAGCTAATGATGTCCAACTCCTGCCATAAAGGCTTTATTTGCTCTTCAGCTCGAATTGTTGGACAAGATGAGAGTTCTTGCTTTGTTCGGGTTTTTTTGGGATGTGCTGCGAGGAGCCAGATGTCGAAAAATCCAACCTGAGAATTAACTGCAGTCACTGTCAGAGATAAAATATGTTATTATGCTGGTACTGCATGTGTCTGTGGCTGATTTAAATGATGCCTTCCACAGACTGCTTAAGCCAGATTTAAATCTCTATTTATAGTGTGTAATCAGCTGTCTGGCACAATGCTTCCCATGGAGACATTCCCATCTTTGCTGGTGCCTCTGTGGCTATTCCTGGAACATCACCACCATCCAAAACACACTCCACGAGTAAAGCTACAGCCAAAGGAAATTCAATTTCTCTTCAGTACACACTGCAGAAGGATTTAGGCAAAGTGC
Organism: Melanocharis versteri; assembly: GCA_013397845.1. NCBI lineage: Eukaryota > Metazoa > Chordata > Aves > Passeriformes > Melanocharitidae > Melanocharis > Melanocharis versteri. The sequence goes on along the minus strand of VZTG01000765.1, from coordinate 148,594 downwards.
TCTTCAGAGACCGTTTCCCAGTGCACCACACAGTCTAAAACACAGCGTGTGGCAGCTGACACTGAAGAAAGGAGCCAAAACTTCCCCAAATGAGTCCTTTTAGCCAACAGCTCTCCCAGGAGATGGACTAAGACAAGGAGGAACGGCTTCAAACTCCCAGAGGGCAGGCTGGGATCAGTTACTGGGAAGGAATTGTTCCCTGGGAGGGTGGGGAGGCCCTGGAATGGAATTCCCAGAGAAGCTGTGGCTGCCCCTGGATCCCTGGCAGCGTCCAAGGCCAGGCTGGACGGGGTTTGGAGCAGCCTGGGATGGTGGAAGGTGTCCCTGGGGATGGAACTGGAAGAGCTTTAGGGTCCCTTCCAACACAAACCACTCCATGATTCTCTGACTGAATGTATTTGGTCTGTGTAGTTTAATGAGATTATTTCTTCAGCCTGCACCAACACTTTTTAGCTGTTCCTACTCACCCAATACCTTTATTCCACACAAAAATAGCCATGGAAAGACCTCGAAACTTCCTAAAAGCTTCAGAACAAGAAAAGCACGAAGCTGCTGCTTTTGGCTTGCTCTCACCTCCAGCAGCAGAAGCTCCTCTGCCTTCCAGCCCCAGGAATTTGCCAGGTTTAGGGCTTGTCCAAGAACAGGACATTTCCAACAATGACAGCAGCCTGAATGACAGATTTGCTGCCTCAGATTTTACCACCCAAATCCAGAAAATAAAAAGATGAGGAACATCTTTGGAGAGACTGCTCCCAATAACCCCACGTGCAGGACTTGCACTTGCTCAAACAGCAAACTAAAATACACCGAACTAAAAAGCAGCATCTCCTACCAAAGATTCATCACATCACCACCAAGGACATTTTTCCACCTCATCCTGGCTACAAAATCACGTTCTGTACTTCTAGTGTGCTTCAAAACATTTTAAATGGCAACCTACACACTTTAGAAAGTTAAAAAGCAGAGCCCAACTTCCTTTCTAATTTGAATCCTGTTGTCACAGAGCGGGAGCAGATGTGCAAATGTTTGTTTACTCGGTTCTTGATAGTAGGCATTTGCCAGCAGATGCATGAAATTAATTTCTGCCCTAGTATTAAAAATCATTTCCTCCATTTTAATGTCTCCTTGATAAAGAAACAGGATCATGAAGTGGTGCAGTTGATGAAGCAGCACAAATAGAAACAATACTTCCTATTTTAGGAGTGCTATTTCTATTTGCTTAGATTGCACAGGGTGTCTTGCAGGAAAACAAATAATTATTTTTCAAGTCTTCCAGCCAAACATTTTCCTTTGGAATGTGCTTCCAAGAGCAGCGCAGGAGAAGATGCATTTTTTAACTGCAAGAAAAGGAATTTTGGCGTCAGGTAGGTTTCACACAGTCAAAGGGAAAGGTACGATTTCATACCCTTGTTCTTCCCTCGTTTTTCACTTTTGGGGAGCACTGGGAAGTTGCAAAAGAACATTTTATTCCCAGAGTATTTCTATTTTGGGCTCAAGGGCGTGGCCACCGGGAGCCTTTGTGGCTGACAGAGGGAAAGGGAGGGGAGCTTGTCCTGGAACCACTGCCTCCCTGGGGCTCCTGGCCGTTCTTGTGGAATCCCCGTGTCTGCAATGGGATTTCAGAGAATTCCTGATGCTCACGTGCCTGTAACTCCGTGGATTCCCAAATTCCTGATCCTACAGCTTCTGCGTTTCACAGCAAAGCTCAGTAAACAAACAAACAAACAAATAAATAAAGTGCCACCATGGTGTTACCTCCTAGAAATCCATTCTTTTGACGCACAACTGCCTCAGAAACTGGGAAATAAAAAAGTAAATTAAATATAAATAAATAAAATATAAATATAAATAGAAATATAAAGTAATATAATGTAATGTAATGCAATATAATATAATAAAAATAAAATAACCATCTCATCCAGTCTCCAGACTGTCCCTGGGCACAGGCAGAGGTGTCACCTGTGTGCAGGTGGCCTCGGTGCAGTCCCCAGCCCAGGAATTCCCATGGAAGCTGTTCCCAGAGCAGGAGGGAGCACCAGGCTGAGCAATTGTTTCATGGCTTAAACGCAGACTAGGATCAGCATCAAAAAAAACCTTCTGGAATTTCTGAAATAAGAGATCAAATTCGGGTTAATTTCATTGTTACAAGCCTGTAATAACTTTACTATTATAATAAATAAGCTAATGAATAAATAAAATGCTTTGTTTTCTGCAGCCATCCTTTAACCCTCAGCAAAGTGTTATTTCCTAACTCGAGGAAGTAGGAATTGCAGAGCTGGAGCAAACAGGATAATTGGAAAATGATGCACTTTGAATTGGTTACTTTGAATTTTTGCAGAGCCCCCACAGCTCTGGGTGGGAATGCGCCTCCCATTGCAGCTGCATTTCGCTCCACACGGAACTCAGAGCTAATTTATTTGCCTAATTTCAGGTGACAGAGGAGCAGGAAGCCATCAGTCAGAGGAATGCTCCCATCTGGGAGAGTGTCACCTGTAAATCCATCGATTATCCCTGACCTGGCACCGCGTTAATGACGTTGATGTACGGCTGTGTCACCGAGGCACCGAAAGCACTGAGTAGGAACATTGTAAAAACGGAGAGGCTTGATACAGACTGAACCTGCTTTTCATGCTCTCTGCTCTTCACCGTGCCCAAAACAACCAAAAAAAATCCAAAAAACCAACCAAAGAGCCCAAAAAACAACAACCAAAGCAAAGCAAACAACACACAACAAGAGAAAAATGAAAGTGTAACTTGTGCAGCCTTTCCAAGCCACGATATATATGAATATATGTGAATATATGTGAATATATGTGAATAATAACAAAATTATTCCAGCTGGAAAAGACTTCCAAAATCATCCAGTCCAACAATGGCAGGTGCCCCGCTAACCCCTGCTCCCAAACACCACATCCACACATTTTCTGGCCACTTCCAGGAATGGTGACTGCCACCTTCCCTGGGCAGCCTGAAGGAATTTTTCCTAATATCCCATCTAAACCTCCTCTGCTGCAACTCGAGGCCGCTTCCTCTTGTTACCTGGGAGAAAAGACCAACTCCCACCTGGGTACAACTTATTTTCAGATAATTTTAGGGGGAAAATAACTCTTTGTGAGATTTCACCTCAGTTCTACAAATACAACCAGAGCTCCCCCACACAGAGCTCCTCTCAGGAAAAGACCTCACAGCACTTAANGGAAGTAGGAATTGCAGAGCTGGAGCAAACAGGATAATGGGAAAATGATGCACTTTGAATTGGTTACTTTGAATTTTTGCAGAGCCCCCACAGCTCTGGGTGGGAATGCGCCTCCCATTGCAGCTGCATTTCGCTCCACACGGAACTCAGAGCTAATTTATTTGCCTAATTTCAGGTGACAGAGGAGCAGGAAGCCATCAGTCAGAGGAATGCTCCCATCTGGGAGAGTGTCACCTGTAAATCCATCGATTATCCCTGACCTGGCACCGCGTTAATGACGTTGATGTACGGCTGTGTCACCGAGGCACCGAAAGCACTGAGTAGGAACATTGTAAAAACGGAGAGGCTTGATACAGACTGAACCTGCTTTTCATGCTCTCTGCTCTTCACCGTGCCCAAAACAACCAAAAAAAATCCAAAAAACCAACCGAAGAGCCCAAAAAACAACAACCAAAGCAAAGCAAACAACACACAGCAAGAGAAAAATGAAAGTGTAACTTGTGCAGCCTTTCCAAGCCACGATATATATGAATATATGTGAATATATGTGAATATATGTGAATAATAACAAAATTATTCCAGCTGGAAAAGACTTCCAAAATCATCCAGTCCAACAATGGCAGGTGCCCCGCTAACCCCTGCTCCCAAACACCACATCCACACATTTTCTGGCCACTTCCAGGAATGGTGACTGCCACCCTCCCTGGGCAGCCTGTTCCAATGCTTGACAACCCTTTTAATGAAGGAATTTTTCCTAATATCCCATCTAAACCTCCTCTGCTGCAACTCGAGGCCGCTTCCTCTTGTTACCTGGGAGAAAAGACCAACTCCCACCTGGGTACAACTTATTTTCAGATAATTTTAGGGGGAAAATAACTCTTTGTGAGATTTCACCTCAGTTCTACAAATACAACCAGAGCACCCCCACACAGAGCTCCTCTCAGGAAAAGACCTCACAGCACTTAATTAATTAATTAATTAAAGCTCCACAATACTTAATTGGTTAATTAATTTAAGCTCCACAACACACCACTCCACGTTTGAAGATGCTTTTTTATCGGGGTCCCACTTCTGGGGTTAAAGGCTCTGTTCCTGGATCAATGGATGCCATCCCACAGCGACACCGTGGAGTAAGAAATAAACATTCCCCTAAAAATATCCCTGCTGCTCCGTGCTGATCCTATCACTCTCCCAGACAACTGACCTGGGAGGGTGGCAGCTCAGAAATCCAGAATATTTTGGCATCTCCTGCCCTACAATGGCTGCAATCAGGAGCCAAAGCTGATCCTTGCAACGACAGCTGACACGAGGTCTGCTGTAAACACATTAAAAATTATTTCACTTGCCTACATTTTGTCTCAGGTGAATCTCTGCAGCGCCTTATATTAAAATTCTGCTTTAAAATCCAGCGTTAATTATGCAATTAAGGATGGCAAGGCTGATTTTATGGCATCGTTTACTCCTGGTTTGATTGTGCTGTGAGGTGAACTCCACCAGCCATGTTTTATGGCCTTGTGAAAAGCTGTCTTCCTTTTCTTATTGCTTTTCTAACGGCTCATAATGAATTCTTCTTTATGTATTTTAAATTATTTGCTTGATAACAAAGCGCTCTTATTATTTGCCACATTAGCATAAGGTGCTGCCAGCTGGAGTTTAGCAATAGTTGGAGACATTTTTGCACTGGTAGCAAAATAAAGCGCTCCAGCTAAAAAACAACCACCTAGAAAAATACAGCAGCAACATTCGTTACAAATTTAGAGACAGAAAGGATTTTGGACTGGAGAAAATTCAGCTTGGGAGAGGAGGATGTGGATTGGTGGGCATTGCTGATGAGATCCGTAGGGTACAGAGTCACTGGGTGAGGCGGGTGGGTCAAAGTGATGGATTTTAGGCAGAAAATATCATTTGGACAACGTTCCAGGGACGCGCAGGGTGGGATTGTTGGGGTGTCCTGGGCAGGGCCAGGAGCTGGGCTGGATGATCCCTGTGGTCCCTTCCCACTCAGGATCCTCGGGGATTCTGTGATTTCAGGAATGATGGGAGTAAATCTCTGCGATATTTCCTATTATGAGCATTTTGTGCTGAAGAATCAAACAGAAACACTCTTTAATCGAATCAAATGAGCTCAAAAGCACATGAGGACTCAGTTCCCAGTTAAATCCCAATCCCAGCTAAACTGTACAATGCACATTCCTCAAATTAGTGATAAGGACAAAGGGGGAAGAATATAAAATAATATTCCTTTTACTGATGTGCCTGTACATGGACATAATAAAGACATGAAACATGGATAATTTATCAGGATGTATCTGGAGTAAAGTGCATGCCTGGGAATATTGGGAATATTTTTAAATTCCTGTGATTCATTTGAAGCACAACGGGACAGATGCAGCCACGACCCATCTCACACACCACCAGAACATCTAAACTCACCTTCCTCTTCTGAAAACAGAGAAAGCAGGAGTGACAACAAGTTAGTTCTGAGAATAAGTAAGAGGTGGCAGTGGCACACGGAGGGCAGGAATTACAGGCTCTCCTGGGATAGGGCACGGGCTGAACGGAAGGATGAGGAGGATGGAGCTGCACAAATAATCACCTGCACAGATCGGGTCAAGGTTGTAGCAGAGACTGTTTAATCTGCCTCTTGTAACTCCATCCTCAGCTGGAACGTGTGCTGGGGGTGATGTCCCAGTGGTCCACGCTACAAACAAAGAATCCTGGAATCGCTAAAATTGCAAAATATCTCCAGGATCATAAATTCCAACCTTTGCCTGAATGCTGCCCTGCTACCAAATCGTATCACAGAGTGCCACATCCACTCACTCTCTGAACACTTCCAGGGGTTCCATCATCACCACACGAACGTCCCCAGCCCTGCAGAGTGATGAACTGGAAATTGTGCCCGTGCCCAGCGCCGGGCAGGATTATCTCAGGCGCTGGCTGCGGCCTCTCGGTGCCGTGCCAGCAGGAGAAACGTTACCAGGAACATCCCTCTCCTGATGCCCCAAACAAACGCCCAGCCTCGTGTGCCACGGGCAGAGCAGCAGATATTAACAGAGATATTAACAGAGATTGNCTCGTGTGCCACGGGCAGAGCAGCCACGAGGCAGCAGCAAACGGATGTGCTGGATATTAACAGGGATTCAGGCAGAGGAATGGATGGCTGGGAAGGGTTGGGGCGCTCCAGAGCCTGCAAAGGCCATCATTTGTGGCGAGCATTAATTAGTCACGAGCTAGAGATGAGCATTCCCATCAGTCTCGGGAGGCCCAGGGAGCCCTTTCCTCCAAGTGCTGTTCCTGCCCTTCACAGAAATCCTGTCCCACAGGCAGCTGGACTGAAGGTGCCCTTTCAGCCTGACACGTCTGTGGTTTTTACTGCTCCTCGTTTGCTTTATTAGGCAAATAAATATAAATATATGAGCCCATACCCATAAATTTGGCCATCCAAGAAGGGATTCTCTCGTGGATTCCCATAACTCTTGCGGATTCCCATAAATTTGGCCATCCAAGAAGGAATTCTCTTCTGGACTCCCATAAATTTGGCCATCCAAGATGGGATTCTCTTCTGGATTCCCATAAATTTGGCCATCCAAGAGGGGATTCTCTTCTGGATTCCCATAAATTTGGCCATCCAAGAGGGGATTCACTTGTGGATTCCCATAAATTTGGCCATCCAAGAGGGGATTCTCTTCTGGATTCCCATAAATTTGGCCATCCAAGAGGGGGTTCTCTTCTGGATTCCCATAAATTTGGCCATCCAAGAAAGGATTCTGTTCTGGACTCCCATAAATTTGGCCATCCAAGAAAGGATTCTGTTCTGGACTCCCATAAATTTGGCCATCCAAGAGGGGATTCTGTTCTGGACTCCCATAAATTTGGCCATCCAAGAGGGGATTCTGTTCTGGATTCCCATAAATTTGGCCATCCAAGAAGGAATTCTCTTGCGGATTCCTATAAATTTGGCCATCCAAGAGAGGATTCTCTTGTGGATTCCCTTAAATTTGGCCATCCAAGAAGGGATTCTCTTGTGGATTCCCATAAATTTGGCCATCCAAGAAGGAATTCTCTTGTGGATTCCCATGAATTTGGCCATCCAAGAGGGAATTCTCTTGTGGATTCCCATGAATTTGGCCATACAAGAGGGAATTCTCTTCTGGATTCCCGTCCTGCCCACTGCAACCGTCAGCACCTCAGAACAGGGATGGCTTCTTCCACCACATTCATGTAAACTGTGATTTTAGGAGACAGAACTTTCAGGAAGAGCCCACATGGAGCTGCTGGAGTGAATCCAGAGAAGGCCACGGAGCTGCTCCAGGACTGGAGCCCCTCTGGAGCCAGGCTGGGAGAGCTGGGGGTGCTCACCTGGAGAGGAGAAGCCCCAGGGAGAGCTCAGAGCCACTGCCAGGGCCTGAAGGGGCTCCAGGAGAGCTGGAGAGGGACACAGGGAATGGTTTCACACCAACAGAGGGCAGGGATGGATGGGAGATTGGGAAGGAATTCCTCCCTGGGAGGGTGGGGAGCCGCCAGCACCAGCTTCTGATTTAAGAGGACCTGTAAGACAAATTTTCAGCATAGTCATGCCATCAGTTGATGAGCTTAAAACACAAGAGCTCTGCCATAACCTCACCCTCACATCGAACCCCTGAGCACCAGTTCAGACAAAGAATATTCTACATCTGTCCTAAAACCAGTTGAAAATCTCCTTTTCACGGCCACTGCCCCCAGGATGTGCCCTGGGGAAGGTGCTGTGTGCAGTGAGGGCATCCCTGTGGATTTATCTCTCAGCTGGATTGCTGCAGCAGGAGGATATCAGAATTCCTGACTCTTTTTCCAGGCTCTAATTGCAGCTGTAGCTCACCCTGCTGAAGGTGGTGGTGCTGAGGAGACCCCACAGACACCGACTTTTGGAAATGCTTGCCCAGTTTTGCCAATCCCCTTGTTCACATCCACTGGCAACTCCTCTTTAACACAACATTTTACCAAACAAAATCCAATTCCACCCTGGAAATAGCCCTTCTCCTCCTGTTGTAGACACATCATTTCATTAGACTATAAATATCATCGTTCAAAGGTCACAAAATAAAATCCAAACCCCGTTTCTAAGGGAGTTATAAGCAGCATATTGTTAAAAAAAAAAAAAAATTCTGATCTGGACAGGTTTCAGCGTGAAGTTCACAGAGGGAAAAGTCTTCTCCCATTTACAAGATCAAGTACAAAGAGGTCTTCCCATTTGAAAAGAGCAAGATCCAAACATTCTTTATTTAGCACAGATCAATGCCTCATGGCTGGATAATGGTCCAATAACTTTGTCTCCTGAAGGACTGCTGAGGATCAAACGGATACAATTAAGTGGAAAATATAAGTACTTACAGGAAGAGTTGGAAATGGATTAAATCATAAACCACCCCTAATGGCTGGTGAAATACTCCGTGCAAACCCACCGAGGTCACGGCAGTTTTCTTCTTGGAAATCTCCTGTAATTTCAATTTATGGGAAGATAAAACATCCCACAGTCACCTCAACATTCAAAAGGGAGAAAAATCAAACCGAAGACAGCAGGAACTGTCAACACCAGCCCAAATCCCCAGCGCACAGGGGTTTCCTGCGAAAATATCCAGAAAAACCTTTCCCAAAACCACCTTTCACCAGTCCTGGCTGTCATCCCTGTGTCCTTGCAAAAACCAGCTTGGAGGAACGATGGAAAGGCCTGGTTCTTAAAATATTATTATTATTATCATCATCATTATTATCACTATCATTATTATTTAATGTATTAGTAAACTTATTATTATTACTTTTATTAATAATAATAATAGCACAAGAATGAGTGTTGGAAAGGCCTGGTTCTTAAAAAAAAAGAAAAAAAAAATTTAAAAGTGCCAGCTACTTAAAGGGGAAGGAATTTTCCAGAAATAAATAAGGCATGAGCATTCTTCATTAGATAAAATATTATTGAGCTTTGTCAAAGATGACTGGGTTTTTTTTCCTCTAGTATTAACGAGGGGGGAAAAGAATTGATGAATTTCAGCAATTCTGCACTTTGCATTTATAAAGTAAAATTGCTCAGGTATCAGATTGATTGGGCTTCTCTGATCCAATCTGTTTTCATGTAATGCCAGAAAAAAAGAGCAGCAAACAAAATTATTACAGGAGCAACTTCACCTCACACAGCATAAATTCTTCTTAAATATTTTAAGATCAGAGTTTGTTCAATTAGCAAAATATTCGGAGGGGAGAAGGGAGATGCATCTGCTGCCATTGAATTTCCTGTCACAATACACAACGCACCAGGAAAATGTGGCAAGAAAATGAAATGGTTTTGGTCACTTTTTAGTTTTTTAACTTCCCTCTGACAAAACCTTTTGCCAGCTGTGGAACAGATGTGAACCATTCTGTGTCTACAAGGAAATCTCAGGGGTTATTTGTGTTAATCATGATCTTCCTATGCCATCTTTGCACGTGAACCACCTTCTTTCAAGGAGCTGTCTTGCATCTCAAATCTAACCCAAATTTCCCCCGTTCAGCTGACTGGGAAACCTCTCAATGAGGTCAGATGGGAGAGAAACACAGCCAGGGAAAAAAAAAAAAAAACAACTAAAAACTAAACCAAACAACTCACCACCATCTGTTTGCAATTGGATTAATAAACAAATCACTGAAGAACCCTTGTAAATAAAAAAAAAAAAAGTCTCAGTTATTAGGCTGAGGGCATGTTTTTCAAATTAACCTTGCAAATTGAAGCAGTAATAAAACGTTGAGATGCATGTAAAGCCTCTCGAGTTCCTCAATCAAAAGACGTGTTGAAATTGATTTTAGGATATACCTCAGCTCCAGTAAGCAGAAGCTGAATAATTCTTTCTTTTTCCAGCAATAGGTGTGAAATGTTCCATCAGAAAACCTGCAAAAATGGCATCGAATTTCATCTCTCTGCCAGGAAAATCACCTCGCTCAGGAAGATCTCTCGAGCATCATCTCAACTTCCCCTGGATCCCACCCAGCTGCACTCTCAGAAATAAGTGTCCTCTCAGGCTCTAAATATTTGGGATGTTTAATGCAATGATTAACAAACAGAACTGAGAGGAGAAACCACTCCGTTCATGCCAGTGGGTTTTTTTTTTCTTTTTTACACAATAGACTGAATGGAAGGACTAAATAAAAACTGGAAATTGAACCTCAGCAAATCTTCCAGCACACCTCAAAATGACTTCTTTCCAATATAAAGGCAGTGTGAGCCTGGAGTTGCTAAAGCTCATGATTGGTTTCTTATATATTTTCTTCTATATTTCTGCTTTCCAGAAGTGCTTTTACCTCAGCAATCACAGAACCATTTGCTCTTCCCATAAAGCAGTTGCCTACCTGTGCTCACCCGCTGGTTCAATTTTCCAGCTCGGAATCAGAGATGATGTTTTCCACTCCAGCCATTTGGAATTGTTGCCTTAACTCCGAGAACAGCCCGAGAGGCTGCAGAACAGATGTAAAAACAGAATTAAAAAAGGTGCTGAACAAACACCTGGGGGTTGGATCCTGCTTTTTTACTGGCTGCAGGTATCCCAGGCTTCCAACTCTGCACATTCCAGCCTGAACTTCTTGTCCCGCTGCAGTGAAATCCTTTTATGGGAGAGCTTTTGGGAAATCTAATCATTATTTCATAAGTAAATTACTGATCATGGCTTCGAGTTTCCCGACTTTCTCTGCCCATCTATTTATCAATACAAACCATCAGATATTTCAGCAGCAGTTTGGTTGACGTGCAGACATTCATCCGTTCCTTTCTCTTTTGTGGAATAAACTCGCTTTCTTCAGAACAATTACTGGAAGGGAAAATCAATGTCTTACAGTCAATTCTTGGGTTTCGAGTGCTCAAAATATCAGAACACTCTTCCAGTTATTTCTATTTTCTAATCCAGCAAGTAGAATATGATAGCTTAATTTTTTTATAACTCACGTACATTAGAAAAGAGATCAAATCTTCTCCTCTGTGAGTTTGTGGCACTCTGCCTCAAAAGCAAATTTGATGGGTTTGAGTGCTTTGAAGCCTACACAATTTCATAGCTCACTATAACCAAAATCATAATTACTGTCTTCTGCAGAATTCACCCCACCTCCAAAAAAATTTTTTAATCAAAATCTCATTTTCTTATTAATTCAGGGTGACTTTCCCCCACAGAAAATGGCCCAGGTCTTAAAATTTAAAAGCGTAATTTCTAAGGCCAAAAAGATAAGAGGACTTTTTGGACATGGTTCTGCAGGTTCAGCTGCTCGAGAATTCTGACAAAAGTGGCCAGGCCTCGGGAATAAAAAGCAGAAAAAGATGATGAACAGAGAGAGATAACCAGGCTTTTCCTCTATGGTTGTTAGGTTTTCCCCACCAAATTAACACGTAGCATGTGCTGAAGTGGATTGGTGAAGGCACAGAAACCTGAGACTAAAAAAAAGGATTATCGCAGTTCAAACGATAGAAATTTGTTGTCAGAAATCCATTGATTAATCTGGAATCCTACAGCCTTGGATTCCTAAGTGCAGAATTTTAGATTTCTCGAATACTCTGTTAGAATACTTGAATTTCTTGAATATTCTTCTAACTCTGCCTGTTCTGGTAGGATGATTCATTGCAGTCTCTCACACTCAAATACATGGAAAAACCACAATTTTCATGACAAAGGCACTTTCCATGCACAAAAGGGAACGCTTGCACCTCCAGAGTTACTCTGGGTATTTCAAGCACCTTGAGACCCTTTCCTGCCTGCAACCTTTAGAATAAAATTCTAATTTTCTAATTCTATTTTTTTTTTCTGATTTTCCTGCTGGCTTCCCAAGCTGCTCCAGACCCATCTCTCTCGCAGGTTTTATTCCCTGTCCTTTCCTGGGGGATGCCACCAGCTGAAGCTCCAGCCCTTTCTCCAGATGCACAAAATCTGGGAGGCTCCCGTTGTCTCCCATCACTTGGAGCAGGTCCAGAGCTCCCCTGCCTGTGGAGAAAATCTGTGCCTGGCCCGGTTTAATGACGGTGCTTGCAGCACACTGGGATGGAAATTGGAGAGGCCGAGCTCTGCACCGAGGTGTTTCACTCGTTTTCAAGCTCCCTTCAGGGGATGAGCTGATTTCTTGGCAGGGTTAATGTCGAGGAGGGATTTTTTCAGGCACGCCGGGGGTATTTTAATTGCAGTTTTCAGTGTTCCGACAGTAACAGCTTCACCCAGAGCCTCCTCTCCAAGGGAAGGAAACTGGATCCCACATAACGTGAATGAAGTTTATATTGGGAAAATGTTAGGATTTACCTTCTGTGGCTCGTTATCCCCATCCTCCCTCTCTGGTTGAGTCACAGAGCAACAAAAAGCGAGAGAAGAGCAATGTTTGAGCTTTGGTGGTTCCAAGTGAAAACAGAGGTCAATCACAGAATATCCTGAGTTGGGAGGGACCCACAAGGATCCAGCCCAGCCCCTGGCCCTGCTCAGACACCCCAACCATCCCAGCCTGGGCATCCCCGGCAGCAGCTCCTGGAGCTCTGGGGCTGTGACATTCCCTGGGGAGCCTGGGCAGTGCCCAGCACCCTCTGAGGGAAGAACCTTTCCCTAAAATCCTGATATCCAACCTAAACTGCCCTGACCCAGCTCCCTCAGGTTCTGTCCCTGCTCCCCAGAGAGAAATCGGTGTCTGCCCCTGCTGCTCCCCTCCTGAGGAAGCTGCAGAGCCCAGTGAGTCTCCTCTCATCTCCTCCTCTCCAGCTGAACAACCCAAGTGCCCTCAGCCATTCCTCATCCTGCTTCCCCTCAAGGCCCTTCACCATCTCTGCAGCCCTCCTTGAATCCTCTCTCAAACCTTTTACATTTATTAACTCATGCCAGGAATTCCCAGTGTCCAGAGTAACCAGCAGGACAATTGTCCCTTGAAGGTTTTCTGCAAACCAAACAAACCTTCCCCACGTCTTTGTGACCATTTGTTATGAGAATGTTCTGGAGAGAAGAAGGCTGTGGGATCTTAGAACTGGTGGAGAAAGGAAGACACAAGCTTTAAGAGTTATAGTTTTAACATTTGAACTGCAAAAAAAAATAATTGTTCAAAACAAAATATTTCAGCTCACTGGCCATGAAGAAATTGGTTCAATTTCTTCCTTGGTTTTATATACTCAGCCCAACTCGGATGCATGGTTCTGGCCATCCCAGAATGACAAACTGATCTTAAATCTGTCTCAAATTTCCAAACCTGCTTCCCTTCAAAGTATTTGTTCAAAGTATTTGATCTAAAGTTTACACAGAAGATATCAGAAATACGATTCTCCCAGCAAGATCTATTTTCTTTAAAAAGGAATGTCAAAGATATTTTATAAAGTCAAAACTGACAGTATATTAAATTATCCCACCAATGGCTTCAAGAGGCTCTGGCGGAGCACAGAGATGGGTTTTTTAGCAGGAATTTCAGCATGGTTAAGAATCTGGAACAGATTCCTGAAGATCTTTTCTCATGTCCCCAGAATAAGCCTGTGACAATCCCTTTATCTGAATCAGATCTGACTTTGCTCTCTTTGATGCCAACCCCACAGTCCGTTCCATTCTGGGTTATCTCCAGATCCTGGCCCAGCTCCTCAATTCCCACTTAATCGTAATAAAATTCAAGTAGGAATTAATAATTATTACAAAGCACACGTTTCCCAGCCATGGGAATTGTGCAAGTCGCTCTGGATTTGGGAAGACAAGGACAAACCCTCCGAGCCAGGTGAAGCTCCCAGCTGCCAGGGAAGAATAATGATAAAAAAGTACCTGCCAAGAGGCAAGGGGCAAAACTAAGCTTAAAAATAGGATTGGGCAAAAGATTTTCCTCCCACTCCTAAGAGCAATCAGGGAGAGGGAGGGCTCACAGGGGATTGTTTCCCTGCAAAGGTTTGTTTTCCACAAGAGGAGAGTGACATTTCATTGAAAAGGGGACTTCAGGGTTCAATTTTTATAAAAAAAAACCACCCAAAAAACCATTAGTTTCCATGGAGAGCAAAACCCAGAGCACTGCCAACAACCCTACAGACCCACACACAGATATTTGGTATTTTGCTCAATGCACTGGTTTCATGAAATTTTGTTGTTTCACCTCTCTTAAAATGACCCGAGATCTTGCATTTGACACCAGTGACAAACAACTTTCTCATCTCCTGTGAGGTAAAACACAGTGAGTATAAATTGACTTTGCATGAGGCAAACAAATACAGGATTTCTTTTAATTTCCTGCGTTTTCATTACATTTTTTGTCTGCTTAGCCATAATACACCACTGGAAGGAAAATTATTTATAAATTCCTTAGACACTGTTTCATCTTTTAGGCAAAGGTTTTTCTTTTTCTTTCCAACCTCATCTCTGTCCTTTTTTTTGGTTGAAACAAATTCCAGTTCTGAAAACCACAGTATCTAGTTCTGTAATTGCTGAGTTTTACAAGAAGTGAATAAAGCTTAGCAAGACTTAAGGAAATCCTGGCTAAGCTGTTCAAACTGAAACCCAACTTTTCCAGTCAGCAATGAATTCAGGACTATCTGGAGGGGATAATTATAAAATTGCAGAGTTCTGCCTGAGTCACCCCCACAGCATTTGGGAACATATCAGGGGTTAAATATGATTTCATTAAAATCAACAGTACTTCTGTATTTCAAATAGAGGACACTGAGATTTTTATCTACATTTTATCTACAATTCTGACATCGTGGTGTTGTCCATGTCTGAAACCCAATGAATGGTAACGGGAAGGAGGAGCAAGGATAGGAAATGTAATCCTGGCTTTATCAAACTGCAGAATTCCTTTCCTCTGCAATTTTATTTGCGTGTTCTTAACCTGTAGGGTATGGCAGGAAAGGCAAATAAAGAAATTAGGGCTGAAAGGAAAATGTGGGATCATGGAAAGGTAATAACTGGAAAAGCAGACACAATGTAGGACACCAGGGTACCAACAGAGATGGCAAAAGCTTAGGAAATATCACAATTAGGATATTTTGGGCTCCGACTTTATAAAAACCACAGCAGGCACAATTGTGCCATCCTCATAAAACCAGAATTACCCAGTTTGCAATTCCCTGTGCCCTCCCGAGGAAGCCAGGAGCAAATGGCACTCAAAGCTCTCCCTCCACCCCATCCCAGTGCCTCGGTGCATAGCAGGAAGCTGTGCTCATAAGTCATGAAGGTTCTGTAATTCATTATGTTGTCATTATCGTTTGTAATCTTCCCGTAATTAGGTATCAGTGGGTTTCCTTGGAGAACATATGATTGAGTCTGAAATTGCTGCATTTTCTCAGCAGCATATGCCTGCGACTGGAGCGCTGCTCGGTCGTGCTCCTCAAGAGTATATTTAATATATGGAGGGGTTTGGGTTGGGTTTTTTTTGTGCAAGACAGTCTGCCAGGGAGGGTGTGCTCATTCCTGAGTGTGGGCTCAATGTCTGGCAGGTCTGGGGTTATTAAAAACCAGCTGGATCCTTCCTTGCACAGACTGGCACACGGAGTTGAGTCCAGCTGCTGGTCAGACCCGGGCAGGAGGGAGCCCAGAGCAAGGCTGGGGTAGTAAAACCAGTCTTTAGTCTCATGCTTTAATAAAACTGACCTCTGCTGCAGCTTGATCCGTGAATTAATCAGTTTTGGTGCTGTCTGTGAAAATCATGGAATATCCTGAGGGGAAAGGGACGCACAGGGATCATCCCAGCTCCTGGCCCTGCACAGGCACCCCAACAATCCCACCCTGGGAGCATTTCCCAAACCCTCCTGGTGCTCTGGGACTGCGGCATTCCCTGGGGAGCCTGCTCCCCCACTCTGGGGGAAAAACCTCTTCCTGATATCCAAACCTTCCCAGATAGCCAGGCAGAGGGACGAGCAGACGTTTCCACCGTGGCACAGCCCAGGGCGTTCTGCCCTCCCTTCCAGGTGGGTATTTTTATTTGTTCGTGCCCAGAGCACAGCGCTGGGAATCTTTGCATCCCCTCTCCTGCACAAACACTGTCGCCTCTCAACAAAACCAGGGATTAACACTCTCTCCATGTTCCCCACAGAACAGAAGTGTCCCGTTGGCCAGCAGCAGCTCCAATGGCCCCACCGGAGCACACAAATTTGTTTTTAGCAGAAATTTAAGTGAAAATTGAAGAAAACTCCCTGTGATATCGGCTGTTTTCACACTAATGGCAATGGTTTATCTGTCATCCTTAAAACACTGGCAAAAACCCAGCCAGAAGTGCTCAGTGAGCATTCCCAGGTGAGGATTTACAGGGAAAACTCTTTTCCCAAAGCCCGGGGGGATTCCAGCAGAACCACCTGACACCAAGCACGTCTCCTCAGTGGAAGCAAGCAGTGAATGATCCCTTCTCCCCCTGCTTTTGTTCCAGGGAAGCCACAAGCTGCCAGAATGGAAATGGGGTGTGAAAAAAATACGTATTTTTCTCATATTGCAGCAAGAATTGCTGAAGTAATTAATAGTCTAATTACCTGCATATTTATATTTATTAACTCAGTTCCTGGCATGACACTGACTCATTCTGCCACTTGCACTCAGACCCTTTATCTCATCCATCTCCAAAGCAGAGTTTCCAAAAGTGCCACATCCTTTCTGGCTTATCTTTCCTTTCAGACAGTCGTGATAAAGTTTTAAAAATAACTTGAAACGTCTTCTAAAATTCAAATGAAACCAAGAGATACATCTCATTACCCAGGATTGCTATTGACAAAAATAACCCTCTATCACAGGGCTTCTATCTCCCATCTCAGAGCCTGGTCCTGAGCCACTAAAGAAAAAAAAAAATTGCATAAAATGGAAATATCAGACTCCTACTCGTGAAGTGAGAGTTCCCGACAGTTATGATAACAGTCCCTGAAGAGATCCATTGTAGGCAGAAATTCAAAAGACTCTAAACCTCTGAGTTTTAAATACATCGAACCATTTGCAATTTAAAATTTTAAATATAATGAACTTAGGTGTGTCTTTTTGACCTGGAAGTTGCTAAATTACAAATGCTGCAGTTAAAGCCACAAACCCTAAAAGTCACCTGGTCCTGGGTGTTGAAAATCAATCAGCAAATTTCTCCAGGATTTTGGAAGTTGGTTTGGTTTTTTTTTTTGTTATTGCACCAAAAAGCAGAAGCCTAAAGAGACCTTGGCAAAAAAAAAAAATCCCCAAAGCCATCCCTCCAATCCTGTGTTTAAAAAAGTTGGATGGTGATATTTTTCTACTGCAAATATAACAATAAATACTAACAAATAAAGAAAATACTAACAGTAAAGAAAAAGAGAGCAGCACGAAGTTAGGAGAGAGAATTTTAAGCATTTTTTCCCTATGCTCAGAGGGGCCGGGAGTAGATATTTGTAATAAAGGAGCACGTTTGAGGAAATACGGATTAAATGCCATCTTTGGCCCAAAAGTGAAGTTCTCAGATTCATTACCAGCACTCAGGGCTCAGAAATATTTATTTATAAAAGTCTGAGCTCCCTGAGTTTCCTGTCATGAGACAAACACCTGCATTTTTCCCCTCCAGAATGATGCCTGTCCAGCTGTTTCCTTTCTACCTCCAAAGAAGCTGCTTTTGGTGATGAGAACTATAATTTGGTTATTCATAGAGATTTTTGAGTACTCCTGATATCCTTTAATTCCCATAACAGACATTTGACAAATTGTGCTGAACAAAGGGTGCGTTCTTCGAAAGGGAATTGTTATAAAAACTTAAAATCCTATTTCATCATCCACAGTTGATCCATCTAATTGGCTATTTGCTGAAATTTCTTTCAGATTCAGATCATCCTTCGAGCTTTTATAGTTCAGGATTTAAACAACATCAGGATCTCCATTTTATGTACAATTAGTGGCGAACAAGCCATGCATGCACACATTACCACAGAACGGTTTGGGTTGGAAGTGACCTCAAAATTCATCTTTTCCAAATCCCTGCCGTGGCAGGGACACTTTCCACTGTCCCAGGCTGCTCCAAGCCCCTGGAAGGAGCAGGAATAATCCCATTTCCAAGTGTTTTCCCTGTGGACACAAAACAGCAAGCTGCCTGACCTATAGAGTGCCTGAAATCAGGATTTTCCCCAGTGGGGCACATGGAAAATCCTCTGGAACACGCGAGGCCGCTCTCCTGTGGAACAGAGATCTCGGGGACGTTCTAGCAAGAAATCACTAGAGCTGATAAAACACACTCAAAGGGTAAACATGGGGTTTTTTTCTGTGTGTTCACTCCCTGTGTTGGCACGTTTTTTTTGGGAATGAAAGGCCAGCAGCCGGGGACAGGAGGTTGTGTGAGTTCCCCGTGTGCTGCCCCAGCGCTCCGAGCTGCGGAAAGATGGAAATTCCCTCCGTGGAAGGAAGAAAAACCAAGCCCAAACACGTTCCAGCAGCTGTATTAAGCACTGCCCGTCATCAGCCAACATCTCCTTCCCAAGGTGCCTCCTGGAAGGAAATCGGCTTTTGGCAGCCAGCCAAAGGATTCCCACTTAACCTCAGCATCCCAGTGAGGGTGGAATTCCAGGGGCTCATCCAGAGGGGAGGGATAGGGGACAGAATGGATCAGCAGTGCTGCAAGCAAGCCAGGGGCAGGGCAGGGGGGTGGCAGGCATCAGCAGCAGGCAATATTTCCCTTTTTCCCACTCCAATGGGATAAATCAAAACGATGGTCAGGTATTTGCTGAATTCTACCCAGCACTGCTGCCCAAAAAGTGGCCTGAGGCCTTTCCCAGCCTCCAACAGACTCCAGGATTAGGCCCTTCCTAAGGGTGAAAGGAGGCAAAAAAGCTTTTCTTAATCGAAACAAAGTTTTACCCGAGCCAGGAAAAATAACCAAAGTCAAGACAGCTTTTTAAATTCAGCATTTGCTGAAGCCAGGTCTCTGGATTCAGGGAGCACCTTGGTTTGATCCAAATCGCTGCTGGTACAAGCCCAGGTCTAAGGAGATAATGAGATAAACCCCTCTGCATTGCTGTGCCCCCGAGGAATTCCATCAAAATTTGGGAATAACACCATTATTAACCACTTTTTCTCCCCCCTGTGAATACATTTTTAAAAATTATTTAATACCATATATAACAAACAGGGGAGTATTCATGACCATTTAACAAAACATTTTCACCCAGTTTTTTCAATGCCCTAATTTTGCAATCTCTGGTACAGGAACAATGAACTCCCTGGAGTTTTATGGGATGGCAGAAATTCCTCTGACACATTTTCAAGGATTTTTTTTACAACACAGAGAACAGACCTTTCATCCTACCACTCTTCTCAGCTACTAACACCCACAAATCCCCAAAAAATGCAGAGTGCCACATGCTAATAACAAAGAACAAAACTACAATAGATGCACCCATGAGTAACTTCCTACTCATCCCAAATATTACTCTCTGTTGCACTGGAAAATCATCTGGAAATCACTGCATTTCCTCTTTTTGTTACATATTTCCTTGTCCTACTGTTTAAGAATTTTCACACCTTGAAATTATAATAGTAAAAGGCTGCAGAGACATGACAGCAAAATTCATCTTCAGCTAAAAATAAACTTAGTGGGGATAAAATCAGCCCAGGATGGAGATCCCAGCATTCCCTCCAAGTCCTCAGCTTGAGCTGGTCAATAGAGTTTTCCATTTTCACAAATCAAGTTAGAAGTGATACCTCTGAACTCTCCAGGAGGAAGAAGTTTGTGCTCCCTTTCATTTCCTTTGGGTGGAAACGGTTGTGAATGATTTTGGAATTCTGATTTTTCTCACTCTGTGTCTTAAAACAAAGGATTTAAATGCCTTTTTTTTTCCCCTAAAATGTAACAACCAAGAGAAAATCCTGTCTAATTGGGACAGAACTGCTTTTCACTTGTAACTGCCTTGTGACATTTCTGAAAAGTTAATTTGAACCCAGAAAGCAAATTTACATGGATAAATCCCTGGCATTATCTTGCTCTACTGGGTTTGGTTTTTTGTTTGTTTTGTTTTGAGCAAAGCATTTTAAAAACTGCCGAAAAACCCATTACTAGAAGTGTGTCTAACCTTAACTCCCTTGGCTTTAAAAATGTGTCAGACAAAGAAAAATGGAGAGGGAAAACAGATTTTTTTTTTTATTATTAGATCCAGGCTCTTAAAATCATGGAATCAGAGAAGGGTTTGGAAGGGACATTAAAACTCATCCAGTTCCTGTCCCAGGGACACTTTCCACTATCCCAGGGTGCTCCAAGCAGCTCCAACCTGGCCTTGGACACTGCCAGAGGTCCAGGGGCAGCCACAGCTTCTCTGGGGCCTCCACACCCTCAGAAGGAGGAATTCCTTCCCAATATCCCATCCATCCCTGTCCTCTGGCAGTGGGAAGCCATTCCCATGTCCTGTCACACTCTGATATCCCATATTTCCACACATATCAATGACATATCTCCTACGAACAAAATCTAGAGTGAAAACTGCTGATTAAATATAAAACACCCTTCTGATTTACAAGCAATTCTATTCCCTTGGAAAAATCTCACGAGGATAAAACGGGTTTGAAACATGCCCCAAATTTTACACAAAAAGGACAAAAAAATGACTCCTTCGAACCCTCCCTAATCCTGAACACGGAGAGGTTTCCCTTCTCCCTGGAATATAAAAGCCAAGCATCCCTCTACGCACAGCATTAGGGAGGTGCATCAAAAAAAGAAGCATTAACATAATTAAAAATAAGCATCCATCCCATTTGTGTTTATTAAGGCAAAATGCAATTATCAGAGGCGGGCTGTGCTGGAAGCTGCCTCTGCACACAGACGAGCCCTGCATTGCAAAGAGCCCGGCTCCAAACCAGATTTATGGGCCCATTTGGAAACGTTTTATTCAGATCGTTTTCAGTCGTCGCTTTCCGAGGCGCTTAAACGCGGTTTAATGAAATTCCATGGGCTTACAAACAATTACCACGTGCTGGGTCTGGAACCTGCTCAGCAGCCAAGTGTTCCACGTGTCATTGTCATTTTTGGGAATCATGAAGTGGAAATTAATGAGAAGTTAAGGTGGAGGGGGGATAACTTATATCTCAGAGAAAGGGAAGCGTTAAGCACACCGGTGAATAAATTGATACCAAGATGAAGGGAACAAATTTTGTTATTATTTGAGATTTCCAATCCTACAGCTGTCCAAACCAACCAGAATGGGGTTAATTGTTGCACGTTTGGAGGGGTGATCAATGTCCAGTCCAAAAGGATGAAAGCTGGATCACAGAAATCATGGAATCCCAGAATGGTTTGGGTTGGGAGGGACCTGAAAGCCCATCCAGTGCCACCCCTGCCATGGCAGGGACACCTTCCACTGTCTCAGGCTGCTCCAATCCCAATCCAACCCGGCCTTGGACACTGCCAGAGATCCAGGAACAGCCACAGCTTCTCTGGGCACCCTGTGCCAGGGCCTGCCCACCCTCCCAGGAACAATTCCTGTCCAAAATCCCATCTAAATCCCTCCTCTTTTACTGGAAAACCATTCCCCCTTTCCCCATCACGGTCTGCCCGGGCCAAAAGTCACTCTCCCTTTGTCCCTGCAGGAACAGCTCGCAAGCAGGGACATTCACTGGAGAAATAAAAGCTTTTCTGTGGCTATTTCCAGGTATGAAGAGGTTTCCCTCTGCCCTCACGTCACCTCTCCAGGTTTTCAGGTGGATAACAAGGTCCGTTCTCGCAAGGCACAACATCTGCCCTGCAGCTCTCCTCAGAATAACAGGATTAAACCACCTTGAACTCCTGCCTCTCCAGCCTGACTTCTTTCCCCACTAAACTCTCAATTTTAAGCGTAATTCTCTGAATAATAAAACTTCCTGCACCGGGCTGATACCGGCGTTCCAACAGCGGATTGATTTGAAGCTGCTCTGCAAATCGTGTTCAAATATCTTAAAGCCTGGGTGAGTCCTGAACCTGGATGTTCTGAAGCACAATGGAAGCCTGAGGAACAGAGAAGTGTTTCAAAAGGAGCTGGGTGTCAATCCCAGACTTGGGAAGCCAGGGAGAAGCCCCAGATGGAGCAAATTACTGTGGAAGCAAAGGGTTTAAACCTTGGATCAACCTTTTCTTTTCAGAGAAGTCAGCAGAGAGAAGGGGTGATGAGATAAAGAATTCCATTCTGAATTCTCTTGAGAGCAAGAGGAGAGAGCAGCAGGGGAGGAGATAAGGGTAAAGACTGAAGCAAAGGCAAAAATGGAAAGAAAATTATTGTTTTAACCACACAGGAAATCACAAAATAGAACTTAGCTTTAATCACCTCAGCATTACAAACTAAACTCGGGGAGTTTTTAAAAGAAAAGTTGTTTAGAAAGGAACATTCATCAGACTTCTCAGTCTTTCTGAACAACTGTGCATGAATTCCCCCAGAACCAGACTTTGTCATTCCCTAAAGGATCCCATCCCTGGAGCCAGTCCTTCAGGACACTAATTCCCACTCATTCCTATGGATCCTGAGCACATTGGTCAGTGCTTGGAATTTCCAGCAAGGCAATTCCAAAGGAGCTCTCCTGAGACGTTCTCTGGAGTTTCCTGGATTTACAGGAATTTCTGGGGGGCTCTGCAGGTGCCACTTCTCTTTTGGGTCACAGCTGCCTGGGGGGATGCGGCACATGCAGAACCTGCTGGGCTGGCAAATCTGGGGGTTTGGTTTATATGCACATGAAGATTTCCTGATTTTTATTATTTAAAATTTTATATTGAACCGCCCTTCAAAACAGACACACGTTTCATACAGGTCAACATCCTTATCCACCGAAGGAATTCCAGTTGCCTGCATTCATTCATTTGATTATGAGAATTGTAAGTTCATTAAACACTGAATTGCTATTAAGAACTCCATGACGAAACACTAATAATTTATTGATGTTAGTTACAGATCTGAGAGTAAATCGTGACAGATTTTGCTGCATCCACCAGAACTCAACGGAAAATAAGAAATACAGATGTAAAAGTAGTACTGAGGCAGCTCTTCAAGCTACAATTCAACTTGGGAAAGTTTGATGACACCAAATCAGACCCGAAATGTCATCAAGGCAATCAGGCACAGCAAAGGGAGAGCCAGCACAGGGTCAGTGGGTACTGATAGAAAAATAGATTTGGGAGTTGTCAGCAAAAACGTGACACTAAAACCTGTGAGCATCAACAACAGTGCCCTAAAGAAGGAATAAATACAGGAGAGAAGGGCAAGCAAAGTGATATTTCTGTGGCTACGAGCAATTTGGGACACTCTGGAAACAAAAGGACAAATATCAGATTGTGAGGATAAGAACCCGAGGAAGGCCAACATATTACAGACTTCATAAAAACAAAATAAAAACCAGAAAATGCATCCATCTCAGTGCCCACAGCAGTGAATGGACTAGAAAGAAACACCAGGTGCAATTCACAGACGTGGCAATATTGAAGTGGGAGCAGCCTGTAACCTACAGACAATATTTGGGAAGAGTTGTCGTGTGTTTGAACAGAATAAAATTCATTTACAAATACGACTCACGCTCTGAGATTTTTTCTTTCCATGGCTGTGGAGCTGCTGGCAGATTCCCCCAACAGCTCTGTGAGAGAGGCTCCCGTGCAGTTTTGGGCACAAAGGAGACTGAAATGATGTAAATGTTTCATTATTCACTGAAACACACACTGAAGAGCCCCAGCACTCTGGGCTGGCTGTGACACTGCCAGACTCCCCGACTGCACTCCAGAAATGTGGTTTAGTCTGGACTAAACCTCCTTCACCCACTGGGCTTTACAAAAAGAAATCTCCTTTTCCCACAGCGCTGCTGGAGCAGTGCTGGTGACCCCGGGCTGGGCTGCCCCCCCAAAATTCTGCAGGTGATTGGAGCTGGCAATGAATAATCAGGTTTTTCACTAAAGGAGGAATTAGGTTTTAGTACTGAGCCTGAGGATTTCTTCCTTATCCAAAGTAATTAAAATGATATCTTTAAAAAAAATGAGTTTATAGCAAGCTGGAGATGTTTTAAAGCTGCAGAAACTGAAGGAAAGGAAAAAAAAAGCTAATGGAAGATAAATGTTTTGAATTAAGAATTGGTAACTGTGGTGAAGTTGTCTGCACTTCCAAAATCAATAATTACCAAACAGCGTGAGATTGTGATAAACTCAGAGTGTCTCTTTTATTTATGGAGGGGCTGGAATAGAAGCCAGAGCCTTTGGAGCAGCATCCTGGTGCTTTCCTGCTCCTGGGAACGGGAGCTCCAGGCTCTGGAGAGGGAACACGTGCTGGAATTTTGTGTTAAGTGTGGACAAAGCAGCCAGTGATGGCAAAGAACTGAAACATTAAGACTGGGTTCTATGATAACCAAACTTTAACTGTGTTTCCTCTGTTTTTACTATTTTATCTGCCTCCTCAACTCTCCCAGGGTTAAACTGGAGATGATTTAAGCTGGGGTTTCGCTCAAGCTCGAGCTCTCCTGTCCTCTCCCCACCACGGTCAGTTGTGCCTTCCTCTCTACAAAGGGAATCTTCTCGTCACTCTAAACCTCTTGTGGGGGGAAATTTTAGTCCAGCTGGAGTATTTTGAGAATATTTTCCTCAGAGAGGGCTGTTAATGACCAAGAGAGTTAATAGATGACTGTCAAAGCAGAAGAGTCCAGCTGGAGTATCCAAGGAGTTAAAAGGATCAGAAAACCAAACTGTGATGGGAGTCTGAAGCTCAGCATGATGATTTTGTAAACATAATTTAAATGCCCTTGAATGTAAAAGATATCAAATGATCAAAGGATCAATATTGATGAAAGAATGGGCATTGATCAAATGACCCAATAAAGAATTTATTGGCCAGTAAATATTTTAAAAAGCCCAAGAATTCCCCAGTAGATTTAACAAGGCATAATGGGAATGGACAATTAACAAGTGACGGTGGGAAAGTAAAAGGAAGGACATGAAAAAGGAAAAGGAAACATGAAAAAGGAAAAAGAATTCCTGTTCCCAAAGAAAAGAATGGTGGGAATTCCTCGTTACGAGGGATCTGTTGGAGGACACAAGCTGAGACCCAAACTTCTAAAGGCCAGGTCTGTTCTCCTGCCCTGCTCAGCTGCTGCTGCACCAGAGCATCCCGAACCTTTCCGTGCTGGTGCTCCCAAAACACCCTTTGAAACGGGGTAATGGAATTGCTTTGGAAGGAAGAGGGAGCAGAGCAGTGCCGTACTCAGGCCAAGCTCCCCAGAGGAGCTTGTGTCTCACTTTCCTTGGCGTAGCCCAGATGTTCAGCTGGAAATTAAACACGAAATCCCTACAAAAACAGGGAACTGGATCCAAATCCAAGGCTTTCCTTTCCTTAACTGGGGAAACCATCCCAAAATAAGGCAAAATTCTTCCCTACAGGGCAGCAGAGATGGGGGCAGCAGGGTGGTAAAGCAGCTCTGTCCCTTAAATTCCTCCCCTTGCTAATGTTTTATAAAGACAGAGCAATAATGTTGGCAAAGAGATAAAAAGGAACATCCCAACACACAGCAGAGGCAGGACTGGAAGCAGCAAGCCACAGAAATGGCTCAGGGGACGTGCAGTAATCAAGATAAACCCAAAATGCAATCCCAGAACCCCGCAGCGAACACATCCAAAGGCCACTGCTGAATCCAACTCAGCAGTAAGAATTAAACAAAAGAGGGAAAAGCCTCTCTTCAGCACCAACAGTAAAGCCAGAGAAAAGCTGCTGGGCTGTCCTTAGTCCCACGGAGTGATTTTTCACACTTGTGGCTGGCAGCTTTTCCCCTGGAAGCAGTAATTCCCACCCCATCCAGCTCACTGCTGGGGGACAATCCCAACCATAAATCCACGGGATGGACACACACCAGTGACAACCACAAACGGATCGGTGTCCTGGGCTGTCCTGCTCATCTCCATCTCCTGTGATTTAGATCCATTGCCAGCTGTATCTCCTCATCCCTCATTTGTTATTGCATTAAACAGCTCTGCTGTTATTTCCCATCCCTCTCCTCACTGCCCCCACAGTGCTCAGGGGATGCTTTGCTCCGACTGGAAATGATAATGCTGGAATGTTTTCACTCTTCTGGGAAGGACTTTGCTCAAATGTGGTTCGTATCCAGCTCCCCACCTCCCTCTGCCAACACAAACTTGCCGCTTGAAAAATAGAAAGCGGCGAAAAAAATTAAAATGAAAAAGCATGAACGTATCCCAAGGAACAGGAGGAGCAGGGCTGGCACAGGCACTGCCAGCAGAGCGAAACAAAGAGCCAGGGAGGGACTTCTGACGAGGGGGAATGGCTTCCCACTGCCACAGGGCAGGGATGGATGGGATCTTGGGAAGGAATTCCTCCCTGGGAGGGTGGGGAGGGGCTGGGATGGAATTCCCAGAGAAGCTGTGGCTGCCCCTGGATCCCTGGCAGTGCCCAAGGCCAGGGTGGACATTGGGGCTTGGAGAAGCCGGGGACAGTGGAAGGTGTCCCTGCCCATGGCAGGGGTGGGAGGGGATTTAAGATCCCTTCCAACCCAAACCATTCTGGGATTTTACGATGATTGCATTAAAGGAACATTTACGAGGAGAGAGGTTGTAAGGTTGTGTTTCCTGCACAAACACATCCTCGCAGGGAGGCTTTGCACGGCAAGGAAAAGAATATGCAGCACTATATCCTGAATATCCAGCGGATTTACCAGCAGTGGTAATAATAATAAATGAATATAATAACTGAACACATGAAATCAAACGAAAACCAAAACGTTTATCCCAAGTCATTCTTACTGCAGACAAAAGGGAACGAGGGTTATCACACCCTGCCCAGGGCTGCCCCAACACCAAACCTCAAACACTCCAATCCAACCCCGAATTTCCTTCCATCCATCTCCTTCCAATGACTCCCACACCATCAGACTTTTCCACAACTTGGATTCATTTAACTGACTGAAAATCCATGGATTATTATGGAATTACAAAGTAGAACAAGTTCTTACTCTGATCCTGGAAAGGACGTGAAATGTTGTACAAAGATTTCCTATAAAACCAACCTACATTTTACTCTTTTAGGAAGACAGTTAAGAGGTTGCATAAAGTCAACAGAGTCTCCTCAATTTTCCAGCTGAATTCCGACCTGTTCTGGAGTGATTTGAAGCACAGCATATGATTCCTAGCAGATGCCTGGTTTAGCAGATATTATTAGCTTTGAAACTCTGCATAAACTCCCAGAAGGTCAGAGAAGGATAAAGGCTGACAGTAAGAGGCTCAAGGAAATGAAGGTAAATACATCTAACAATCTGTTTAACACCACATGAGGCAGAGGTGTCACCTCTTCTCTGCGGAGGAAGTTCATCTACACAGGAAAATACCAATTTTTGAGACTCAAGGGCAGGAAGTTTTGTTCAGAGGGAAGACAGGGAAAGGAGGAAAAGAAGGCACTAAAGCAGCTGGGAGCCATTACAGGGAATTCTGCGACATGCAGAGCACTCCCAGCTCCACATCCTCATCTCAGGAAGCCCAGGATTTCTGTCCATGGAATAAACACACATGCAGTGAAAATCCCAAAAATTCTTCATTAAATTTAGCAAGACATAAATCACCCCCATTCCCAGGCAACAGCCCTGATGAGGCTTTTTTAACACAAGGACTAAAAGCCAAATATCTCCTGCCCACAAGTCTGCAAGGATTCCCAAAAAAACCTTCTCTGTCTCTTAATCTATTCCAAACTTGAGCTATTTCCATAAAATCCAGAATCACCCATGAAATCCCAAAATCTACAGCTGAAGGCTGGGGTCCAAAGCCACAGTGGGGCCACCTCACACTGGTCCGGCAGCTCAGGACATCTCAGCCCTCACTCTGCCCTGCCTTCTGCCCTGCAGCACCTTCTCCTATAAAACCAACCAGTTTTATTGAGAAATCCATCACAGACATGATGCTACCACGAGGAGGTCTGGGGATGTTACTCAATTCCTATAATTTCTGTAATATTTGAGGTCTCTAGAAAAGAAACTTCTTAAAGAATCACGAAGGCTCGGAAAAAACCTCTGAGATCATCAAGTCCAACCTTTGACCAGCACACCCACAAAACCCTATCACGAGTGTCACATCTATTCAGTTTTTTGGACATTTATTCGGACAACAAAAGAAGTTATCTTCAGGCAAAGCTGCCTTCAGAATTTTTTTCCGTTACTTTGAAGAGTGTTGTTGAGCCTGCCGTGAAGTTCATGCCACAAATATTGTGTATTATTCTCTTCCACCCACAAGTCCTTCACAACAACACACATTGTTAAGGAATGAGAGGATGAAGAACATCCTGGCACAAAACCTTCCCCAGGTCAGGGTAAAGAGTCACATCCAAACAGGAGATGAGATGCAGTGAAAACTCAGAGTCCCCCTTTCCTCTGACAAGTCAAAACCAAACAAACGGAAAAAATACAGATGAAGAATAATTTCTGTTGGCAAAACTCTCGTATTTATTCCATTGTTAATACATAAGGAGGGATTTATTTGCTAGATTTGGATTTGATTTCGGAGCAGTCAAAGCAAAGCACGCTGAATAATTTACACTTTAATGTATTTCCTTGAATGGAACATGTTCTCATGAGAGGGGAGCGAAGGAATCAGTTTACACTGCACAAATGGACAGTGGTAAAGAGAGATTTCCCTAAACACAACACGTCAATGCAATTTACCATCTCTGCCTTTATAGGAACTACTATAAATCTGCTTTTCATATTTTGGCTAATGTAAAACTCCTGTAGCTGAGCCATAATGGCATTCAATTCTTATGCCTGAATAATTTGAATGGTTGGAAGGAAACAAGGAGCATCTAACATATGGATGGGGAAAGGGAACACGAGTTCAAACAACAAAGCCAAACTAGGAAAGAATGTTCAAGTAGTTCTCTGACAGTTTGAAATTCTGAATTTAGCCCTAAAGTTCTTCAAATCTAATCAATAGCATCAGCATGGAGAGTAAAACACTGTAATTATTGATGAGGGTGATGGTTAACAAGCAATGTTCTCCCTGGGTTCTCACCGTGTGCAAACTGCAGCCAAAAATTACACAGACAAAGGCCTGCCAGCCTGAAATGGCAGAAATTCTGGCTTCTGGAGTCTTTGTGCAAAACTAGAGGTGCAGCAGGGCGAGAGATGAATTTTACATGTCAGGACAGCAAATAAAATTCAGCCAAAGGAAAGAGAACCCTTTGCCCTGATTAGCAAGTGTGAAGTTTGGCAAGGCTGACACGATGGGAGAGGGAGTCAAAAGCATCAGTGAGTCTCTGCTGGAAGTTTGAGGGCTCTCAGGTTTGATTTCCCAAATGCCAGAGCTCAGGAGTGCAGCACAATCTCTCCCACCTGGAGGAGCACGGTTTGATTTAGGAGTTAAAGCACCCAGACATTTCATTATTCCAAAGAATATAACTGACGTGAGATGCAAATGAGTTCATTTATGGCTTCCATCGAAGCAAAAGTGCAGCCAAGTGTTCGGACAAGGAGCCAAGGGACAGCAGCAGCACAGCTGTCACAAAAACACCTTCCTTGGTCCAGGACACCGCTGGGGGCCAAGCAAATTAGGGGCGAGTGGTCAACGAAGATGCAAAAGAGAGCAAAAACTGACAAGGCCTGGATCAAACCTGCTGAAGTTCCCTGCAGGGAATCTGCTTGGAAAGGGCTGCTGGAAATGTCATCTGATTTATTAGGATAAAATGAGTCTTTTTGAGAAGCTCTGGAAAAGGGCAGAGAGGTGGGGGATCCTCCGCGTGTGCCGACAGCTGGACACGGCCGGGATCCCAAAAAGGGAAACAAGGGAGGGCAGGAATGGGCTTTGGATCCCGGGAATATCCCACAGGGAATCGTGCCCTGCCCTGAACGAGCCACCCAAAGGTGATGAACACAGAGCCAGAGAGGCAGCACCGAATTTCATCCCACAGGAGGACAAACGGGAAATTTAAAGTTGTAAAGCAAGGAAATCCTCCCAGAAGGAAAGAGCTTGGGATGGCTCGGCTGTGAGGATGAGGATGCTGTTCCTCACCAGCTGTAAATTTAGGATATTCCATTTCAGAAGTTATGTCCCTGAAGTGCTCAGGTAAATCCTACAACTGCCTCACTCATTGGACAAATACCCTTAAAACACCCAACCCCCAATTTATTGCAATATAACTTAATTCCAGGAGAAATTCCATCTTGCATTAATTGATGAAAACCACAAAGAGAAAGAAGACAGAGAAGGCCAGCAGCTACTAAAAGGAAAAGCAGATTATTTTTCTCACCTAACAATTTCTTATGTTCCATCCCATGCACTCACCACTGAAAATTCAGAATATCCAGAGATTAAGAGAAGGCACTTAAAGCCCCACTCCCTCCTGTCACAAGAACTCAGCTTTTCTTCCAGATAAACTAAAAGGACGTAAAATCACAGGGGAGGCTCCCTCTCTCATATTTTTCCTTTTATTTATTTTTAATTCTGCCTTTCAAGTAGTTTTTGGTATTGTTTCTTGAAACATCCATTATCCTTCAAGCCTAAAAATGATAAGAAAACTTTTTGTCATCCTGATTTATCATTCATGGTTGAAGTTCGTCCAGTGGGAAAGAGTGGAAAATCAAAGAGGTCTTTTAAATAAATTAAACACAGGTATGTATTTTGAAATAATATAAAAAAGCATTCCTCGGGGAAAAGCTGGAGTTAAATGTGTTATTTTATTTTTTATATTCACTTTTAAAAAAAATTCTTAGGGATCTCTGATTGTTCCTCTGCAAAGAAATTGCGGGAATTTTACTTTTCTTTCTAACAGACAAATTAAGAGCACGTTGGTCTTTCTATCCAAATTGGATATTTTACCTATATCACCTTTTTTGGCCAAAATTGCTCTTGAAAATCAAGGAAAACTTCCGATACAGAAATTCTGATTAAACTGCACCAATTATAATTAAAACTTTGGTGAGGCTGGAATCGGTGGCGGCTGCATGCACATAATTTTCAATTTTAGTCATTAGATATTCAGTAAAATTTCTGACAGACTTTTTAATTAGAAACAGGCCTTAGAAACCAAATCTCGTGAACAGGACAACTAAATTTCATCTGAAACTTGGGAATTAAAGAGATATAAATCCAAATCTCTCCATGCAAAGCCATTCTATGATTTTATGCAGCAATTGATCTGCACCCAACCTCATTTCTTCTAGAAAGTTCTCAGCTAAAGAAACAGAAACTCCTTCACACTCAGGACTCACCACAAACAGCCCAAACTCTCTCACACACAATGGATATCCTCAGAATTTTTTAATCTCACATTTTAAGAAGCTCTGCTTAAAATTTCACTTCTCATTAAATTCTCAGTCTTATTTTCACTGCCCAATTATGCATGAGGAGGCAATTTTCATATTTTTGGAGGCATACAACCTCATTATTCCACTTAAAAATGAAAATATAATTTCTTCCTACCCAACCTCTGCCAGTCCACGTTCTGCTTAGGAAATATTCTTCAGGTTTGTTGTGGTTTGTTCCATTTTTTGGCTTCCCAAACCAGTTTATTTCCTAAATGTGGGCTGCTCTGAGCTCTGATGGGCATCATTTGCCTGTTGTCACTCTGTGGCCGTCACTTTGTCCCTCTGCTCCCTGCTGGGCTGCTCTGTTTAACAGCTCCAGCTGAGACCTCTTCATTCCTCCCTCCCGCTGCCCACGCAGCGCCACCCCAACATTTACTCAAAATGAGGAAAAAGAGAAGGAAAATAAACATTTCCAACTGCTGGAGAAAGTCGCGCGCGAGTGTCAAGGCTGAGACACAGCCAGGCGCGGGTCGGGCTTTCCTCCCAGGGAACGAGGGACAGAACAAGAGGAAATGGCCTCAAATCGTGCCAGGAGAGGTTTAGGATGGGTGTTAAGGAGAATTTCTACACTGGAAGGGTGGTCAGGCATTGGAACAGCTGCCCAGGGCAGTGCTGGAATCACCATCCCTGGGAGGGTTCAAAAACCTGCGGATGTGGGGTTAGTGGAGGAGCTGGAAGTGTTGGGTTCATGGTTGGACTTGATCTGAGAGGGCTTTTCCAGCCTAAACAATCCAAGATTCTGTTTGCTGACTGTTGTCTATCTCCATTTGTCCCCTCACCGTTTTCACTTTTCATTTTCCAGCTTTGCAAAAAGACCTTTTCCTCCATTTTCTCAGAGGCCACAGCTATAAAATTGTCAAACCAGCCCAGGAGCTGAAAAATCAAACCAGCACATTACCTCAGAGGCTGAGCTGCAGTTGCAAATTCCTCCTGGGCCTGCAAAGCCCCAAAACTCCTTTTCACCCTGTTTATATTTGGTGAGCAGCATCTGAGCAGTTTAATCTCCATTCGTACCCCCTTCAGGCAAATAAATGTGTGCATCTCCATGTATTTGTCTCTATGCATTTATTCACACAGATCCATATTTTAATGGCATTATTTTCTGTTTTACATCACAACCACAATGCTAAGCTGCATTTTAGTTGCTTTTCCACGATTTCCCGGGGTCACAACACACTAAACATGTCCTGGAGAAAAGCTCATTTTCTCTCACCAGGGCACCGTCTCCTGCTCTGCCCTTTCAACCTTTTCACTTCTCCAGATAATGACTAAAACTTCCAGTTTTATGACAGCTCTCCAACCCCTGATGTTCTACAAGCCTGTCTGTCTTCAAGGCTAAAACAGATGTAGATTTTTTATTTTTGTTCTTTTAGATATCACTTCCATCCTAAAGTGCTTAAAGTATATTGCCCCAAGGTGAGTGCAGAGCATATCCTGGACCCTTCAGTGTTTTCCATGAAGGCTCAAGGTACTTTTGCCCCACAGGAGAAATAAGTGCAAGATTTTACTTTCCTTTTGTGCTGATAAGAAAAAGAAAACTACCCTTGAAGTAGAAGAAAGAAATCTGAAACTTTTTAGCTGTTGGAACGAGGGGCAGCCAACACAGCTGAACAAACTGAGCATTGCTAGCAGGTGTTATTAACTCATTTATTTGAATCGTGAAATCCCAGAATGGTTTGGGTTGGAAGGGATATTAAAGGTCATCTATTCCCACCCCCTGCCATGGGCAGGGACACCTTCCACCATCCCAGGCTGCTCCAAGCCCATCCAGCCTGGCCTTGGGCACTGCCAGGGATCCAGGGGCAGCCACAGCTGCTCTGGGCACCCTGTGCCACCCTCACAGGGAAGAATTTCATCCACATGAAATTCTCCAACTTAAAATCCCAAAAACCTCCCTTCTCCAATCCCATTCTCCAACTTAAAATCCCCCTCCTTCAGCTTAAATCCTTTCCCCCTTTTCCCATCACAACAGTTCCTGCTGAACAGTCCCTCTCCAGCTTCCCCAGAAACCCCTTCAGATACTACAAGGCTGCTCCGAAATCTCCACACAACCTCCTCTTCTCCAGGCAGATAAAAACCACAAATTAATAAGTGAAGGTGGTCAGTAGAAGTGACTCCACCAACTCCCACATTAAAGAAGCTCCACAAAAACCCGTGAGGGCTGAATTGCCCCGAACTGTGCTGCCAAACAGCTTTAAGCACCCATTTACAAACAAATCTTGGAGTCACTCGCTTTTAGTCGTTCTAGAAGTGATAATAGAGCGACAGAGGACACGGGTTTGGAGTGGGGAAGTGATGGAGAAGGAAATGGAAGAGCAGGTTCTGTGTTATTAGCCAAAATGAGACCAGCAATGATAAATCCTGCCTTGGAGGAGAGAGGTGCCAGCACAGAGTGAAGTGGGGAATGCGGGAAATGTGATTGGGGTCACCTCCTCTTAACCTTTGCCAGGGAGGAAAACACAAGTAAAACAAAGCTGTTAAAAAGCAGCAGCAAATGGAAAGTGATTCCATTTAATAAAGTTGCCTAAAGGTCAATGCTCAGAGCAAAAATAAATCAGATGGGGAGAAAAGGATGGGTTTCCAGTGAGCTCAGATACATCCAGATCGTGAAAGAAGGGACTGCACTGACACTGGGTGTTCATCCTATCATCTCTGCAGAACAGCAGCTCTGACATTTCCGTGTCCTTTGGGCTTGGGAGGTGGAGAATGGGAATGGCTGGTGGCATTCCTGGGGCCTGGAAGGGTTCTGCAGCAGCCCTGCACCACTGAGTTCTTCATGCCAATCCCT
Organism: Melanocharis versteri; assembly: GCA_013397845.1. Taxonomy (NCBI): domain Eukaryota; kingdom Metazoa; phylum Chordata; class Aves; order Passeriformes; family Melanocharitidae; genus Melanocharis; species Melanocharis versteri. The sequence continues at coordinate 114,423 of VZTG01000765.1, read as the reverse complement.
TTCAGACAACATCATGATATTCCAAAATAAATAAAAAAATACTCATCCTAATTTCCTTCCAGAGCATGAGGTTCTTGCCAAGAACGGGGTGGTTTTGGTATCAATCTAGGACACCCAAACAGTTCTCCCTGTCTTTAGAGGAAGTTGGATGACTCAGAAAGCAAAGTCTCAGCAGGCCGAACTGTTCCTGACATTACTAAATATAAGCACGTGGATAAGGTTGTGCTGGATCAAGGATGCAGAACAAATTAGTCCTCATTCCAGGAGAGGAGGAATTCTTATAGAAAGGATATTCATGTCCTGAGAAAAAGAATCATTATCAGTTTGAAGAGAAGGATTATTGGAAGACCTAGTTTTTTAAAAGATGGATACGGTAGAATTAAAAAAAAAATTTGTGAGCATGGGTCTTAATCTGTTTCCATGGACTGTTACAGTCAATGATGTAAAGAATCCAAATTAAATCCAGATTTCAACATGCCATTTAAAAAAACCATGCAACCCTCTCTGACTCCATGAGCTCCTCTCCCAAATCCCTGTGCAATCCTATCAACCAGAGCCACTGCGCTGCACTGCGATGTTCAGGAGTCAGGTTTAGGCTGATTCCTGGTTTTGTTTAACTGGATTGTGCCAAATTGTTTAGCAAAATTTGATAGCAATTCATTAAATGGGAGCAGCTTCATTTCGAGAGTGGGTTTTATAGCACAATATTGCATTGGACTGCAAAGATAGATTAGCTTGAAATTTGTTCTGTAATTAATTCCCCGGAGAGAAATCCATTTGCATGCAAAAAGAAGGGGACTTAATTAATGGCCAAATATATTTAAATTGATATATCAGCCACTCACAGACAATTGGAGCTTCATTCCTTATTGAAAGCCAGCAAAGAACTGAGGAGCTTTCGTACAATGGAAAAGGAAAAAAGTGAGGAAAGGAAAGACTGATCCTTTTGTTGGGATTCCAGTAATTCCCTGGATATGGAATAATTGAGATTGATACGGATTCTAATGGGAATTGGATTGGGTGGGCTTGGAGCAACCTGGTGTAAAAGTTCCCTGCCCATGGAGTGAGGGGGTGGGATCAAGATGATCTTTAAAGTCCCTTCCAACCCAAACCTTTCCATGATTCCATGATTTTCAGGAATGAACCCCTCAAAAAAAGGAAGGTTTAAGTTAAAAATTAATAATAATAATAATTAACGGTGAAGACAAAATATTACTGGAAGGTAAATTCAGGTGGGTGGAGTTGAACCCCAAAGAACTGGAGCTCCCAAACACAAGGAATCAGCCATCCAACCAGGGAATCTGCTGGTCTCCCACTGGATTTTGTACAAAGTCAGATTTGGGGATTTCAGGATGTCCTGAGAAAGCCACAGGTGGGAATGTCCCATGGGAGACCCCACTAACAGCTGGTATTCACAGAATGCCCAGGAATTTTAAGATTAAGTTTTAGGGCCAACAAATGTGGGATTTGAGGATGTCAAAGAAATGTGGAGTCCCTTCCATGAATGGCATTCCAAACACAGAGACTTCCCCAGGAGCTAAAAATTCCTAGCAGAGTCCAAGTGCACACACCAGCTTCCAACCCATGGAAGAACTGGCGTGGAGAAAGTTTTTCCTGGCACAATCTGTGCACATGGCTGAGAAAATCCAGCATTTCCTTCTCCTGGGTCACCCTGAAGCCTTTGGGAAACCTTATTTTTATTGAAATGGATAAAAAGCATCACCTCGAAACAGCACAAGATTTCTGTGGCCAAAATAAAATGAAAAAAATCTCCTAAAATTCCTCTGATGCCACAAGAACCAGGGTATGCCCCACCCCCAAATACCAGCCTAAATAAATCCTGATATTTAAATATCTCCAAATCTTGCCTCGTCATGTTTTTTCTGGATATCTATAAATCAATATCGCTAGGCCAGGTATCAGAAAATAACACTGCCTCACACTTCCCCCAAAATTTTCAGTGTGGGAAGCTGCAAACACATTTTTTATAAACATTTTCATTGCCTTTACAGATACAATAAAATATTGACAGTGGATGCCCAGGACACCAAACATCTGGGTTTGTTCCCTTTTTTAAACAGTCAATAACTAAAAAAAGTGCATCACAGTCATAAACACATAGAAATTCTATTTAGGGATATAGAAACAGACATTTTCAAGAATAAGGAATGAAGGGACTTCAATTCCTTGAAAAACTCCAAATAAATCAAATTATCAGGTTGCTTTTAGAGAGAACTGCCACATGAATGCTGGCATTTCCATTAGTGGGTTTATGTATAAATATTTATATTTATATATATATAGTTCCTTGGACAATCAGAAATATTGATTTAGTTCTAATATGCAGAAAGAAAATTCAGGAAGAAAAACTGACAGTGAATCTTAATAAAAATTTCTGTAGAGGAGTCTTTTCATTGCTTTCATTCAGCACTGAGAACTAGTTAATTAGAAACCAAAGTAAATATTCAGGCTAATTTTGTACAGTGTCATCCCTCAATCAATTTTCCATATAAATCCTATAGAATCTAAATTATTATCACACACACCACTATCTTGTGAGTGGTCTTGATGACAATATTGATGTTTATCACTAAACACCAGCAGATAAAAGAAGTTATATTTTGAAATTAAAGCAGAAAATTACTTGACATGGCCTTAATATTTCCACAATTGTTGAGAACCCAGCTTCAAGCTACAACAAGCACAGAACAAATCAAATTAGGGGAGCAAACTCACTCAAAGCACTGAAGCAGAAAAAAAATGTGGTTTGAAAATCACATTCCCCATGGCATCTTCCCATGTTCCCAGGATTGCTGTGTTGCTACAAAAACCTGAAAGAGTTCTCATGTCCAGTGGCTGTTTTCTTCCCTGAAAAACACAACTTTGCCTTTGCCACGGAGCAGGGTGACATGAAAGATGCTACAGATCGTGCCAGGGAGGAGCTGTCGGGGTGTCAGAGGGGAGATTTTCAAATGACTTCAACAAATAGGAGCCGAAAGAGTTTGAAATTTTGCCATACGAGATCTCCCTGCTCTGATTTTTTATTATTTCTGGGAATATTGCAGCCTGCTGGAATCAAAAAAAGGTGTGAAACCTGAACAGTGCAGTAGCACATGGAATTATTTCTAAGGAGTTTTAATAGCAGCTGATGAAACCTTTGAAACAAAAGCTTCTTCCTTTACCGTGACACAGATGTGGAAAGGAGGATCTGGGAGATTTGTTCAGTTCTGTGTTTCCACAAGGATTCTCATGGAAATGTGGTGATAAACACCCTCAGACCAACTGGAAGGAGAGCCCAATCTCCATCGATATTTATAAATACAGCACAGACCCCACAGACTGACAGGAATGAGAGTAGTGGGAAGATTTTTTTAGGCCTGGAGCACCTTTGCTCTGGAGCCAGGCTGGGAGAGCTGGAAAAGAGAAGAATCCAAGGAAACCTTCGCGTGACCTCCAGCACCTGAAGAAGGCTCATAAGAAAGAGGGACAGGGACTTTTCCGTGGGCAGATGGCGACAGGAAAGAGGAACATTTTTAAACTAAATGAGGATTTAGGTTGGATATTGGGAAGGAATTGTTCCCTGGGAGGGTGGGGAGGGGCTGGGCTGGAATTCCCAGAGAAGCTGTGGCTGCCCCTGGATCCCTGGAAGTGTCCAAGTCCAGGCTGGACGAGGCTTGGAGCAGCCTGGGACAGAGGAAGATGTCCCTGCCCATGCTGGAATGACTACAACTTCCAGAGTTCAATATTTCCCAGAGCTTCCCTAAGTCTCCTTTTCCTCACCACAAGGCCGGAGGCTTTCCGGAGAGCATTCATCCAGTCTGTCACTTGGAATGTCTCTCTTCAATAATTAAGCCAAATACTTAACTTCCAAAGATGTTTGCATGTCATTCCTTGTCACATGAATTGCAGAGTGAGGTGTGTTTGGAGACTGCTGCTGAGTGACTTTCAGCAGCCATGAATAAGAGATAGGAGCTTTCATATTTCATTAGATACAGGCAGGGATCCCACTGCTGGGAAGGGGGAGTGCACAGGGCCTGCTCCTAAAGTAAATGTTCACTTTGAACAGGGCCTGAGGCCGAGGGAAAAACGTCCAGGGTCTGTCTGGAGAGCCTCATCCACAGGGAGCACAGAGAAACATTCGACTCAGAAAAGATCTCCCAGGCTGAGCCCAGCCTGTGCCTGATCCCCACCAGAGCACTGAGTGCCACATCCAGACATTCCTTGGGCACCTCCAGGGATGGGGACTCCAAACCTCCCTGGGCAGCTCCTGCCGACCCTTTCCATGGAGAAATTCCTGCAGATTCCACCCCGAGCCTCCCCTGGCCCAGCCTGAGGCCGTTCCCTCTCCTCCTGTCCCTGTTCCCTGGGAGCAGAGCCCGACCCCCCCGGCTGCCCCCTCCTGTCAGGGAGCTGTGCAGAGCCACAAGGTCCCCCTGATCCCCCTTTTCTCCAGGCTGAGCCCCTTTCCAGCTCCCTCAGCCTCTCCTGGGGCTGCAGACCCTTCCCCAGCTCCACTCTCTTCTCTGGACCCTCTCTAACACACAGTAACCATCTACATCAATAAAGCTCTTTTTTTGTGTTAATATAAAGTGAAGGCCTTTGCTGACCTAGAGGCAGAAGTAAACCCTGCCTGCTGTCTGCTACTGAATAAACTGACTTAAAAAAATTAGATCCACGTAGAAGACCAAAATTTTATATTTGCTGTAACATCAGCTATAGAATTAGTATGTGTTGGCAGGTCAATGGACTGACTTTCATCTGGTCACATTAATACACTTTGCATCTCCCCTTCCCATTCTCCAAGGAGCCATTCCCCGGTTCAAATTCCAGCAGATCAGCCTGATGGGAAGAAATTCCCTGGCATTACACAAGGCCTGTCAAATTCAGCTCCTGTCTATCTTCCCTGCAGCCCCAGAGCTCCTGGATCCCTACCTGGATGTGCCTGGCTCTGTAATTCCACACACTCTCTGCTTCAGGGTGGGTTTTTATTTGCTTGGTACCTCCTGTGTTTATGACCTGCCATTTGGCCACTCCTTGCACTTCCAGCTTGAGCTAAATGAGAAAAGTTTTCCAGCACTTTTAGCAGCTCCAGCGTGAGCGAAATGGGAAAAGTTTCCCAGCAGTGCCTCCACAGAGACTGCTGGGGGGTTTGGTCTCCTTGGAAAATCCGAGTTTCCAGGCTCATAAGGAAAATGGTACCAGGATTCAGGCTTCTATAAAATACTATCTAAAGAGAAGAGACCCAGAATACATCTGTAGTGTATAGCAGGGGTGTGTCACAGCACAGCAGGAACATTTGGAAAGGACAGAAGGGGAATTTTCAGGGATGTTTGGATTGGCATATCCACGTTATTTCTCCAAGAACAAACACACAGTAAGTTCAGATGTGTAGAAACGGTGCAAGGAGAAAAAGCGTGCACTGAACACGTCTGAGGAAGCTGGGAGGATGGAGGGGGATACTCCAGGATGCTGTGCTTGCACCCATGGATACAACAATCTCCAAATTTCAGTCCTCCCATTGCTTCCCTCAGCCCTTCAGCTTCCAGATGTGACCTCAAACCAGGATCTGCAGTGGGATCACCCAGACCAGGCCCCACTGTCCCTGAAGAATCTCAGCCCAATCCTCACATCCCTCTCCCACTTCCCAGCACAGCTTTTTGTCTCTTGCTCATGAACTTTCTAACCAGCATTTGGTAACCTTTAATTAGCAAAACCCCAGAGCACGGAGCTCAGCAGCAGCTTTTCCTCCAGGGACATCTGCCCTGGAAATTGCAGAGTGAAAGACGTGCAAAGCTGGAAGGATGCAATTATTCACCAGGCAAGTGTTCGGAGCCAAAAAGATCTGGATGCACGTTGGTTTGATATCACTACATGATGAGGCAATTTTTAATTTGAATTGTGAATCATCCTCACATTGGGCCTCCTGACTGAATTTCTCTTTTGTTTAAGCAGTGCTCATTTCCAGCAAGTGAGTCATGAGGTGAGGTCTGGCTTTGAGGCAGGGGAAGGCAGGGAAAATTCCCCACTGCAGCTCATATCCTCGGGATCAAAGGGAAGGATCTGCTTTCCTGCTTAACTCAAGGCTGAACAGAATTTTTTTGAATGCAATTAAGCGGATGATAAATTGCTACTGATCTGTGAAGAGGCAAAAGACAAAGGTCTATTATCATAATTGACAGTGGTGGAAACTGGTTTTGATTTCTAAGTCGTAGCTACCCAATCAAAGCTTGAAATGGAGGGGAAATAGCTCTTATTAATTGATGGACAGGGGAATTATCATTTATCTGCATGATTTACCTGCATCAGTACCATGTGCCTGGCTAGGCCATGCTCCACCTGCTTTCCCTAAAAAAAATAACTCATTTTTCTTTATCCCCTCCTTTTCCATCTGATACAGCCTAAGAATAGAGGATCCACTGGAGTGAAATGTCGGATCCAAGTGTGGAAATCTACACGTTCTCATAGAGAAAAGAACTACAACATTTCAATCAGTACAAGGTGGGATTTGCCTTTATGTGCAGGATGTGCAACTATACGTCAAGAAAAGGAAATATAACTTCCTCTTTTGGCCAAAATGCCAAAATAATGTAAAACCTAAACGTTGCACAGCAGCTCGTGAAAAATTCAAAACAAAATCCTCCACCTGCCAAGAAAGAATAATACAAAAATCCTCTGCTCAGCACAGAAAGCAGCCCTGCAAAGTCCATTTCCCACACACAGCCACACATCCACTTGCCAGCCCCTCCAGCTGCCAATTCTCAGGTCTTTGACTTCTTTCTCTGCTCTTAAGAGACAGCAGCCAGATGGCCAAAATGGAATGTGCCTCCCAGCAGGGCAGGGGAATGGCAGGACCTGCTCCCCAGCCAGCCCACTGAGAGCTCCAGGCTGGGAGCAGATGCTGCCTGTCACAGAGCTGGAGGCCCAGCTAGCAGAAATCTTGGAGAAAAGCACGGGATAACTGGGAAAAGATGGCATTTTGCAAAAGGAAATCCAAAGGCACCCTGCTTTTCTCACAGTCTTCTAATGGCACAATGAAATCAAACTCGGGCACATCAATATTTAGCTCATGAGGCAGAGCCAAAGGGGGAATTGAGGATGAGAATTACAGTTTTAGGCCAAATTCCCCAGGAAAAAAACTAATAAATAGGGCTGGACAATATTTTGAATTGACACAAGTAACTCACATCTGCTTCCAGATGCTCTCCACTCTGGAATAACTCATGGGCTTAATTTTCCCCTACTGAGCAAGGATGGGCTCTTCTCCCAGACAAGTGACAGGAGGAGAGGACACAGCCTCAAGCTTCCTCATCTGCAATTCCTGCAAAGAAAGATCCTTGAAGAAACCATTTAGGAGCTGATAATAGAACAGGAATGTGTTTGCCAAGACATTTCTCCAGCCCTGCTAAAATAAGGGGAATCCATCATAATTCCAGACACCATCAGCTCCATCCATCCCTGCTCCTGCTCATCCCACAGCCCGTCCCTGCAAATCCCATTTTCCCCCAAGATCTTCCATTACAGGTGATTTACAGGTGGCAAAAGCAGTGAGTAGGGGGAAAACGAGTTCCCAGCAGCAGCAGGGCTGGAAGTTCCCACTCTCCACAGGAACTCACAGCTGCTCTTCCCACTGTGCCCACAGGGAAGGAATTGGACGGCACAAATGTCCCTGAATTTGTAGCAAAAGCCCAAATTTTGCAGTCTTTCACACTTCAGTTGCAACGGTTAAACTGCCAGGCTTCCAGACATCCTCCTTCCCACGTTCCTTGTGGTCAGGTTCATGCTTTGAAACACAAAAAACCCCTAAATATTTCATTTAAACCTCTAATATCCAAAAGTATGACTCTGCTCCAGATGTTAATGTTTTCTTTAGGAACACCCCCAGAATTTTTGAGACATTTCATGGAAAAAGGAGTCTCTACATCTGCAAACACCAGCCAGAGTAATTAGGGACGCGGAGCCACCACCGGATTAAAATGAAAGATTGTAATTAAACAAATGGATATCAGCCCTCAGGAAACTAAATTACCATGGAGACAGACAACAGGAAAACAAACCTCCAGCAGCTCCTTCTGCAGAGGGGCACTGGTATTTTACCAGTTGGAGCAAAATGCTTCAGAGGCTCCCGGCAATGTTACTTTTGTTTCAATAATGTTATCTCATAGATTTTTCACCCTCAAGTTTTTCTTTTTCCAACCATCATCGATCTTTTAACCCTCCCCATCACTTTCTTTCTCTGCTACAACCCCAAGCTTCTGCCCTCTCTCCAGCACCACCTCGACTTCTGCAGCCTTTGGTGCCCAAAACCACCGGGGACCTTCTGATGTTCTGTTTTTCCTCTTGTCCCCCTGAAACCACGGCCACCAACACTGAGATTTCCCCTGGAAAGGCTTGGAAGAGCCACTCTGAGCCTTCCCATCCTTTGGCATTTTCCTCTTTGGGCGTTGGGAGTCAGCGACTCCATCGTGCCTTGGCACTGAACCAAAACACAGGAAAAACCCCTAAATTTGGGATAAACGAGACAACATCCCCTAAGGCAGCGACAATCAACTCTGGAGGGGCTCTTTGAGGAGATTTACCCCTTCTCTTGAGGAAAACCTGCTCAGATCACCTCACAACTCTTCACAAATTTAATTAACCACGAATATTTACCACTCAACATACAACTACATAAATATTCCAAACCTAAACGCTTGGGGCAAAATATTGACCTGCCAAAGCCCTCAGCACAGGCACTCTCTAGACTCCAGCCTGTTGTCATGGTCTGATTAACTTTTCAAGGAGGTATTAATGGTCCAGCCTCTTGATTTTTCACTTTTCAGCTCTGTTGCCTCTCAGCCTTGTAAGCCTATTATTGGATTGCTTCAAAACCTATTTACCTCTGAAGCCTCAAATTCCCAACTGTCAGGCAGGAAAAGACATTTAGCAATTAATTTAATCCTGGCCAAGACATCTGTCGAGGCAAAGGGCAGAGTATAGAGATGTTTAATATTCCTATTCTGGTATTATCAGTAATATAAAATACAGGTTGCCTCACCGAGGTTATCAGTCTAAATACAGCATTTAATGAATGCTGTGCCAGGCACAGATTCCAAAGGTTTTCCTCCACTCTATTAAAAACGGTGTTTTTTCACCCAAAGGGAAATACCTTGTTTGATACACTGGTGTACAGAAAAGGCCACAGCCTGAACCATCATTCTCTTGTGTTGTTTTTACCAATAACACTCAAACTTGCAGTGCTCTTTGACAAAGAAGCAAAATGCTGTGGCTTTACAGCATTTCCAGGCTCTGGAATGGTTCACTTTCATCACTTCCCCAATTTTCAGCAATTCCAACAAACCCTAGCAGTGGCAGCCATCAGAGGAAGAGGCAAGGCCACCTCTCTGGATTTTTTAGCATCGAACTGGACTCCCCTCTCCATCCTTTGAAATGTCAAGGCTGGAAATCCACAGCAATTTACTTGCAACTGTCCTGAAAGCATCATTTCCCAGCTCGACGCTTGGAATTCTTTGATTTCTGTCTTTTGTCCCAGCCCTGGAGCTGGTGAGCTCTGTCAGATCTGTCATTCCTGATCTCATGTTAAACACAAATACAGTTAATCTGGACTTCCTTGGCTCTGGACTGGACTGAAGCAGAGCAGGTGGTTCCTCCACACTCCTGCCTGTCCTTTTCCAGCTCCAATGTGCATTTCACCATGCTCTGCATGAAACTCAACTTGGGAAACGAGTTTGGAGAAAGCCCAATTTATTTCCCACCCAGCACTGCAGGAATAGCCCAGTGTTCCAGTTGGGAAACACAGCTTCCCTCTGATACACTTGGAAGGGCAAAGCAGAAATGAAATTTCGTGTCTGGCTTAAACACATGTTAAAACTTTGGTCAGTATTTGCTTTAAACATCCTTTTTGTGTTGGAAAAATCCCGTTATTACATAACTAATTATTGTGGCCTTATTAAATGACCTTGGGATGTTATACTTGTGAATCTCATGACTTTTAAAGTGAGAGATTGACTGAGAAGTGTCCCCGCCTCCATCAGGTGACCTTCCTCCATGGTGACACTGTCAGGGAGGGAAAACTACTCCATACAGATCAACTCCAAAAAATTGAGGATTTCCACGCCTCTGCTCAGCTCTTAAGCTACAACAGCTCCTCTCCCATGCCTCTTTTTGCCCCAAGAAAATCAGTTGAGGAAAAGATCCCGCCTCAGCAGTTGCCACATTTAGCTTTGCCCCTTACGGGAAAGCTTTGCCTTCCGTTAACGCGGCTGACGACCTCATTAGAGAATATCTGCAGGTTTTCCTGGGAATGCGACTCCGGAGAGCCCCAAGCTCCCGGCAGGATCCGGGCCAGCCCAGGGCCACCCAGCATCCATCATCCCCTTCCTCCCCGCCGTGCCTGTCAGCCAGTTCCACATTCTGCCCGTTTGCTGCGGTGACAAATGGAGTTGCCACGGGCTCTCTGGGCCTTCAGAGGGGAGCAGGACCTTTCGAGCAGCTGCGTTTTTGAGTGCTGAGCTAAATTCAGTTGGGTTTGTTTTTTTTTTTTCCTTGCTGGGTAATAGAGTCTTTAGTTTTCTGCCAGAGATGTCACTCTTTGAGTAAGGAACACAAGGACAGGAACTGGCAGGAGCGGGTGGGTAAATTTTGATCTGAAAGGGTGTTTTCACTTGGATAACAAGTCTCATTGCCTAAAAACTTTTATTCATTCAAAAACCACTTTCAAAAGCACCATTACTAAAAATATCATACAACTGCAAAAAATACTAGCCCAGAAAACAGTGGGATTTATATTCAAACACCTGAAAATGGCTGCAATTTCTCTCAGTATTTCCTTTGCCACAATCACTGGAGTTTTCCAGTGAAGTCAACACCAACCCACCCATTGTCACCAGAGTCACAGAATGCTTTAGGCTGGGTGGGGCCTTTGGGAATTGTCACATCACCCTGTCCAAGCAGGACTGGGGATGAGCCACAGGGATCAGGACTTGATCCAAGCAGGTTTGGGACACCTCCAGGAAATCAAGGCTGCAGTCAACTCCTCCTCCTGCTTTCCAAAGGAATTTTCTTTGCTTAGTCCCTCTGACGTGGCTGCAGATTTGTCTCTCATATTGTAATCCTGCTCAGAGAGCCTTTTGCTCAAATTTGGGAATATTTCCTATTAGTTGTGTGTCTCTCAGACCACTGGAAACCATTGCACACACAGAGATATTTTCATGTAGGCACTTCACCCTTCTCAATTTCATCTCTATTTTACGGTGCTGTTTACTGCAAAACCAGAAATTGATTCCAGCCTAGTTCACTTTTTACATTAGAGATATGAGCTGGCCTTACAGCGGAGTTAATCTGGATCTTCACTAAAAATAAAACCCTTCCAATTTCTACACTACCCAGGAAAGAAATACGCTCACCTGCAAATCCACCAGATGTAGGGGAAAGAGAGATAAGGCACAACTCAATCTTAATTTTGATGAAAGATTCGCATTTGGTCTGCATTTCATAAACAGAAGGCCCTGGGAAATCCTAGCAGTGCTCCAGACTGGGAAGGAGAGGAGCAGAGGGGAAAGTATAAGCTCAGGCTGGGCTCTGAAAAGATGAACATCAAAATCAAATATCTCTCACAGAAAGTGATGCTTCAAGGATGACAGAGAATCTACAACAGCCATCAAATTGCTTTACAAAATTACACCTACCAAAGCCATTCTTTGTTCACTGATCATTTTACCCACGGAAAATTCTCTCCCTGGCACCAAGAACAACAAATCTCACCTGTCCAACCACAGCAGAGTTTGAAAACTGGAAGGGCAACAAACCCCTTCTGTTTGGTCAGAATGAAAAGGCACAAAGATTTATAAATCAGTGTTAAAGAAGTTCATAAATCAGTGCAAAATATGTAGAAAAGTGTGCAACATTTTCAATTTCACCCACTTTTTTTTTCACTCAGACTTTCCCTCTGTACATTTTTCTGTCTGGCTCCACAGGTTCATGTTCCTTTTTTGCTGCAGGAGATGCAACACCCAAAGGATTCAGTATTCCCACACTTCAAACCAGCAAGACTTTCACAAATGACTCCATATGGGAGATCATTTCTTATTGTGAAACCAGAGTTGAAAAAATCTTTCAAGAGCAGATTCTGTCGAGGCATTTATCGGTGAAATTAAATAATGATACTCTGTTCATCTCTCAGTGTTTTGATTAATTGTATACCTGGGTAATTGCATGTTTAGATGATTGATATCAATCATGATGGAAAAGATTAAAAAGTATTTCCCTGTCTCTACCAAACCTACAGAAAATACATTGGTGCCAATGAAGCATTTCCACCCCCACTTCTATTTTCCCTAATAGTAATTATTTTACCTCTTTCTGTCCTAAAAACAAAGCACATATATTTTATTTACATCTCTCTGAACTATTTTTAAACCTTTAAAGACACAAAAGAATATTTTATTTCTCTGTGCCCTCACTGGTGATTCCAGCTCTGCTTTCCTGCCTCAAACTCATACAACACATCCTGCTCTATACACGGGCTGGGTTTTGGTCAGGCACTTTTTGGGAAGGCAAACTCCATTTTCTGTGTTATTTCACCCCAAAATTAATTGTAAATACTCCACATCAACTCCTGATATCTCCCTGCCTGCACTTGGAACCTCAGGAGGGGCTCCCAGGGGCTCAGAAGGATTCCCACCATCCATTCACACACCAGAAGCTTCCCGGGGATGCAGAGGTGCACAAACAAAAGGCGCTGGATGACCCGAATTATCCTCTCTTGGCTGGGATTTACACTGGTTCGGGGAGTGCTAAAAGCCACAGGAATTTACAAGCCAAATTAGTATTCCTGTGCTCATTGTGTGCAGCAGTTTTAATGGACTGCCTGATTTTCCCAAAATGAGAGCAATTATTTTCGCAGATATCTTTCATCACAATCTAGCCAAGCTAATAAATCCCCACTTCCCAACCAAAGCAGCCACTCATTTACCACAGCTTCTGAAGGGCTCTCGATCTATTTTTATTTGAAACTATGATTTCTATTTTCGAGGCCCATCATTTGTTTTAGGCGTTTTCCTTTCAGGCAATTATTTCAATTTGATCCTGGCTGTAAAATGTTAACATTCAATAAGACCTTTCCTAAATGGGTAATTTATGCTGCTTTATTCAGTTTGTAAAACTGTAGAGAAGCTGAGGAACGAGTTGTTTAAATAAATTGGAAAAATTCAGACTGCTGTTAGCAGGAGGTTATGGAGCAAATAACTCTTAAAAAAATAAAAAAAACCATTTCTGGAATTCACAGAAATCATCAAGAGGCTGGATTTGAAAGAAAAACTAATCTTGTAATTCTCCAAGAAGTTTTGAGGGAACAGGGCTATGGATACGGGATGAAGTTCATTAAAAAGGATGGGAATACTCTGTTGCACCAATTTTCTGGAAAAATTAACAAAAATTGAGCTATCTGCTGAGCTGGAGCAGTTTTATGGCTTGTTTTCTTCTGGCTTTCCAATCCTACCAAGAAATCCCCAGGGAGTGGATGAATGTGACACCACAACATCTCCTTCAGCAAGGAATATTCAGCTCTGATTTACCAGCGCAGCCCCCAAATCCTCCAACTCCAGCGAGCAGCTGGCACGAACAAAAATATTGCTGTTGTCACGTTTGGAAACATACCTGGAGCCAGGAGAGTAAACTGGGCATAATTAGCATTAAAAATAACGTTAGGTGATGCTAACATCAGGCAATTATCCCTTTGAACAGCTGTTAAATAGTGTTAATTGGCTGCTATGGACTCCAGCTTCCCTGGTTTTCCAGGGCAACGCTTCCATAAACACGCAGCAATTACCCAAAACTGACATCGGGAATAATGGAAATGTCAAAACCACCGGTTGGAATGAGGGGCTGGAGTGAAGATTTCAGTCTGAGGCTGTAAAACCGATTTGATTTTGCCAGCCGAGCCATGTTTTTATTCATGTTTGATTCCCTGTTATGCTGCAAATCATGGAATAATTCAGGATGGACGGCGGATCCTTGCATCCCATAAATCTGTCATCACTACCAACGCATATTTGAATAAAAAGTCACAAATGCAAACAAAAATTCATTTGTTGAACACAAAGAGCCACCACAGATTGTTGAAGGGTTGAAGTTGCTGGAATAATGGCTAAAAAATCCCAGGTAAAATCAATACCAGAGGTCGGTGCTCACAGGTGGTTCCCAGTTCAGCTCATTCCCATGGAATTTATTTCATTTCCTAACCCAAACTTCCATTTAACAGATATTTAGATAAAAATTGCAAACCCATAGCATAGCCAAATGTGTCAAAGCAAACAAAATTGAGCTGGATTCAGACTTTCTGGAACTCCAAAAATCATCCAGGATTTGAGTATTTTTATAAAGACAGAAAAGATGTGGAAAAGTAGGAAAAACTTTCAAAGAAAGAGAAAAGGAGCAGGAGGAGCTTGACTGTAAAAACCCATTTTTTTCTGACTCATTTAAGGTAATTTCAGTACAATCAGCATTTCTGTTGCAATTCAGACACTTCCAGCAAATTAATCCTCTAAAGCCCAAACGAAATAACATACAGAGAAATAATATCGCTCCAATTAACAGCAGGGGGATTTTTTTAATCATTTCTTTGTGCACTTTAGGACTTGTTATTGCAGTCAGATGTGGAACCCCATTCCTACAGGCAAAACCTCTTTCTAGTGCTACCAAAACCTGCACAGTGGCCACAAGAGTAAATACTTTAAAATCTGAGGAGGAAATTCTTGAATTTTAACCAGATATTTCAAGAAACTAAAATGTAAAAGAAAAAAAAATTAAAACTTCCCTCATAAACTCATTTTTCTTACTTTGTTTTTGCCTGAAAACATTAAATCATAGCCAGAACAACCCGAAGGCCTACAGCAAGGCTTCCAGCTCTGGGCCTGTGTCTTCAGTTATACAAAGTTTTGCTGGGTAGGGATGCCACTGTTTAATTGATTTTTTTGATGAAGTTTTATTGTTCGTGGAGTGCCAGGACAGGGGGAATGGCTTCCCACTGCCAGAGGGCAGGGTTGGATGGGATATTGGGAAGGAATTCCTCTCTGTGAAGGTGGGGAGGCCCGGCAACAGAGTGCCCAGAGGAGCTGCCCCATCCTTGAAAGAGTCCAAATTTCTGATTTATTCCCCCCAAAATGCCCATCAGATCACGTAACTAAGCACCCAGAGGTGAGCTTTGCAGTTAAATTTTCTAATTACAAATTATTCCTCCACGATTTTTGTGGAGCCGGTGCCCGCTCTCAAATATTTGCAGCAGCTCCCCCAAATCTCTGCTCCTATCAGCTCCTGATGGGTTTGGGATTGCCTTTCCAGCAGCCAGAGCTGAATTTTAAGCAGGAATTAGTGCAAAAAGCCACAAACAAAGCCACAGCAAGAAGAGGTTGTGTATATTCATTTTTCACCCGTGTCTCTGATTGATGACCAAGCGATGTGATTTAACCTAATACCAATTTTGCAATGCAGTATCAGACAATAAAGCTTTGCCATTTCCCTGTGCCCTGATGTATAATCCAGTAACAATCGCTGGAGACTTTAAATCACCTTTTCACCCAGCAATTTCAATACAAGCAGGAGATTGGCCCGTGACTGATGTCTCACCCAGCAGGAATTCCTCATGAGGACACTCTTAATAGCTGGGTGAACATATTTTGTTGGAAATAAGCCTTCAGACCCTGACTAATTCAGTCGTGGTGCCATTTGAGTAAAGCACTTCATTTCTCCCCCCCCCTCCACTGATGCATTTCTTCTCACATTCTGCTTTGCCCCCTTGTTTCTAAAAAAGCTTTTCCGTTACCACGAAATCTGCATGAACATCTTCACCTCTGCTGGTCATTTCTGCAACCCTTCCTGAAGGTTTCGTGGAGATGAATGATTTGTGCAAGGGAAATGTTTTATTCATGCTTGAAAATGACCCAGATGAAACCTAAAATAATAATTCAACCCTCTCTGTTTTTAAGAAGGAGGTTATAACTTGGCTTTAACTGGAAAGTTTTTAATAATTGCTGGTGACAAATTATTTTCTCGCTGGAACCTATTTATAACTTGCCTGTAGATAGGGCTGGACTCAAATGCTCTTATTTTAATAACCATGAAGGTGTTAGAAAAGTCATTTCTGAGCTTTCTACTGAAGCCTTCACTCTACTTGAACCTACATGTACATAAAATCTATATGTGCATAGGGCAGGGAAATGGATTAACAGTTTCTCTGGAAAAATCCGTGATTACTGCTCCTGGGTGGCACCCAAATATTTCAGTGACATCAGCCAGACTGGCCCAAGGAGGAACCTCCACAATTCCAACCATGGGAAGGGCTTTAAAGCATCCACAAGGTGATTTTCTTTCCAGTAATCCCATTAGATTTTCCAGCTTTTTATGTACCACTGCCCCGTACAATGAAAACCCAATACCCTTGGAGCAGAACTAGAAAATAAATACAGAATATTGACAAGGAACCTCTTTTCCCTCTGTTTGCACCACATTCCAGAGCAAAGCCAAGCAGGAAAGCAAAACTTCTTTCCACATTTTTAGTGGAGGAATTCACCTGGAATTCTCAAAACTCTCTTCCCTTTAAAGCAAATATTTTAAGAGTCTTTTTGGGCCAGTCCTTTCTTAGTCCTAGGAGATTCAGAATCTAAATTTGATCTAGGATTATTGTTTGGGGTTTTTTTTGTTTTTTGGGGGGGGGGGGGGTTTTTTACCAAAAAAGCTCTTCATAATTTAATAATTGTTTTGGTGTAAAAACCTCACATGAGACAAACAAGACTCAGACCACAGATAAGAAGAGCACTCTCCTAAAACCACTCAATAAGATAACATTTCTAACAACTGTATTGGTAAAATGGGAAAAAAATGTCATTCCCACTCCATTTCCCTTTAAAAGGAAACAAAAACATTAAGAATTTTTGATTGCTGCTTGCATTATGATGAAAAAGTGCGGTTTTTTACATCCCTGGTAATGGGAGCAAAGAAGGACCCCCACCTATGGAAAAGCTGTTGGGATCAGATCAAATCTGAATTTCTGTTACACTCATAGGCACTTCCACACTTATTGAAGATGCTGAACACTTTTCATAATGCCCCATTATTGTACTATCAATAAAGTCACTCCTATATATTCCCACACAAAAGACTGAGCTGATGTTCCAGCTTCTTCAGAGTAGCATAATTATCCCCAAGATTGATTTCATTGTGACATCCAAAAAGCCCCCAGAAGTCCCACTATTTATAGCAGCGCATCCATAACCGCCAGACACGAGGCCTATTTTCAGACTCATCTTTTATTATGACTTCCCTTGGAGAAAACAAACACCAAAAAAAGAAAAGAAAGAAAAAAACACCACAGAAATGCAGCAAATAACTCAATCAGAGCAGCCTCACTGTAAATGATCTCTCCAGAAACATTTGCTACTCACTCATAAAAATATCTCTGCAATCAACAGCTCAGTATTTGTCAGAAGTCTGTAAACATTCCCATTCCAGTGTTTTTAGAGGCTCGTGGTTGATGTGCTACAGTTTTGAGAAGCTACATAAAAACTCAGGCTAAATCCTGAGTTTATTTAGTGAAAAAAAAAAAAGCCCAAGAATTGAAGTAAAAATACAGTTGGATGAGAAGGAAATTCCAATATTATATCAAGAAAATTAATTAATGAAGGGGTAACAACTAAATCTTCTAAAATCGAATATCAATACCCAGAAACTCTTGAGCCATAGTTAAGTTTCTTTCATACTTGCTTTCATTCTTTCACATTAAACACTGACACTTGTTTTAGCTGATACTTAATTTCGTTCAGGCAGTAGCAGCTCAGCTCCTCAGGTGCTAAGAACAGTTGTAAATATTTAAGAAGTGAAGTTTATTCCAAGATACTGAGGTCCTGTTAGGCTACATTTAGGAAAAGTGCCAAATTCACCACACCTTAAGAGACTGTGCTCAAGTCAAACAGCTTCATCCTGATATTGCCACCAATTTACCATGAGCTGCAAAAATATCTGACCCTAAATTGCTTATTTTCTCATGATCAGTGCTGGAAAACAGAGCTCCCAAACTCTTCCTCTGAAGAGAAGACGTTGGAATTTCAAAGGAATAAATGAGAGCCAGCCAAACCCATAGGAGCCATCTCACATCCTTGGACTCCCTTGTCTCCTTTCCACATGAAACACAAGGAAAATAGCACTTCCCAATTTATCCCCAAAGATTGAGTGGGAAGATGATTGGCAAGGTTTTCTAGGGCACCCAGCTGATATTCTGGGGTGGAAACGTCACCCGGTTAAATCTGAGTACGTGCTGCTCACTGCAGGAGGAAAAACATCTCTCAAAAATGCTTTTATAGGAGCTCAAGTGCAAGAGAGTCCTTCCCTCTCAATATCCGACCTCATTTGACGGCAAATTGTCTTCGGAAGTCAGCGATTATTTAGTAGTTAACTTTGACTTACTTTGATTTCTTAATGAACTGAAAAATCTTTACGCGCAAAGGTCTTCGGATCCCCGATGGGCTGTTACGGATATTTCCCCGCTAATTCCATCACCTTGACCACCTCCACGGCAATATAAATGGGGAAGCTCATCCCCATGGATCATCCTTTGTCACGGAGCCCAGCAAGCCCACAAGCCCTCCTCGGCTCCAAATCTGTTCCTGGGAGAACTTCGCACGTCAAAGCTCCCAAGGAGCTCCGGTGCCTCCGGCAGGTTGGATAAACAAACAGCGGTGGCAGCAATGTCACCACAATGACAAAATCGTTAAATGCCACCCAGGACGTGACTTTGCTCCTTCTGAACAGCCTCAGACCCAGCACGAGCACAAGCTGAGCTTTTCTCCAGCTTTTCGCGCCACACCTCTCCACCAGAGTCATTTTTAAACGCGTTTGTCAATTGTTTCTCAAGGTGTATTTTTTATAAATTGTTTTTCCAGGGATATTTATAAAGTTTCGTAAATTCTTTCTCCAGGCGTAGTTTTATTAAGTTTTGCACATGAGGCACACTCTGAGTGTACAAAGCCACGTTTTTAAATTAAAAAACGTTCCGTGCCCCAATAAAATGATACAATTTTGAATTTTGCCTGACGAAGGTAAGGCTTGTTCCAGAGAAAAGACAAATTTTCAAGAGCACCCCCTGAAAAAATCAATTAATTAGAAATCAGCAATTTAAATTAGTCATCCAAGGCATAAATATTTGCCTTGTCACAATTCCAGCAAGAGGGAAAACCCTCTGGATTTCAGCAAAGTGGTACCGTTACATTTAAATGCACAACAAAATTCCACTTTATCCCTACAAAAAGCTCATTTTAACCAGGGTTTTATATCGGGGTTTGTCAGCACAGCGACACTGAGATAGAAATCCAAATTAACTGGAAATATCAAGTTAAAGGGGATTAGTTAAAATTGCCTTAACAACTATGAAGCCTCTCAGACATTCTGAATTAACAGAGCTTTATTTCAGTTTTGCTTAATTCGTCTCTAAGGCCAATTTAAGACACGAATTCTCAATCTCTGGTCGTCCACAATTCAAAACGCAGTTAAAAGAACCCATTTGAAAAATCCACTTGGATTATTTTTCCCTGCTATGCCCACAAAACAAAGCCTAAGGAGCCCTGATAAATTCCTCAGAAGACTGCTAAATAGGAATCACTGATCCTCGTTTTAGGAGCAATCCCCTCAGCCTCACCATCACTGAAAAAATCCATTATTGTAATTAGATTTAGCAATAAAATTCCATGGTAAAATACACCAAATGCCCTCTGACAGCTCTTATGTCTCCTCTACTGGTTCACAGTAGCAGATAATTACTTTTTTTAATGTAAAAATCATAATTTCTGTGAATACAGCACTAATACCAGGCTCAAATGCTGTAATTTCTGTTAATTAGATTTCCCTTGAACTTGACCTAAATGAAACCATCGCAGAAATCCATCTGTTCCTCTGCTCCAACACCACAAAATTCCCATTTTAGCCTTTTTACCTTTCTAAATATTTACTGACATCCAAATGCCAGCGTGAACTCCTCCCTCCAGCCCCAGTTTGGTGACTTTAGGTGTGACAGCTTTTTACCAGATAAATCTAAACTGATATCAAAAGTAAGGGGGAAGGAGAGATAAGGATGTTCCTGTGTCCTTGAGGAGGCATCACCTGGAGCACTGAGCTGCATTTTGGGCATCCCAATTTGATAAAACATGGAGTGGATGGAGAAAATCCTGAGAAATGCCACCAAAACTGGGTAGGAAACAAGTGGTGGCTCTTGGGGACACAGGTTGGAAGTGGTGGGTAAAGGGTTGGACGCAGAAGGTTTTTTCCAGCCTGAAGAGTTCTATAATTCCATGACTCTCGGCTCTGGAGAACAGACAAGTGAATGGAAACTCAGGAGTTTCCAAAAGGGCAAAGAACCGCAAGGATGAAGGCAAAATAAAATTTAAAATCGCCCAAAAAATTAAAAAATAAATAAATAAATAAGGAAACTGACCTAAAACATCTCGTTTGGATCCTGTGGCTGAGAGAAGAATTTTGTATAGCTCAGTTTGGAAAACAAATTCAAACTCCATTTTGCCACATGGAGATCCTGGACTTTACTTCCTTTTAAATACCCAAACCTGAATTGCTGCTGCAAGCTTTTAAATATCCTTTCCCTCCAAAATTCTTCCTTGCCCAGCCTTCCCTGGTGGGATTTCAGAGCCGTGTGGATGTGGCACTTGGGGACACGGGGCAGTGCTGGGGAATGGCTGAACTCCAAGATCTTGGAGGGCTTTTCCAACCGGAATGATTCCAGGATTCAGGAAGGAAGCAGGAGAAGTTCTTGTGGCCCAGCAAAGCCCTGATGTGACTCTGAGAAGTTTCTCCCAGCCTGGAAGGAAGATCCCACCCTCCAGCAGCTGCTTCCTCTCATTGCTGTGATTTCTCTCCTGCACATCTGGCAAATTCTTCACCCCCTGCCCAGATTTTTCCTTGGTTTTCTCTGCTTTTTCTGATTTTATTTTGTTTAGATTTATCTTTTTGCAGTCATTCTTTTAATTTATGGAGAGCACCAAGGGCTCCCATCTGTGTTCACAGAAGGCACCCAATGAATTACAGCAGGAGCTGCAGTTATTCTATGCAAATTCTCCAATAGATGCAAAATCCCAAATTCTTGACATCTTTCAGTTTTTCTGGGAGTGTTCCAGGAAAGAAAATGGGGATCATGTAGCCTATTTTTGGGGGAATATGTGTTCTACCCAGTCAAACAAATTCCCATCAGGTAAAATAATCTGGTTTTTCCTCCTCATTTAAAACGTCTTTGTGCCACACGTGTCCAAATGTACAGTGTATTTGCACATCCCAGTTCCGGCTGCTGGAAAATCAGTTTGTTTCTCCCTCAGAAAAGCCCTCTCCAGTAGTTTCATCTTATTTGATCAACAGAAAATTATTAACAAGTTCAAAACCTCCTGAAAACACACAAATCTTGTCTTTCACCTGAACAGAAGCGTTACAGAAAATGTATATTTTCTTTCTTAAATATTTCCCAGAATCATGGAATCATTAAGGTTGGAAGAGGCTTCCAAGATTGAATCTAACCATTAACCCAGCACTACTAAATTCTGTCCAAAATCCCCACATCCACACATGTTTTGAACACTTTCCAGGGATGGTGACTCCACTGCTGCCCTGGCAGCTGTTCCAATGCTTGATAACCTTCTTGGTGAAGAAATATTCCCTAATATCCGATGTATCCCTGGCCCAAGAAAGAAAGATGCATTCCCTGGATGGGATTGGCTCTTTTTTACTTCACTGCTATCACAGAATTCCGGAAACATTTTGGTTGGAAAAGCCCTCCCAGACCATCGAGTCCAAGCTGTGACTGATCCCCAGCTTGTCCCCAGCCCAGAGCTCTGAGTGCCACCTCCAGGGATCCCTGGGACACCTCCAGGGATGGGCACTCCAAACCTCCCTGGGCAGCTCTTCCAAGGCCTGCCCACCCTTTCCATGGAGAAATTCCTCCTGAACACCATGACCTGGTCTGCTGGAAGGTGTCCCCACCCATGGCAGGGTGCTGGAATGAGATGAATTCTGAGGTCCCAACCCAACCATTCTACAATGATTCTATGAATTCTAGGAAGATCTCAGAAATCTCACATAAAAACACATCACCAAAAATTTACTTTGACCTACAGAAACAAAATGTGAAGAAAAATACTGGAAGTAAATAATTTCTGAGTATTTTCCCCCTCAGTCCCTTTTTTCTAGCTATGAAACCCTTGTTCCGCTGAATATATTTCAGTCAGGGATTGTTCTGTCCAAACACCTCCAGAAGGAAACGTCTATTCAGTGTTCCCACCACCACACAGGGGGGATTCTGTTGGAGTTTTAATGAATCCAGGGAGGTTTGGTGTGAAGGATCAAACACATCCAGCTGCACTGGGGGCAGACTTCAGGACTGTTTCACCTACAAACACTGCTCTGGTTGACAAGGTGAGGATCACTCACAGGTTGGACTCGATTTTGGAGTGAGGATCACTCACAGGCTGGACTCAATTTTGGAGTGAGGAGCAAGGTGAGGATCACTCACAGGTTGGACTCGATCTTTTTCAACCTCTGTGAACCTGTGATAGTAATGAAATTAAAAAGGCCCAGATCTTCCCCTGGAAGAGCTGCAGGTGAGCAGCTTTCACAATTCCAGTGAAATCCATGCCCCTCTTCCATCAACAAGCAGCCTGCTTGACCACAATCCCTTCAGTTCCGAGTGACTGCCAAGATACAATTCCCTGTGTCCTCTTAAAAGCCTATAAGGTGCAAGATTGACACAGGACATCATAAATCTTCTGTTTAAAAAGTCCCCATAGCTCAAGGACTTGAGGCTTATTGTATTTCCTTCACCAGCACAAAGCAAAGCCCCATCTTCCATCTTAACATTCCAAATCTATTCCCAGCGAGAAAACAACTTATTAGTAAACAACCAACATTTCCCACAGCGAAAACAATTTCTTTCCCACCGAGAAAACAACTTGTGAGCAGAAAGCAGCCTGGAAAGGCAATCTGGGTTCTGCAGAGCAGCAGCTCATCAATAACACCACTTCCAAAACACGCATTATAACGACCTCGATTAGCGCGAGCGTGGGACGGGGTGTTGCATCAAACACCGAGACTCCCATCCTGACAGGAAAAACATTTTAAACCTCCTAATGCTCCATGTGTAATCCTGACGCACCTGGAAGTCTCGCTTTAGGAACTGGGAAGTGAAGCCTGGCGTGTTTACGTCTCAAACAAGCTCCCCGGGAAATGGAGCCATCAAGGACAAATCACAGTTTCCATTTTTTATTCCTCCACAATTGCCTGAATAATAGAAAGGCTGCTCTTAGAGCATGATTAAAATTAAGGTGTGGAGCAAAGAGGCGTCCCAAGGTGTGCTATAAAAAGCAGAAATAAAAAGGAGAAAAATAAAGGTATCGTGCTAACCGTGAGTTCGCCTTTTAATGGGTAAAAATGAGCGAAACGAATCCTAGAAAACAAATAAAAACACGAAAAAAGGATCAAAACAGGCATGGTTTTAAGTTGGATGTCTAGAAGTCAAGGTTAGGAATTCAAAATAGTTTCGAAAATAGAGAAATTACTAAAATAACTGTCTTTTTGTTGACAGGAGCTTTGCTCACACATCCGCACGCAGCATTTCCCAAGCCCCAGCTCCAAGGAGCTCCTGGTTCTCCTCCACCGAGGCAATCCATGAGCGTGCCCATGTTTGTGCACCACCATCAGGGATGTTTACAGAACCATTCATCACTTCATTCCATCCTGTCCACACTCACTGAGCGTTCCTTGAAGCAAGACAGCTTCAAGAAAGATTTCAAAGCAGAGGAATTAAACTTGCAATGCACCGGTACCTTTGAGTAAATTCGTTCAAGAGAGAGTGGTTGCGATTCATCAAACACAGCATGTTTTCAAAACTCAAAGTGGTCTGTTTTCTCCTACTTTTTTTTATTTTTTAGGAGGAAGAATTCCTCTTCCACCCTTACTTTACATTCTACAGGTCTTGTACCATTTCTGATGTCCAACAACTGCAAGAGCGCTATCAACAAATTTGAATTATTTCTCATCTTTTTGTTCACTACTTTTTATAAATCACTGTTCCCTTCATTAGGCATCCTAGTCGTGAAGAAACTGTAAATTAGGACCTCCAAACTTTATCCCAGAAATCCCACCACAGCACGGAACCCTTGGTATTCCTTGATCAGGGAAAAGGACAACATTCACGTAGCTGTCTGGATGTGGATCACATACAACGACACAGAATCTGTTTTCTGGCTCGGAAATAGTTAACAATAAATAATAAAATCAATACTGCCGTTTTATCCAAATGCCTGTGGATGAGCACCTTCCAAGCCTGAATTCCCAGCTGGCACAGGGACGCCCCAGCAGCACGAGGCATTGTCTCCATGGTGTGAGCAGACCCAGAGCCCACCATTCCCAGCCTCCCTGGCACAGAAAGTCCCGGCACCAAAGCCAAGCTCCTTCCAGAGCTGTGCCAAGAGCCGGGAAGCTCCGAGGCAGGGATGAGGCAGGAAAAGCAGGAGCGAGAAGCCGGTGCTGCTCAGAGCTGTGATTTATTTCAGGCTGGCAGCTCAGGCAGCTCCTGTTTTCCTCCAACCTGTTCACTTGATGGATGGGGCCTGGCAGGAGTGGCCAGGGAAGCTCTGGAGGTGACAGCAGCCTGCCTTCAGAGCGTGTTTGGGTGATGAACCAGAAGGACCTGAGCAGCCTCCAAGCAGAGGGGGGGAGACCGACTACAGGAACGGGAAAGAAATCCAAGAAACAAACTGCTTTCACCAAAAAGAGTGAATCTACGGGAATCTCTGACTTTCCATCACTTCAAAATTGATGTTGGGCAAGATCCGAAGGAGGCCTTTTACCATTTTACCTTTTTCCCACTGCATTTTGTATTGTTGAGGCTGAGCTTTGTTCTACGGAATCTCTTAGCGGGTCCAGCTCCCATTAGTGGCGCAAGGAGTTCCTGTGTTCCTGCTCATGGAGAGGAGAGCAGCTCCCCTGGGACAGGACTTCTTTCAAAGAAAAACCTCCCAGAACTATCAAGCAAAAATACTTGAAATTTTAAAGCCCTTCAGGCAGCGATTATAGTCCTGCTGGTCCTTCAGAGCAGCACAAAGGGCTCCATTACATAAAATAATATTAGTATTTGATAGCTGGCAGTAACTCAAAGCATTTGTGACACGAGAGGAGACCCAAGTTCCACTTCAAACGAGAGCAGGAGCAGGTGGCTCCTTGGCTGGGCTGTCTCTGCCTTGCTGGGCCAGAAATGTTTGTTTTTAAAAGCCTGGAGCTCTCCATTTCCACCCACGCTGAGTAACTGTGTGCTGAGGGCTTTTATCCCCACAGCAGGACCTTTCCTGGGGCTGCTCCCAGCACTGAGGCTCTCCACTGTCAAGTGCAACACTTGACCCAGGCCAGCTTGGAGCAGCAGCAGCAATGAAGGAGAGCTCTGCACTAAACGGAAAATCACCTTTCCAGCGGTGTTTTGGCCACAGCTCAGCTCTTCCCAGCCCTTCTCCCACTGGATGGGGCAGATTTCTCCTGCAGGGGTGGGAGAGTGGCAGTGTGGGCAGGAGGGCAAGCAGAGGGATAAGGAGTTTATTACAAGGGCACGAGGTAAAACTCCTCTTTTCCACGATGTGAGCACAGAAAACCAGTGAACACAGCTCTCAGTGCCCCTGGAGAGGTGGTGACAGCACCTCCTGGTTAAATCAGAGCCTGGCCTGTTGTCATGAAAACATTTCCATGCAGATAATTATGGGTTTCAGCACCGAAAGCTGAAGGGGTGAGTTCAAATACATCAACATTAGAAACCAATTTCCCTACGCTATAAACTACACAATGCAGTGGTGGGAAGAACTTTGCTTTTCCCTTTCTCCTGAAAAAGAAAACAAATCATGTCCAAGCCAATCCAACACAATCATCTAATAAACTTAGCAGCAGCACTTATTTATCCTCCATTTCCATTATCCCTGTGTTCTCCCTTCTCTCCCAGCACTACTGGAGCTTTTTTCCTCTACAGCACACAAGCATCAATCTCTGTCCCAGCCAGAGTGGGAACTGTCATCTTGGCCACTCGTGCTGCCAGGGAGAACAGGCTTTGCTCTGTTTCATTAACCCAGAAGTTAAATTTTGAGGAGATTGCTGAGAGCAGAGCGAGCAGGGGTGGGAGCAGCAGGAGGAGGTGCAGCAGCATCCCTGGCAGAGCCTGGCTGCCTGTCCTAGCAGGGCGAAGTGATGGATGGTGAAACACCGGCAGAATTTGTGCCAGAGCCTTATGGAAGATCTGCAAATGTGCGTTTGTACAACTCTGCTGTAATTACAGCCAAATTCACACACCCAGCCCCTGCTCCCAGCACTGCACAGCAACAGTTGGAGGCAATTCCTGCCTCGAGGAGACCCCAGCCCAGCCCTTGAATCAGAGACCCCAAGTGCTCACAGACAGAAGGCACGAGGAGCAGGTGACGTGGGAAAACTCTGAAATATGACACAAGCACATCTGAAAAGAAGCACTGAGAACTCAATGGCTGCTGGGTCTGACAAGAACTCCAAGCAGGGCAGGCAATGGCCCTCTCCCCAGCTGCTCAAACCCAGCCAGTGTCCCCAAACCTGTGCTAAAAAAGCAGGAGCTAAATGGAGCAGAGAAGATGGCCAGGGTTCAAACTCACTGGTGGAAAGGCAGACAACAGGTTTGCAGTCAGGGAGGCACGGGGAGAGCGATGTTCTGGGCTGTGTATTACAATGCAAATAGATTGCAAACAACTTCCTAATCTCGGCGCGGTTCAGAATAAACCCGAGTTAATTAAAGCTGGCAGGACCTCTGAAAGAAATACAGCAGTCACCGTCAACAAGTATTTGCTGCAGTCACACATACAGAAATCTTGTTTATTATTCTGCAAGTCTGCCTGCTGAAGCAGACCATGAAAATTTTGGCCAGTGCCACAAAGCAGCGTCTGCTCACTGAGATAGATGCACTGTGCACTAAAACAACTGCCTTGGAATAACACACTCCTGGTTTTAAATCATGGGTCCTTCCCACTAGAGCCCACTCAACCAGCTCTGTCCACGGACTTGCAGATCAAGCATTTATAAAAAAATCCTGTGTATTGCTGTGCCTCGAAAAGCTGTTCAGCAGAGTGCAGCCCTGGCATGGAACACATCTGATGCTTTACAGGGGAGAGGAGGGAATACTTTCCCTATTTTCTTGCCATTCAGCTTTGCTCAGAGGCAAGATTTTAGTCACTGTATGTCCATATTCTGGATTATAAACTTGTCCCAGAAGTGGTTAACTATTATCCTTGAAATTGCTTCTTTTTAGGAATACTTTCCTTAGGAATTTGCACAGTGTAGTTACTACATCAAACACCAACTTACACATATTTGGTAGCTCCCAACTCGGCATAATTTCCTCCCTTTGGACCTGCAGCAACTTCTCCAGCTCAGCAGCTCATTTTAACCACTTTCATTACCATGACACGGGCACTGATTAGGGAATCATGGAATATTCTGAGCTGGGACCCACAAGGCTCCAAGTCCGACTCCTGACCCTGCTCAGGACAACTCCAGAAACCACATCCCATGCCTGAGGTGTTGTAGAAATAAATCCATGGACCTTTGTGCACCCAGGTCACAGCCAAAAAAATCCAAACCCATCATTCCTGAGCCCATTCTCTGTGGGGGGACTAAGAGGGAAAAGCAGGTCGTCCCTCTTCCCTGATGAGGCTGTCCCTCTTCCCACGACACCCAGAATTCCCAGCCCACACAGGAGCATCACTGTGGGGCAGAAGAAGGACCTGTCAAATCCTTCCATCCTTCACTAGATGGTTGCAGTGAGTTTTTCAGAGCTGTTTTCGCACCAGCCTGGACAGATGGAAACCCTCGACCCTGAGTTTGCCCATTTATTATTAGCTGAAAACAGAAAAAACTTAAGAAACATGGACAATTCAGTTCCCCTCACAGCACATCTCCACCTTTCCCACCTGCTGCACACAGGCCAAGAACTTTACCATGTACTCTTCTCTTCAGAAGCCACATGATATAAAATATATTTGCTATTTTACTCAATTTTATAACTGAATGATAAAATTCTGCCCCGTTTCCTGTTCAATAACAAGACAATTCACAGGTGATAGAAGATCTCTCAAGACCCCTGGGTACTTGGTTTAGTAGCAGTTCAGTTCCCCAGAGGTGCCTTTTTCCTCTTGGACAAGGTGGAAAAGGAAGAATATCTAGCATTGCCAGGAAGGAAAGTGTTTTAAATATGTGGACAACCATCAGGCTGATGTAAAAATATCATTTATTGAGCTAGAGAATAACGAGAAGCGGGGTAAGATTCTGCACTTTGTTATTAGTCCCTACATGTGCTTTCTGAGAAATGCTATTGAAGTGCTTTAATTACTTTTTTTGTGTTAACCATGCACTACTGAAAGGACTGGGCTTGTTTATATGATCTCCAGCTCAAATATGAATGTAATTGACATTTCTTCTGATCAAAGGGAGCGAATTATTGCTGAGCTGAATTCAAAAGGAGCTTTCCCGGAACAACAATGCAGCTCCAAAGACTCTCATTACCATAATGTAATCAGGTCTTTACAGGAACGGGATCAAATGCACCTTTGCACACTCCAATATCCAAGGCATGTTCATTATCCTGCAATGGCTCCATTTCATTTTAGACCTTGCTGGTTTTGAGAAGCTGGGTGGGTGTTTTTTGGACAAACCAGATCGCTCATTTAGGCGTTATCCTCAGCTATTGCAAACAACTGTTTGCCCTTGGGAGGGGTTTAAATAATTGGGAAGGTTTAAAGCCAGAACTTGCCCACTAAACATCATCCCTAGGCTGGAGAGGGTGAGAGGTGTCTTGAGTGTGAGCAGTGGAAATAAGAGGTGGATTCTTTCCCAAGGAGAGGTTTATGTCGAGCCCACAGCGAGTGAGGCAGAAAGACTCGCCTCCAGAAGGGTTCAGAACTAGGCCAAGCTTAAGTTTTCCAACTCTGCATCAATCACAGGAGCTGGGATCCTTCTCAGGTAGCTGACATGAAAACAATGGCTCTATTGCAATGAACAGCTTTTCTGGGATAAGTGAGATGAGAAGTGAAGAAACTTTTAATAATGGTCACAACAGCAAATTCAGCAGGAATAAAGGATTCAGGCCCGTGCACAGAAGGGCTGCAACAAAACCAGCAGAAAATTAGTGATAAAATCCAACTTAAGCTCACATAACCAAGGTTCACAGAAGATTGGCTGCATTCCTGGACAACAGGAATCACCCTCCCAGCACCTCACTGGGAAAGGCAGCATTCCCTACACCCCCAGCAGGTTTTCCTTGGCCTTCTCCATGCTCTTGCAGAGGATGGCATGTCCTAAACGTGCCAGAGGAGAGGCTTGAGGGGACTCTGCAATCCCCCAGCACACATCCCCTGGCTGGAAAGGGGGTGGCTGCCTGTGTTCACATTGCCAGGGCTAAATCAGGCTGGTCAGCCTCAATCACTGCATTTTTCTAATTTCTAAGCAAGCTCCAGATGCTGCAGAGCAGGAAAGGGCTGAGGACAGGAAGCTGTGCTTGAAACAAGGAGGATGGACTCAGGAGCCTGTGCTGAGGGGTTGGAACCACCCACGTTGACAGAGCCAACAAGAGGATAACGTGAAAGGAGCCGACAGCAGAGTGAAAACAAAAATAAAAGTCTTCAGGAATAAAAAGAAAAGTTTCTCTTGATGCAGGAGGAAGAAATGGGACCAGGGAAGGGACACAGAATTGATGGGGCTGTCAGTGCCAGAGACAACAGCAGCGATCCTGCAGCTTCCAAGAGGACTGGAAGGGATAAGAGATAAAGGATGGGAGATGAAGCCCCAACAGCCTCGATAGCAGATAAGATGCTGGCCATTTGTTTAGAAAGGAGAGAACCTCAAAAATATTACTGAAGAAGAATTGACAAACTTAAGACACAACAACAGAACAAAATCTCCACGATAACTCCAAGGAGCTGGGCTAAGGAAGGACAGAATCTCTGAACTGGAGTTAATCACTATTTCTTCTTGATGGTAATGAAACTACAGAGTCGCTGCAAAAGTAATTTGAAAAAAAAATATTTCCTCTGAAGTTTAGGGTTTTCAAAGAGAAAAGTAACTTCCTGAGCTCCTTTGAAAATCCAGGGCTGAGCACTGACATCCATTTGTTCTAGTTAAGGTATGCAAATATAGACGTGTTCGTGCCCAAATGCAGAACCTTTCGACGCCTGCTGCCTCCAATTAATAAATTAAACCCGCTCCTGCTGTAGCTCAGCCTGTCACAAACAAGGGCTGGCTCAAGAAGCTACCCAAGGAAATGAAATTTGAAAACGTTGGTTCCTAATTCTGGAATAAATTCCGAGATAATGAAATAGCTACCATGCTGTTCCACTCGAAATTTAATTCCAGAGCAATTCAAATGCACAGCGCTGATTACTTTTGTCATTTTGGGGGAAAAATAAAGCCAAACCGAGGGGATTTCAACTCCAACAAAACTGAAAACTGCATCTATATCCCTACTAAAAGCAGAGGGAGGAAAATATCTTGAATAATAGCAATTCTTCAGTTTCCAGACACGGCAGCCTTGTACACAAATCCCTCAAAATAAAACTTGTAATGTTCCAAATCCAGCAGACACAAAGGCTGGAGGCTCTGGGCTGCTCGAATCCACCGCGGGCACCAGCCCTACGCAAGCAGGAGCAGTTTCTGATACACCCAGCAGGCATCTGAGGCAGCTTTGAAACAGAATGCCTGCCTCCAGCTCCTCGAGCAGGAGCCTGAGGGTGTCTGTTTTTAGAAAACTGCGCACTTTTAAACTCCTTAAACATTTTAACGTGCAGCAAACCACATCGCAGGCGGCTCTGAACCGCTCTTACCCCGAGGCTTGAAACAACATTTGACTGTGGGGAGGGGTGGGAGGAGAGAAAAACCTCCTGTGCTGCAAACATTGCTGTGGGTGGCCCCGGAGCAGAGACCTGGGGGCTGCAGGAGAGACCAGACTGCAGGCAGCAGTGGAGATCACTTTGTCCACCACTGTGGCAGTTCCTCCATCCACCTCCCTGTCCAGCCATCAACATCTCCAGCAAGGAGCAGCCCTACGCTTCCCTGGAAAACTTATTTCAATGTTTAACATTACTTTCCTTCTCTTTTTTTGCCTTTCTCCTTCTTCCAACCATCAGATTTTTCTCTGAACCAAGCAGTTCCTGGTGCCTCTGATTCAAATCCTTACCTGGGAACAGACTTCATTTCCCCCTCAATTACACTGTTGGTACTACAAGGATAAACTTCTTGAGCCAACTCCTTAATTCTTTATTCATGTGTCAAGTTCCCAAACCCTCTCATCACCCTGATATCGCTCCTCTGGCTCTCCTGTAGATTTTCCTCTCTCTTGAACAGCACAGGAGCAAAACTGGACATGGTAACCTGGTATGGATAGGACAAGGAGGAATGGCTTCAAACTGACACAGGGGAGGTTGGGTGGGATATTGGGAGGGAATTGTTCCCTGGGAGGGTGGGCAGGCCCTGGCACAGGGTGCCCAGAGAAGCTGTGGCTGCCCCTGGATCCCTGGCAGTGTCCAAGGCCAGGTTGGATTGGGATTGGAGCAACCTGGGACAGTGGAAGGTGTCTCTGCCCATGGCAGGGGTGGGATGGGACGGTGTTGTACACAACAAATTTTGATGGGCTGAATCAATACCCATGATCAAGCACCCCAGGCTGGCTCCCAGCAAGGACAGATCCCCATTCCTGTCAGGAATTCCTCCCATTGTTTAAATCATGGCTATCTCCATTATTCCTCTGTCAAAATAACCCTGGCTTTGGGACAATACAACAAAACGGAGTTGAAGGTCCCCTCCATCCCAAACCATCCTGGGATTTTGTACAGATACTTTAGTTCATCCTGCTCAGAGGTTCCCCACCGGGTTACTTTCCTGCAGCTAACTGGGAATCAGAGTCCCTGCTCCTTTCCTTGCCCTTACAATGATGTTCATCCCATTCCCAATCATTTCTCATCTCTCTGTCCCTTCGAATGCATCGTTAACCCTTGCAGTAGAAACAACCCTTCAAATCCTGTTCCTGGGCACCTGCCCCAAGCACCTGCACCATTCCCAGACCTGGAATTGGCCTAAACCGAAACAAAATTATCAATACCTCACATCTACAATGAAAATAATGTAATAGAATTGGAAAAGGGAGGAGGGAAGAGTTTTTTTGCTTCATGGGAGTTGTAATTCTTCTATCCAAGGAGTTTTACAACAAAGTTTTACGTGCAGCAGTGCCTATGGAACAGATATTTCCATATGGTTTTTTCCACTGGAAAGTCCTTCCAGCCTGCACAGCTGCCTGAATCCCTCCATCCATCCTGAATTTCCGTGGAGCCAGGGCTAAGCAGAGCCATCCGTAAGGATCTGGGCCGTGTTTTTCCATTCCAGCTGAGAGCTGTCTGGAGGTCGCAGCATAAATTACATTTCCTACAACAAATTTTGATGGGCTGAATCAATACCCATGATCAAGCACCCCAGGCTGGCTCCCAGCAAGGACAGATCCCCATTCCTGTCAGGAATTCCTCCCGTTGTTTAAATCATGGCTATCTCCATTATTCCTCTGTCAAAATAACCCTGGGCTTGGGACAATACGACAAAACACATCCTGCAAGAGCTGACATTCTCCTCCTAACTCAGTTTAATGAATTCCCTCGGGATTTTGCCACAAAGGTACCAGCAAATAAAAGGAGAGGAATCTGTAGGAAAGTTGTCAAATTCAAATAGATTAAAAAAAAAAAAAGAAAGAAAAGAAATCATAGCTCTGCTAGAGAATTAAAGACTTAATTTGTTTAAATTTACAACTACATTCACAATCTTGTGGTGGAATCCCAACACTTCCTGAAGTGCTCTGGATATTTAGGGGGTTAAAAATATATGGAACAAGGCCACACGCATCCATGTGCCTCTAGGCACCACTTCAAATAATCAGGCTTAAATTTACTCTTTTTTCCCAGTTTTGGGTTTTCATGGCTATGGAAGGTGTATTTCAAGCCCTCCATCACCCACCTAGAGTGGGTTTAGTTGTTCACTTTCCAGGTCATTCCTGGGTGGGATCACTCAATGTCAGGGGTTTTAAATCACATTTCTGGAGAGCAGTTCCCATTTACCACCGGCTGTGGGAGAAATGCTCCGTGCACTGGCCAGTGACTGTTACAAATGACTCAAAATCAATCCATCCTCAAAAAAAACCCCCACCATTTATTTAAATGTGGGAAAAAAACTTCCCAAAAAACCCCGAACCACCGAGAGAAACACTGCAAACCCACAGGAATAAATCCAAAAACCAAACCACCCACCCTATCAGCATGGAATGCTTTCCACAATACCTAAAATAAGTTAATTTATCATTTTTCACTGAAGTTTTGGCCAAGTTCTGTTTAGTCCCACTACCACTGGTCCAGGAAAAGATTCCCTCTGTAGAAATGCCCTAAATTTTCCTCTTGTTTCTCTCCTAACAACCTCCCCCTTCAATTAAGGGCCTGACTCCAAGAATACAGAATATTTCTGGGAAAAAAAGCACTTAATAAAGGATTTCAGCACAATTTATAGCCCTGGATTTCACGGAAGTGTTTTCCTGAGTGTGTGCATCATTCCAAAATTGATTGCAGCAGCTCTGAATAATTAACCCGAAGCTGGACATGGGATTAAAGATTATGATTAAAGATCTGGCACTTAATTAATCAACAGGCACTGGCCCCACAACAACCTGCACATCCCCATTTGCTCTCCAAAGGCTTCCCGGTGATCCCTGTCAGCAAAGGGATTTAGAATCTATATAATGGTGTGGAATTTACAGCACCACAATCTTTCCTAGAAAAATATGGATTGGTCCAGGTCACAACCATGGTTGTCACACGCTCAAAAATCTTAACACAACAGCAAGGTAAGGGCAGATATCTCATACCATAATTCAGATATTGGCCTGAGATGTTTAAAAGTCACAGACATTACTGAAATACAGCTCAAGGACAAAATCTCATCCTTCGAGTCGCTAAAATACATTGGATTTTTAGGAATAGAGCTTGAGGACAACTCAGCTAACGCTGGAACACGTGAGGCTAAAAGTTTAAGTGTAAAACCAGAAGATTATTAGTGATGCAGAGAGTTCTCTATGCATCAATGTTTCAGTTTTTATTACGAATGCAATGAAAGTTGGAAAAATAACACCGAATCAGTCCCTTCCATCCCATCCAAGCCACCCTGGCATTCCATGATCCTACAGAAACACAGCGTTGTTTGCAGGCTTTGGGCATTGCATGGATCCCAAAAAGGAAAAGCAAACAAGGATGAGAGCACTGAACAGGGTCACTCCACTGCACCCCACCAAAAACCAACTCAACCCCATCACAAATAAGCAGAACCCACCCCAAACCATCAGAGCCCAACCCACCAACTCCACTCCAAAATGCTCTCCCAACCCTTTCTCAGCTGCAAATCAAGTCGCTCTCTCCTCAAAGACAAGCCCAGTTCAGGCTCCTCAGCGAGGTGTTAATTTTTCTGCACTCATTCCTGCAGCTCCCAGCATCCCAGAGATTTTGGGAAGAGCTGCCCCCTGCTCAGCACTGCACAGGGCTCAGCTCGCAGCAGCTTTTTGCAGAAAAACCCCACAGTGTCAGGCTGGGGTAGAGTGGCTGTCGCCCCAGGGCTGCTCTAACCCTGCACGCTTTCCTCGCGNCACTCCAAAATGCTCTCCCAACCCTTTCTCAGCTGCAAATCAAGTCGCTCTCTCCTCAAAGACAAGCCCAGTTCAGGCTCCTCAGCGAGGTGTTAATTTTTCTGCATTCATTCCTGCAGCTCCCGGCATCCCAGAGATTTTGGGAAGAGCTGCCCCCTGCTCAGCACTGCACAGGGCTCAGCTCGCAGCAGCTTTTTGCAGAAAAACCCCACAATGTCAGGCTGGGGTAGAGTGGAGCAGTGCTGTCACCCCGGGGCTGCTCTAACCCTGCACACTTTCCTCGCTGAACGCATTTCAAAGACAACAGTTTGGGGTTTGTTTTTTACCTCGAGAAATAATCCACATTTCCTTCCCACAGTGAGGAAAGCCCCAGGGCTCCCCTCTCAGGAGTTTAACCAGATCAAAGCGAGGGCCACTGGTGCAGGAAGGGCAGAGCGCTTAAAAATTCACAACCTGCGCGAGGAAACCAAAGCAGTTGCTAAAAGTCCTCCCCAAACGCTACACCTGCATCTCAGAGAGGGGAAAGAACAGCTTGGAAATGAAAGAATCAGCTGGGAGAGCTTGGAACTAACTCCAGGAGGAGACAGAACAAAAGATCTCAGCGCTGTTTTGGGTTAATACAGGTGAGTTTGGGAGATCTCGTGGCTCTGCAGCCAGGCAGGGCTGAGAGAACTCTGATGAGCGGAGAGGAAAAAAGTCAGGAGTGTCCATGGCAGCTCAAGAACTGAAGCGATCCAAAAAAATATCTGCTCAAAACCCATCTGAAAAGGAGCTGTTTCTTTCCTGGAGATGTATGTGCAGATTTCAAAGATGAATTAGAGTTAAATAATTCAATTCCCAGTTCACAATGCTTGGCAGATTTGATCACCGACCATTTATTCCCCCCCAGCCAGCACAAGCACCAAAGGACTGGGAAAACATCCGTGCCAGGATCAGCTTTCACCACCCCACACGCCAAACAATTACTCCAGAGTGAACTAAATTATTACTCACACAATAAAGTGACCTCTCCTAATTACCTTAGATCAGGGAAGCTACACTGAAAAACCCTCAGGGCTCCTTTTCTGCCTCTTGCTGCCACCCAGCCTCACCTCCCCTCCCCTTAATTCTTTTATCTATAACAGAGGGGTGAAAAGGTATCACTGCCTTGAGGTGCTTCCATCTGAGCTGGGTATTGTACTGAGGGTTATTAAATAAAACTTAACAGGGCCTAGCCCACTTCTCAAGAATTATTTCAGCTCACCTAGGATTTTAAAAAAAATAATCCCAGATATATCGCATCTCTCCTCTACTTCTGTAACACGATGTTTTTAACCCTGTTTTGTTGGTTTTGGGGTTTGGTTTTTTCCCACTCTGCAGTAAATTCCAGCCTTCCCCTCCTTTTTTTCCTGGAGTGGAATGTCAGTTGTCTCTCAAAATTCAGCAACCAGCCTGATCTCCCAGGTTTTACGTTCCCGAATTTGGAGTGATAAATGTTTCTGCCTCACCCCCAGGAATTTCAGCTGTTTGTCTTTGGGGTTTACAGGAATGAGTGACTGAAGGAAAGAACACATTTTTCTTCCCAGCTTTGCATTGTAGGAAAAGATTCCAACATAAAAGTGGCACTGATAGCAGCAATACTCCTCAAGAAAAGAGCCGCTGGTAGGAATTATACAGGAGGTGAAACAGCTTCAGATAGGGATATAAATTATGTGTTAAACTCCAAGTTAAAATAATCACTTATTTCTTCCTTTTATTCTTCATTTTTCAATATATATTCTTCATTTTCCAATATATAATATATATTTTATATATTTATATATACAAATATGTATTTTTATATATTTATAGATTATATTTTATATATAGTATATATGTTATAGATATGTATTTCAATGTGTTATAGATATGTATTTCAATGTGTTATAGATATGTATTTCAATGTGTATATTTTTCAATATATTCATCATTTTTCAGGGAAAAAAAACCGTCCGAATTGCAGATCTAAAACAAAATCACTGCCTGATCTACCGTCTTATATTCCACTTAAAGATGTTTATACCAAAACTTGGTCTGCTGAAATATTTCCCATTTGCAGGTATCCTGCTGTGTGGAATTAACTATTCAGGCTTTAAAAACAAGGAATGACGAGTGCTGCATGGATGAACCTCCTGGCTTTGGAATTTGCATCCACCCAGAAGGGGCTGGCACAGGAAAAGTTGAATTCCTGTATTTTTTCCACCAGAATCACCTTTACTGCTCTAAGACTTTCTACCACCAGAACCCCAGCAGTGCTGATTGATATGCAAATATGTCATGGGATGTGCATGAAATAAGTTATGGTCAGAGTAAAGCATCCACACTGAAATCCACGTGGGCTTCTCCACACATTTCACCAGCGCAGGACAGATAAACAATTAAAAACCCATCAATTCCTATTTTTCAGCAGTGCTGCAGATGAAAATTGAGGTGTGTTCTGTGAGTTGTGCTGGATGCACACAGGCTCCTTCCTGTTGGGATGCACAACTCGTGGAGGAAGGTTGGGAATAGGAAAGATGTGGAATTAAAGTGTCTTTATTCCAGTTTTGATGTGTAATTACCAATAACAGCTCACCCCACTACAGCACTGCGTTTATGGTGACATGCACTGCTCCCACAGAATATATTGGGGGGGAAAGTCTGTTTTTCCCAACAAATCAAAATTTTAATTCACATCCTTTCCCAGTATTTCCTTCTCCCCACATCCTCTCAACTTCCCCAAGAGTACGAATCGGGATTTAAGGAAGCACAGGGCTGATTTGAGCAGGTCAGGAGCAGAATTCCAACCAAAAATCACCAATTATCCCAGCAGCCAGACTCCCACTGCCCCACCCACGCCTGGTGATAAAACCCAGGATTAAACAAACGCACCTGACCTCACTCGAGAGGTTCCCCAGCCAGGGGAAGCAATAACTCCATAACCACCTTAAATGTTAACATTTCAAAATCACCTGCAGAAGGTTAAAGCAATAAAGTGATGGATTGCAGCCGAAGCTTCCCAGTACACCCAGTTGAGCAGGAATTTGGAATTGCCAGGGATGTAATGAAGTCTCCAATTTAAGGAATATTCTCCTGGCTGCTGCAGGTCAGCAGTCCTGGAGCAGCAGCAGGAGTTGCTGTGCCAACACATGCTTGGTTATTTTTAATATTAAAAACCTTTACTGGATAAGAATAGATCTTGATCCCTGCTTAGAATGACACATTTAATTAAAAGGCAGGATTTCCTTAATGGTCTAAGGATGGTCCAAAGGGGGAAGAGAGAGAATATTCCAATGGATGAACATGAAGATGCACAACGACAGAAAAAACCCAAAAATTAAAAGAAACCAATCCATGTTTTTACACCTTTTTAAAATCCAGCTCACCACAAAAACTGCTCTAAAAGAGCTTCCATGATGATCAAAGCATGATAAAATTGGAGGGGAAACAGGAAAATTAAAAAAAACCTAACTTTTTCTAGGCTGTACAGACCTCAGATGGACAGTCCACGTGCACAGAATGGATTTTGGGATGATGGAATGGCTTCAAACAGGGACTAGAAATTAGATCAGATATTAGGAAAACAACTTCCCTGTGAAGGTGGGGAGGCCCTGGCACAGGCTGGAATGAGATGGTCCCTAAAGCCTCTCCCAACNAGGGATGATGGAATGGCTTCAAACAGGGACTAGAAATTAGATCAGATATTAGGAAAAACAACTTCCCTGTGAAGGTGGGGAGGCCCTGGCACAGGCTGGAATGAGATGGTCCCTAAAGCCTCTCCCAACCCAAACCCTTCCATGATAACCTGATTACTTTGTTATTTTATCTAATGGTGTGATGCCACTTCAAACCCCCCACAATAAACATATCTGAACATTGTTTTCAGATTATTCCCTTCAAAAACACCCCTGAAACATTGCCAATATTAATAGGAACCTGACAGGGACAGAAAGGAGAGTTGGGTCTCAGCTTTTTCCTGCAGAAACGCTTTGTTCCTCTAAAAAACATTGGAATTTGAAGACATTCACCCAGCACTCTCCTAAAAGTGTGAAGTGGCATTTTCTGGTCACTCTGCCCTCCTACAACAGCTGCATTCCCTTATTTTCCTGGGAATTTTGAACAGCTAACTCTCTGAAAGGAAGTAACACTCCAAAGCAGCATCGTGTTTATACAAATAGGTTTGATTTTCTCTCCTCATATCAGAATCTGGATTTTGTTGCGTTCAAGGTAATCTGGGGCTTTGCTTGTTCCTTTGTTAACTCCAGAGCTGGGGTTTTCTTCCAAGGGTGAGAAACCCTCCAAAGCCTGTCAGAAGTCCCACAGATCCCATGGATATATTTTTCAAAGGATTTGTTGATGCAGCTGCCTGCAACAGAGAGGAGATGCGATGCTTTTTGGAGCTCTTCGTGGCATCTGCAGTCGAGGGCGTCCTGCTGTTCTCGTGACAAGTGAGCACAGAAACAGCCCAAACTCCAAAGTTGTCTCTGCCCCGTTGATCTCCCGATGATATTGGAGTTTAGGATTGTCATTGAGCTGCCTAAAGTGTACCCAGTAGAGGGAAGATGTAAAATATCAGTGAAACTGGGCCTCTATCAAAGATTTATCTGGGTCTGAATCACCTCAGGGGGATTGCAGGCCGAACTGGGAGTTGTCACATTCCTTGGAATAACACAGCAACTCATTTATCACCTTTCAGCTGAAGATGTCACGAATATCCTCAGCTGAGAGGAGCAAAATCCACTGGCACATGGATCAGGGCTCCTTTCATCACCTAATTTGCTCCTCCTGAAGGCAATTAGCCAAGATTCCCTCGTTTTCCCACCACAGCATCCGAGTAATTCCAGAGACACCCAGTGGAGTCATCTCTTGCTCTCAGAGGGGTTTGAATCCAAAACCCAAGAATGGTATCAGTGAGGGTGCAAAAATTCATCAACTACAGGTGGGGAGAACACTGTGGAAAACATGGAAGAAGTTGGAGATCACTCCTGGATAGATCAGACCTAAACAACGAGGTTTAAATCCCAGCTTGCTGAAACTCCCATTACTCCATGCTACCTCCTGACTCCCTGCAGAAAATCAACAGAATTGGATCATGTCTAGAAGTAAGGAAACGATTAAACAGGATGTTGGATAGGACAAAGGGGAATGGCTTCAAACCAGGAGATGTGAGGAAAAGATTCCATAATGTGAGAGTGGGGAGGCCCTGGCACAGGGTGCCCAGAGCAGCTGTGGCTGCCCCTGGATCCCTGAAGTTCCAAGGCCAGGCTGGACATTGGGGCTTGGAGCCCCTGGGACAGGGGAATGTGTCCCTGCCATGGCAGGGGTGGGATTTCGTGATTTTAAGGTCCCTTCCAACCCCAGCTCTGTGATTCCATGACTGCACTTTCTGTGAACGAGCGTGGGCTCGCTGTGGGATTTAACTTATTTGGGTGGAGTTTATTTTTTCCTCGCTTTTTCTGTCTTCCCAGTGGCAGCAAACAGCAGCTGCTCCGGGAGCACTGAGGACAACGCTGATTCCAGAGGGAGCAGCCCCAGGAGCATCCCACAGGAGCAGCAAAGTCTGGGCGTGCAGGAGAGGAGGCTCAATGAGCAGCACCCCCAGAAGGGGCAGGAAAATCATCAAATCGTATCAAAGGACCTAAAACTGTGCCAGAATTGTCCAGGCAGGAATTCCCCCTCGACATAAGGCAGAGCAGGTCTCTGCGGCCACCGGGGACACGGAGAGCAGGAACGGCTGCTGCCATCCCCAACTCTCCAAGAGCTCCTCTTGTGTCTGCTTCGAGGAGGAATCCTTAGAATTATAGAACAGAAATAACCGAAACTGCCAGTTATGCCTCGAGTAACGCATTTGAACAAAAATGGAATTTTGCTGATGCTTGAGAATTGTTGCGCGGCTGTCGCGCCCGCATTAAATACAAGTAAAATAATAAATAATAATAAATAATAATAAATAATAATAAATAATAATAAATAATAATAAATAATAATAAATAATAATAAATAATAATAAATAATAATAAATAATAATAAATAATAATAAATAATAATAAATAATAATAAATAATAATAAATAATAATAAATAATAATAAATAATAATAAATAATAATAAATAATAATAAATAATAATAAATAATAATAAATAATAATAAATAATAATAAATAATAATAAATAATAATAAATAATAATAAATAATAATAAATAATAATAAATAATAATAAATAATAATAAATAATAATAAATAATAATAAATAATAATAAATAATAATAAATAATAATAAATAATAATAAATAATAATAAATAATAATAAATAATAATAAATAATAATAAATAATAATAAATAATAATAAATAATAATAAATAATAATAAATAATAATAAATAATAATAAATAATAATAAATAATAATAAATAATAATAAATAATAATAAATAATAATAAATAATAATAAATAATAATAAATAATAATAAATAATAATAAATAATAATAAATAATAATAAATAATAATAAATAATAATAAATAATAATAAATAATAATAAATAATAATAAATAATAATAAATAATAATAAATAATAATAAATAATAATAAATAATAATAAATAATAATAAATAATAATAAATAATAATAAATAATAATAAATAATAATAAATAATAATAAATAATAATAAATAATAATAAATAATAATAAATAATAATAAATAATAATAAATAATAATAAATAATAATAAATAATAATAAATAATAATAAATAATAATAAATAATAATAAATAATAATAAATAATAATAAATAATAATAAATAATAATAAATAATAATAAATAATAATAAATAATAATAAAAGAAACAGACTTTCTTTCATGTTTTAAGAGCAAACCCTCCCCGACAGCCACGTCACCCACCCAGGCAGGAGCTGCCACCAGCCTGAGCCGCTCACGTCTGCTCCCGGTTAATTGTGAGCTCAGCTTTTGTGCCTTTCACCGGGGCTCTGGGCGGGTGAACTGTCTCTGCTCAGCTCCTGAGCTCTGCAGGAATGAACTCAGCCCATTCCCATTCCCACTCTCAGCGTGCCATCTAGTGATGGATGGGAGCGCAGAGCTTCCATCCCGCCGGAATCCCGAATTTAGCCCATTCTCCCCTTTACACGCAGTCCAGAGGCAGCACTGCAGCACTCAGGACAATTTTTAGCTCCTGTCTCACATCCTGACCCCACCAATAAAAGCGGCTCCTCCAGGCAAAGCGCTGGGCTTGGTACAAATAGAGGGCAAAGGCAGAAATGAGAATAAAGCAAAGAACCAAAACGGAACCACGGCAATGATTTTTGGGAATTGAACGACAAAGCAGGCGCTAGAGGCCAGCACGGGTTTTGTCCTCTGAACACGAAGTGCCACAGCCAGGGGTGACACTCCTGAGGAGGGATGGGAGACGGAGCAAGCAAGAAAACAACGCTCCCAGAGGATTTAAAAACGATGTGAACACACACACAAATGCATTTTAATCCCTTTAGGATTGACAATTCACTGGAATCATGCAGAGTAGCCAGCACTTTTCACTTTTTTTTTTTTGCAGGAGATTGCAGTATTCCAAAGGGACCAGACGTGATTGCAACCCATCCCATCCCAAATAAACCCTGCCAGCAGCCCAGCTGAGGCTTCAGCCTAAAGTCTGTTTTATTCTTCTTTATAAACAATAATCAGCACTTTTACACGGCTTGGAACAACACCCTGGATGAGTCTGAGGACGAACTCCAAACCAAACTGAATTTCCAGGCAACATTCCTTCAACCCCACGCACCCAAACACCTTCAGCCCCAAGCAGCAAAAGGAAAATAATTTATTAAAGCCATAAAGCTCTAATAACCTCCTAATGACAGCTTTCATTTGTGGTGTTATCAAGAGAAAATAAAGGATTTTTTTTTGTCTTTACACCTAAAACATTCTGCGTGTCTACCATAGAAACAGCCTGTCCTCATTAATGGTGTCATAGTAACCAACACCCAGGCAGAGGATTATTAATACCCTCATCTCCAGAGAGAATCACCAAAAATCCCAGGAAAAACCCACCTTCCACACCAGCTAACTCCTAATTAACATTCCTGGAAACAAGGAGCACAGGGGACAAGTTTCACCTGGCTTCAAGCTGTCACAACTCCATTGTAGTGGCTACATTTTGAATTTTTTTTCCTTAAAAATATCAGAATTCCCTGGTTATCAGTATTTGAGCTCCAAGATTACTCCAGAAACCCTCAGCTTCTGCTTTGCTCCTGATATATTTTTTTAATTCCCTTTTAGTGGTGTCTAAGCACAGAAAACCAAGCCCTTGAAGCATTCAAGGACTGATCAAACCTCCCCCATTAAAGTTCCCTTTCATTAAAAGTAATTTCCCCACAAAGCAGCTGATTTTCCAACATACTTGAGACCAAGGAATGCAAAGCCCACCTTTTCTCCATATAAGAAACCCCACCAATTATTGTGGGGAGAGAAAAAAAATCAAGACTCCAAAGAAATTTACCCAAAGAGAATTTGGGTCTCGTGCTCACAAATCACAAATATTTACAACAAAACCACCTCCTGCACCACCAAACCCAGCCCCAAAACTCATTAATCCAGCAGTGCCAAAACTCATTAATCCAGCAGGTTCAGGCTGAACCCCCAACACTAATTTTTACTATTTTTAGCGGCTTTGTCTGAACCCACTCACCCTGAATTTTACACCAAAGCCAGACATCCAACATGATTCTTTTTTTTCTATGAAACAATAAATTGAATCTGACAAATTAATTATCCAAGGACACTTCATTAGCCAGAGTACCTAATAAACAGCTCCTCTGTGAAGATTTGTGCCAAAATGCTGTTGAAAACATAAATTCTGCTTGTTTTTAACACCTCAAAGGACACCTAACACAATGCCAAAGCTGAGGCTTCTACCCAGAGTCCCTGTGATACAAAAAGGGGACAAATGCTCATTAACACAAACACAAAGAAGGAAAAAAAGCCATAAAAAGTATTATTTTAATCATCATGAATATGACAAACAAGAACACCTCCTTCCCTACCTTCTCCAGGAGATGTGGCACTTGGGGACGTGGATGAGTAGAAGGTTGAGCAGCACCAGGAAAATCCTTGGACTGGAAAATCTCAGAGGTCTTTCCCAGCCTAAGTGATTCTGTGAAAGTAAAGGCCAAAGCTCTCCTCCTCCCTCTTAAATCTAAGCCTAAATTTAAACCCAGCCTAACCCCAGCTGGACCTGGACCACTCCCTCTGGCCCTCAGAGCCACACCAGGCCTGAGTTATCCCAACACCCCCTGATTGACCCCACCTGTTTTCCTGCAGATTGGCACAACTCCTATCACGTTTTTGGAAAGCTCAGCAGTGCTAAAGGAGCCCCTCGAGCATCAAACCCCCCCAGCTTCTCCTTCAGAACCTTTTCAGCCTTGGATGTTGTAAAATCGGGGTGAATCAGAACCTTTTGTGCCATTGAATCATTCTCACCTCAAAGCTCGGGTTCAGCTGCTGCAGACAGAAATGAGCAATTGTTTGTTGTCCAAGCTGCAGATTCCCCGATCAATCTGCCAGTCC
This sequence comes from Melanocharis versteri, assembly GCA_013397845.1. NCBI lineage: Eukaryota > Metazoa > Chordata > Aves > Passeriformes > Melanocharitidae > Melanocharis > Melanocharis versteri. The sequence goes on along the minus strand of VZTG01000765.1, from coordinate 70,102 downwards.
CCAGTGTATCAAACTTTTAGTGTGCTCTAAAAATGAAGAACTGGATGTGTGTCTGCATTTTAACGGGTGTTTGTCATCCCCCAGAGAACAATTATTTCAGTATTTGTCTGCTGACAGCAAAGCATCTCTTTAAACATGAACCCTCCAGAATTTAAAAGACTAGGCTGGAAGATTTCGGGTTTTTATCACACAATACTTTTGCTGAAAAAAACCCCACTTTTCAACGCAAAGCCTGACCCAAAGTTCCCCTCAAGTTAGAGGCTGGCAGATCTGAGGATGTTGACATGCAAATTCATTATTCTAAGACTTGTCTCTAGCATTATTTCGCTATTTCCAAACTAAAAATTCGGTTTCCCAATGGAAAGCTCTGACAGGATCATGACTATCTGTCATTTAAAATGAAAATGTACTATTAGATTTTATTGTAGGGTAGATCAAGAACTCTCAAAAGAAAGAACAGATCTTCTGTATTTAATAATTCCCAGAGCCGTGTGGGTGTCTTGGGCATCGCTGATCCCCCCCCAAAACGTGGGGCCTTTTTAAATTCTCGTTGGACACAAATTCCAGCCTAGATCTGCAAAGGTTTGAGGCTCAGAGTGGTTATTAAACCACTGCATTGTTCCATAATTTCTACACACTTTTAATAATTTACTCCAAGAGATTTTTTTGACTGCAATATTTTTGCAGCCTCTTCAGCCTCAGATGCTCCACTTACCCTTCACATGTTCATGTGCTTTTAAGCAAATTTCTCTATGAAACTTTAATGTTTGATCACGTAGCTGTACTCTGGCCAGCATGAAAGTCAATTCTGATTTAATGTGATCACTATTTTTCAGTTTTCCCCCTCCAAGAACCATTGTTTTATTTGACCTCTTGACTACCAGGATATTTCCAAGCCACTGAGATCCTGTGTGAAAAATCCCAGGTCAACAACACCACCACACACACATTCCCTACTCCAGTTTTCCAGCAATAATCCATATTTGAAGAAAAATTCACTCTGCAGGAGATGCATTTGGCATCAGGTCCTCACCTGCTTCTTTTTTTTCTTTTTTTTTCTTTTTTTTCTGTTTATTTGATCAAATATAATCTGGAGGAGTTTTTTTGCTCGTTTATTTGTCTCGTTTTGAACTTGCCAAATTCACAGGCTGAAGTAGCAGCTTAACCACTCACTTTCCATTTTCTTGGCGTATCCTCCTGCCCACCTGAGCTGCGGGAATTTAAGTAAAGAAATAACTTTTAGGCCGTCAACATCTCAGTCTTCTAAGGAACTTTATTTTTCCTAATCACCTCTAATGTCTCATGGGCCATTACTTCTCCTGCTCTACACGACGGGCTTGGAGCAGGCAATTAACTCGCGGTAAAATCTGCAGCAATTAGGAAGAGCAGCCATCTGCAGCCAGGTGGCTGCTGCTCACACCTGGATTTTGGGGACAGCACCACCCAAAGGAGAGCTCAGCATATTTTGGAGCAGCGTTTTTCCTTTCCCAGCACAGATCTGAAATTTAAACGCTCTCATGAAGGTCTTTATCTGGATACAGGGAGCGAGTCGTGCTCGGTGAATATTCTGGGTGTTGGAAAGGAGAAAAGCCTTGAAATCATCGAAGTGGAGCAACCTGGTCTGGCAGAAGTGTCCCAAAAATGAGCTGAACACAGCTCTGTACTCCCTCAGTCAGTTCTGTATTCCTTCCTTCCAGATCGATGGCAGGAATGTGCTGGGAACACCGGAATTTCATAATCGCATCGAAAAATCGCTTCATTTCCACACAAACATAAGCTCAAAATTGAAGAAGGAAAAAAAAAAACTAAAAATTGAGCACAAAGAATAAATCTCTGTTTTCATTCATAGGCAGGACTGGAAAATGTGTTGGGGAAAGGAGTTATTTAAATGCTCTAGATTACGTTTGATTGGAGGGGAAAAATTCATTTCTTCCCCTGAAGGGAAAAAACTAATATGTTCCAAAGTGCAGTAAAAACAGAGCCATTCCGAGCTGTCATTTGCAATTAAAAAGAGAAAATATTTAATGGGAGCTGGTGAATACTTTGCAATGGCAAAATTGCTTTTAGCCTTTAGAAAATTCCCCTTTTATTCGAACTCCCACAGTCCTGGTGTTGCATGGGAAGTGAACACTGGGAAATAAGGATGGGCTGGCCCAAGGAGAGTTTGGAGATGCTGGAATTTGGCAGCAAGGAATGGATTTTCCAGGGAAGTTATGGCTGCCCCTGGATCCCTGGAAGTGTCCAGGGTTGGACAGGGCTTGGAGCAGCCTGGGACGGTGGGAGGTGTCCCTGCCATGGCAGGGGTGGCACTTGATGGTTATTTATTCAGATTATGGGTTTTTTTCTGCTTAAAATGTATAATTAATGGTTTTAAAAATTTCTACAGCTTCTACATTTGCGTCCTCACAACAGCCTGATGAACCTCAGCTGAGCACACGAGTGTAGGAGGAGAACAGGGCATGAAAAGGGGGAAAAAAATCCATGAAACTATTTAAAATGGGAGTAAATCTAAATGAGGGCTGAAAAGCTGAATGCATTTCACAACCTCTGCTCACCAGAATTTGAGCGAGTTCATCAGAAACATGAAACCAGGGGAAACAAATCCTACTCTGCCTGTAGGGCAGTGATGTATTTATGGGTTTAGGTTTATTTTTTCCCTAAAGGGGTGGAAAATGTGGAAACCCACCAATATTTTTTCTTTCTTTTTTTTTTTTGATTTGTCTCTCTTCTTTTCCATTTTGGTAACACCATAAATCATCGTCGACTCCCTTTATTGGACTACCCATGTCCTGATTAACAATCTAATGGTTCTGAGAGATGAAACCCATTAATTTTGATTACAGGCCCTTAAAGCAGGCACTAACTCTTCCTTTAATTCCGATGGAATTGCCTTAATGAGGCAAAGGTGCCTGAAAACAGAGGTCACCACAGTGCAAGCTCAGGGTGGTTGTAGTAACTCCCCACTCCTGCTGCTACTCAGAGTAGTAACTCCTCACTCTGCTGCTTGTCAGAGCAGGAATTCCCCATTCCTGCTGCTTTTCAGGGCAAGAATTCCCCATTCCTGCTTCTTTCCAGAGCTGGGTGCCCCTCAGGGACACCCCAGGTCATGCTGGTGGCAGGAGGGGGATGTGGCAGCACAACAGATGGATATTCCTGAAAATCCAGATTAATAGGAGAACTAAAAAATACTTTAAAAAAAAAAGAATAGAAAGTTAAGAACAATTTTATTGCCAGAAACTCAGGTGAGAAAAATATTTGCTATGGTGATGAGGCTCAGAGATGCAGATCCAGTGGCTGGAAGCTGGCAGAGCTCCCCTGTCCCCTCCTGTGCATTCCCACACCACCACTTCCCTTCCTACACACAATAAAACAGCCAGGATTTTAATAAAATGTCAGGCCAGTAATAAAAGACCATTTTTATCTGACCTTTCAGGAGAAGGTGAGCGAGTTTGTAGCGAAATGAATCTGCAGGTTGAGTAGAGCTGGGCAAGGTATGAGTTTATTGTAGGGAGAGTTGGGGTATTTTCCCTCCCAAATTAGGCTTAAAAGTAAAAATCTATCAATTTCTCAAAAGATGATTATCAGTAAACTGATTTACAGCAGTTTGGCAAAATATTTTCTTCCTTCCTCTTCAAAACCGATTCAGTGTTGAGCTGTCTCAAGGAAAAACTAGAGTTTGAAGAAAATAAGTTTGAAGGAAATTAAAGTTTGAAGGAAAACCAAAAGTTTTCCTTTAAGACACATCAAAATAATCCCAGGATAATTGAGGTTGGAAAAGCCCTCCAGGATCATCGAGTCCAAGCTGTGACCAATCCCCACTTTGTCACCACCCAGAGCACTGAGGGACAAACCCAGGAATTCCCTGGACACCTCCAGGGATGGGCACTCCAAACCTCCCTGCGCAGCCCCTGCCAATGTTTATTCGCCCTTTCCACGGAGAAATTCCTGCTGATGTCCAACCCACCCCTCCCCTGGAATTACTGGCACCAAAGCTACTTTTTCCCTCATGTTGTTGATAAATAAGGAAGAGCCACCACAGTCATGATGAGACCAAGAGCAGCCTAGGAGCTGGTTTGAACTTTTAAACCACAATTCCGCGTTTTCCCGTCGGATGAGGGCATCCTCACCCTTGGAGGGCCTGGATGCCAGCGGATCCATGGAGTGCAGCCTCTCCCCACAGCTGACAGATGTGACAAGAGGGCTCCCAGCACCACACAAAAGCCACACATGAGCTGGCTCTGCTGCTTTGTGCTCCAGATCCGCAACCCCAAGCCAAGGAATGGGTAAAGGCCTCATTGGATCCTGAAATATTCCCCATTTTCATGGTAATTTGTGAGTCAGAGATTTGAAATGTTAACCGAGTCCCAGCATTTACAGAATTTCTAGCGCGCTGTAGCATTGTGTGCAACACCAGCAGCAATTTGCAAGGTCACAGTATGATCCTTTTAAATATTTCTGATTCCAAAGCCTGGTTGAATCTTCTGCTTTCAAACTGTAATTAAAGCTTTCAGGGAAATCCTGCCTTACTCCCTTTATATCAGCCAAGCCCTCCTCTCACTCCTCAGTTGCCTACACCAGATCCCACATAGGAACCCGAAATATGGATTTGTCTCCTACACCTGCCACGGAATATGGGCCTGGTAATTGAATTAAAGTTCTCCAAAATAAATTAATTTAGTGTAGCAGATGGCCAGCACGGATTTCAGCTCGCTGTGTGGCAGCCAAGTTGATTTAAATCAACTCGAGGAGAGGTAGGCTTTAATCAGGTCAGCTGACGGCTATTAGAGCAAACCTGATTGAAATTCAGAAATTTAGGGAAAATAAATCCGCCACCAACCCGACATTCCCCTCCCACAGGGACCCAGCGGATAAAACTTTTAAAACATTCAAATGATTCTGGTTTGGGTAATAAGGTTTAGTAGAGCATGGCGGGCTTTTATTTTGCTGTTTCGCCTCCTCTGTGCCTTTTTAGTGGAAAAGGTGCCACATAAAACCAGGCACCACGGAACAAGAGGAGAGGGAAAAGGTCCAATTCTTGGCTGCCTTCAATCAATTTTTAAAACCGTTCAAACGAGACATAAAATACTACAAAGTCAAAACAGCTGTGTTTTATACTCGGCTTGCACAGCTGTAAAGGAAAATAAAGCTGAAAGGGGAGAATTCATGCAGCAAATATTTCCTTTTTTTCCTGTCTTTATTAATTTTAACCATTCTTTCCACAAAAAAATATCTCTGCTAAGCATAGAGATAAGATACAGGTGAGTTTATTGTGCCACCTGAAATGCCTCATTAGTGGTTTTTAATAATTATATTCTTCATGGCTCTGGAACAGCTGGGCTTCATCCTCCAGGTAGGAATGAAACCTCCATCCTGCTTTCTCTCTTATTTTCAGCATCTTGTCCACAAAGCTGGTTCAGAAACAAATTTTCCAGCTTGTTGGCCGACTCCGGAACTTTAATATTTATTTTCAGCTCAAAATCCTGATGACAGGAACACTTCAGAAGTATCTGGGGGAAACACATATTCAAGGAGGAGACTGACCAAGAAATAATGGATTTTTTTTCAACCAAATGGGAAGTTTAAACATTTAAATATTAAAGAAAAACAACCTGAGGCTCAAATTCATGTCCCCACCAGCCAGTTCTCAATGTGGCATGGAAGGTGTGTGTGGATAAATGAAGCTGAAAACCAGGAATCATTAAAAGCCACCAGGAATTTACGGATCCAACTTGACCAGCCTTGTTCTAGTCCCAAACGAGACAGAAAACACCTGCAGGGTTGCTTTAATCCAGGGGCAGGATTGATTGGAAAATTCATTTTTTACCTGCAGCTTGTGTTTCATAAATCACAGAGTATCATCAAGTTTGACTTCCAAATATTTGTAGGATATTCTGTGTATTTTTCCTGTAGGAAGTTGTTAGAAAATCAAGTGAGTTTGGAATAGATTCATTCATTAGTGCTAGAGGTGAATCTGCCATTTCTCTTGAGGCAGATTAGGCTAAAAAAAAAGTTGTTTACATTTGATTTGGCTCATTCTTGCATGCCCTTATTAAAATTACCTTCCCAGCATCAGTTTCTGTTGCAGGCTGCCATCAAACCACACGTCCAAACCTCCCTGTCTAGACAGAAAAGAGGAAAAAATACGAAATTGAGGCGTGTGGGATTGATCAGGAGGAGAATTTTCTCTTTTTTTTTTATTATCAGCACCAAGCAAGGACCCGTGTGTGCTCCTTGTGCTCTTCAAGGCCACCCCGCCTCACTTCGCTCTGCACAGACTGCCACTGCTGGATTTGGATGAACCACAGGACTCGGGATGCAAGCAGAGGGTGGATGCAGGTGCTGGGGCCAGAATCTGCACCCAACACCCCAAAATCCTGAGCGTGGAGCATCCGAAACCCACGGCAGCTTTAGGAACTGGTAAATCTGAGTTATCCCACAAATTCCCGCCTAAAATATCAGCAGATTATTGGAAACCCCAACGTTTTTCCCTCGCGTTCCTCAAGAGTGCGCCCAGAGTTGGGGTAGCAGGAGAGAGAATCCAACGCTCTTTTAGATTTTATCTCTTTGCTCCTCTTTCCCCCATTTAGCTGCCCTCCCACTTGTGATTCACCACGTTCCAGCCACCTGGGAGCCAAAGGGAGCCGCAAGCCCGCGGCACAGAACGGCATCTTGCAGAACCGAGTGCTTCGAGTGGGCCTCCATCATCAGACCACATTGAACTTCAGACTATTCATATGCAGAAAAGATTGCAAAATCCGAGCTTCAGATGGCATCGCTTCATTAATGGCACGAGCAGCCGCAATTATCGGGCTGTTGTTTCCAACAACGAGCTTAGAAATACAGGGAGATGGCCACGATATCTTTATTTATGGGGTTGGAGCTTTGAAATGTCATCTCTGAGGCAACTTTTTTTTCTTTTTTTTTTCAAAGCAGCTCAAAAAATCTGTTCTCAAGTTTTTGGAGAAGGAAAATAAAAGTCACACCAGAAAAATCGAGCTATATTTGCTCTGACGTGAATGACAAATATGTATCCAGAAACATTCAGCAAGTGGGTTATTTTTATATTTCCTTAATTCAATAAGGCTGAATAAGGTGAATAGGAATAAAGTGAGTCAAGAGATTATTTGTTACGATTGATATCTCTGTGTGAATGGGATTTCCAAGCCCTAGAAAGTCCAATTTCAGGTTGACGGTGGTGTAATAATGAGAAATTCCTTTGGGATGTTTGCTCTGAACTATTCTCTGTCCTGGAATACAACGGGCAGCCACTTTTCCTGTCAAGGATGCAAATTAAATCCAGTGATATCCATCCTCCATAAGGCACCATTTCCATGGCGAGTTTACTTAGGAAAAGCTCCTGAAAACTGGCAGAAAATAAATCTGCTCTGACATTTTTGTGCTGAATATTCCATGGGTGCCACCCCAAAATCGTGGAATCACAGAATCATTCAGGTTGGAAAAGCCCTCCAAGGTCATCAAGCCCAACCATTAACCTCAGTTTTAAACATCAGAATCTGAAAACTCTTAAAACAATCCCAAAACTCCGAGCCAGGGGCCTCCTGCAGTGGGAATCTCTGGTTCTGCAGATTTTCTTTGGCAGCTCCAGGAATTCTTTGATTTCCTGTAAATTCCGTTGCTTGCAGGGTGTTTTCGGTGTCGAGGATTTGCAAACATCTCCATGTATAAATAAAACACTTATATAAAGAAACGAGGCTGGCAGGAGTGTATCAGCTGTTCTGGTCCGCCCAAAATGGTTGCTCATTTCTTCATGGATTTAAAAAAAAAACCCCAGCACTTCCATTTTTCCTGGAAAGTTGTGATTCCCACAAATCCCCATGCAGGGAATCATCTTTCCTAATGGGCTTCTATCGTGAGGCCTTTCAGGTGCTTTACCAAGAACACAGGGGAAATATTTTGTCCCAGCTCTGATTTTTCATATATTTAATATTTATCTTGAAAGGGGGAAACTGATTTTTTCTCTTATTTACTTTTCAGGTCCTTTTTGTAAGAAAAGAAAGATTATTTTAACTTATTAAATGGTTTAAAAATCCATTGTACCAGAAACATAAAGTATCATAGGATGGATATCCCTGTCCCCACCACAAAAAGTTCCTCAAATGGATTTCTCTGTCCTCACCACCCTAAAAAGTTCCTCAAATATTCTGCTTTGCCTATGAATAGGAATTTCTACACTTCAAAAATATTTCTTTCCACTGAAGCAATTTTTTCTTTTCGTCAAAGCAATTTCAAGGTAGAACTAAGAGGAAATCTCACCTTTGCATTGTGTTGTGAATCCATAAAGTCACCCTTCTTATCCTTTAATTTCATCTTCCACCTGCTGGAAAAAAATGGATATTAAGAGGAAAGATTCTTCCATGCCAAAATCCTTTAAAAAAGTCCTTAAAAAAACCACAAGTGAACCAACAAACTAAAGAAATCAATGTGATTTGGGGGTCGAGAAATGATCAATTAGAGGCAAAATTTAGTCAAGCAGAAACGAAAGCAAGCAGGAGAATATCAGTGCCCAAACTTAATTGCTCAAATTCCTTAAATTTCTGGAGTGAAAGGCAATATATTAAGGAGGCTAATTAGATATTGATTTAAATAAATGCAGCCTCCTGGTGGTTAAGCACTGGTTATTAAGGGTTCTTGTATAAATTAAGGGCTACGACGAAAGAACCCAAATATTTTGGTAACCCTGGTTGTAAGAAAGGCAAAAATTAAAGTCTCATTCAGGCAGAAGTTGCGTTACTTGGAAAAGTGCTCCTGTTATTGCACCAAGATCCTCATGGAATTCAGTGGGAAAGAACTGGCTGAAAACACGGAGCCAGGGGTTGTAAAGATCCAGGCTGGAGTCTAATTATCAGCTACAGGATTTCAGAGCATAAAATCCACCAAATTTTAGAATTTACACGTCCCTGAAATGGCAGCAAGAAAACTAAAGAGCACTGAAAGAGTGAAGTGCAGTTTCCTGGGAATGAGAGGAAACATCCTGTATTTCTGTTGGCTGGAAATTGGGAATATCACTGGCAGAAGGATCCAGCTCCCACCCATCCCTGGCACAGGGGCCAGGAGTGTTCTAACCCTCAGGGCTGGGGGGTGAAGTTTTTATCCAGAGCAATGAGGAAGGACTGGGAGCTGTCCTGTTAATCCCAAACTCGGAGAAGCCTTTGGATTGACTTCCAGGAGTCACTAGTGCTCTCCCCTGATTTAAGGCTCCCCACAGAGCTTAGCCAATGTTTTGGTCCTTACTGACACCGCTCGGTGAACTACGACTCATTAAATTAGACGGGAGTTTGGGGGAGATTAATTACCGTGGGAGGTGCTTGACATTCCCCATCTGGAGCGGAGCTCCGGCTGCTGCCTCCGGGGGAGGAACCATTCCATCCATGGAAAGGCACTTCATTCCCAGATTTACCTGCTCCCACAGGGGCTAAATGATGCTCCTGGATTGCATTCCATGCACCAAAGTTTCACCGAAGGACAGGGAGAGGAACCATTCCATCCATGGAAAGGCACTTCATTCCCTGAACACATCATTCCCACATTTAGCTCTTCCCACAAGAGTTAAATGATGTTCCTGGATTGCATCCTGTGCAACCCCAAATTTCATTGGACAGGGAGAAGAACTATTCCATCCATGGAAAACCACTTAATTTCAGAACTCATCATTCCCAGATTTAACTTTTCCTGTAAGGGCTAAAGGATGCTCCAGGATTGCATCCTATGCACCTCAAATTTCACTGGAGGACAGGGGGAGGAACCATTCCATCCATGGAAAACCATTTCCAGAACTCATCATTCCCAGATTGATATTTTCCTGTGAGGGCTAAAGGATTCTCCTGGATTGCATCCCATGCACCCCCAGATTTCACTGAAGGACAGGGAATGGCAGGATGGCCGTGACAGGGAGCTGTGGCTGCGTCTGAGGAGCATTTCAACTCGTTTCCTCCCTCAGTGTTAAAAATAAATCCTCAAAAATCCCATTAAAATGATCTAAAACTCCCTACAAACACCTGGGAACTACGGCCAGGAATTCCTTGTTGATGCGAGCAACGAGCGTCACATCAACACTATGAAATCAGAAAATGTAAAATACAAATCAATCCTTTTTATCTGTAATCTTCAAAAGAACAAATCAAAAATTAAAAAAAAGAAACCCACAGAGCCAATGTTATTCTACAGTCTAGGCAATGTGTTAATTTTTGAACCTGATTATACTCACATTTCACATTAGAACAATTGGATTTTCTCCTGGTGGATTTTTCCAGAATCAGATATTTCAGGGCCATCAGAAATATTGTGAACATTCCTCCTGTGCCACAGATTGGGATTTTATTTCTTGGTGCCTTCATCTAACCCATTAACTCATGCTGAAATTAGATCAGGCATTTTAGGAAGAGATTCAATCTTATTTTAAGGCTCCTCATTGATGCTGCATGAACCACATCCATTATTAATCTGTTCCAGTGCTTAATTACCCTTGTTAAGAATACAATTAAGAAATTGTCTGCTTTTTGTTTGACCTTTTTCTGTGTTCAATTTTCCTTCCATTTCTGTCAAAATTTTCTGATAATGTTTCTCCCAGATCCTCTCATAAATAGCCCTGCTCATGCATAAATCTATTTAAAATACAAGCTCTCCTCTTCCTTGTCTAGAGTAAAAGTGGTCTATGCAGATAAAAAATAAAAAAATAAATAATAAAAAAAGGAAGAACAGAAAGGGCAAAGAAATATAAATTATTTTTAAAAGTGGGTGATTTATTAAAAAGAATCTCTGTGGCTCATCTTGCACTGTGGCTAATTTTAGACAAAAGTTCAGCATTTAAGGTTCGAATCCAAGGTGTTTGCTGGTGCCCAGAATTTATTGTTGCAGCTGAACCGCTAAATCCATCATCCCTCGGATGGGATGCTCTCCATGGGAATATATGAAGGAATAAAGGGGCTGGAGCGCGTCCAGGGAAGGGAACGGGGTTGGGAAAGGGGCTGGAGAGGCTGAGGGAGCTGGAAAGGGGCTCAGCCTGGAGAAAAGGGGGATCAGGGGGACCCTGTGGCTCTGCACAGCTCCCTGACAGGAGGGGGCAGCCGGGGGGATCGGGCTCTGCTCCCAGGAACAGGGACAGGAGGAGAGGGAACGGCCTCAGGCTGGGCCAGGGGAGGCTCAGGGTGGAATCAGCAGGAATTTCCTCGTGGAAAGGGTGCTCAGGCCTTAGAACTGGCCCTGGAGGTGCCCAAGGAATGTCTGGACGTGTCCCTCAGTTGTGGATGTGTCCCTCGGTGCTCGGGGCTGGGGACAAGGTGGGCATCGGTCCCGTGATGACCTTGGAGGTCTCTCCCAACCTCAATGATTTTGGGATTCTCTGACCCCACAAGTCCCTGTGGGGCCATCCCCAGCTCTCCAGGATCCCTCCAGCTTTCCCCTCAAGGCCAGAGCAGAGCTGACCCCGGCGAGGGCTGGGCAGGGCTCGCTGCTCCTGGGCCGTTATTGACGGATCATCCCTCCCTCGCCACACTGACATTTACTCCAGCACGGATAAACACAGGCAGACAACCCCAAAGCCACTCCGACACCACACGAGTGGCAGCCAGAGCACGTTCTGTGGTGTGTGTTTGTATCTCCCCCACTCCCACGCAGAGTTTCCATGGGAAAACTGCAGAATGCCTCCGCGTGGGAATTTTTAGCGCAGCGCCCAAACCCATCATCTCCCCAAAAATGTCCTTTTATAGCCTCGTCAATCGGTGTATAATTAGCTGGATTTACACGCAGAGCAGATGGGAGTTTTGGAAATGTTGCTCTCGCTAAATGCATGTGAGGAGTTAAAAAAAAAAAAAAAAGAAGAGCCATGACTTAGGGATTTCAAATATTTGTATTCGTAATGTGAGGTTGAATTAAATTCAGTTCTATAAATATAGCCAGCAAAATGTGCAGCAAAAATGCCAAGAATTATTAATTACAAACAACAGCAAAGTTCCCTGGTAGTCAGAGGAGAAAGTAAGAAAATACCATATTTCATTGTGAAAAATAAACATCAGGTTTATGCTGCTGACTTCTCTCTAAGGAGAATTTTCCCATGTTTCAGGGACAAATTTTGTCATTTTGGGCTAAGAATTTCTGTACTCCCTTCATGACCTCACCACAGTTCATCAGCACTCAGCTATTTAATAATTCTGATTGAATGTATAGAATATATATATAAATTTTAGACCTATCCACCAAAACATCACATTTAATAACTATTTAATCCTTTATTTTCATGTATTGTTCTATAAATGTGTTTTTTCCCTGTTGAAGTCCTGGGTCAGATTGAGTCTCCTGGTAAATTAAGGAGATAAAAGAACACAAAAATGCGACTTTTCTCCCTTCTCCCTGCACACTTCCCAGACATGACACTGGTTTTTGACAGCTCAGTTTAGAACAGGAACAAAAAATAGAATGACAAATTAAAACGGAATAAAATGAATAAAAATCTCTGGAGGAAAATGGGACCAATATTCACCATTTTGGAAAAAAAACATCCTTTCAGTGCCTGTAAAATTAAAATTACTCACAAACTTACCTGGAATTGCTAAAATAGTGCAGACAATTCCAGCAGGAGTTGCTGGCAATGGGATTTTTGCTCTTCCACTGCCTACAAAGGCTGAGACTCTCAGATAAGGAGCTGAAATTCAGGTTCCTGAGCCAATAAAAAAGTGTGGCATGAGCTGGACCAAAAATTGTGGAGATTTTCTTGCCCTGTGCAGAAATTCTGCATCACAAAGCACTTAAAAATACACAAATTTGAGATTTTCTTTTAGAACAAAGCCAATTTCTGGACATTATATTTTGTATTTTACTATTTCAGCAGACACCCACCTCCCTCCCAACCAACTGCAGTGGGAGCACCAAAATCAAGCCCTTTTTAGCCTGAATTACCAAAATAAGAAGTGGCTGCAATATGATTAGTGCCAGAATTTGATTTATTCTGTTCAAGAAGGAAATGAAGGGCAAAGAACCCAGGTTTGTCTGCCATGGGTATTGGAATAAACACAATAAGATCCCCAAAAATAACGCACTGAAGTGCTAGAACATCACACTGATGAGCACTCAACTTTTCCTCCTTGGGGTACAAAATATAAATTAATTATACCTTGGAAGGCAGCTTGGCTGCAGGGGCTGAGGAGATGAGGGGAAAGAGATGGAAAAGACTTTCTTGGCTGCTGGGAATATCCAAGGATGACAGAGGGATTATTTTTACTTCCAATATAAACAAGTAGCCCAGAGTAAAAAAAATAACAACAAAAACCCAGAAGGTAATTAAGAGAAATTATCAGGAAAACTGGACATCCTGGCTTATCACATCTAATGATTCATTATTCTGGGTGTATTTCTCAGGTTTTTCCCTCAGAAAGGCATCAAGCCCCATCAGCCTAATTGTGAAAAATAGTTAGGCTGGGATTTTAACACGTTTAGGTAATTCCTAAAGATAGAGAGCAGGATGTATTTCCTTCCAAGCAATATCTTGCTGTTGAAATAAATTGGATCAGATCTATAGAATAGAACCACGAACTTATCCGAGGAGTTGAACACAATGGGATGTGAAGGACAGGGGAACTTTTGAAGTCAATAATGCTGCCAAAGCCTGAGTATCACAAAATTCAGGTACTGCCATGACAAGCAGAATGGAGAGATAATATCCAATAAACAGAGGGAGAGAAAAAGGATCTGTCAATTGGAAACAACCAAAAATGCAACATTAAAGCTCCTGAGTCTATTTTCAGAAATGACAGAAATTTTTGCTTTAAGTCTGAACTTTTGATTTATGGTTTTAGACAACAGCTAAATTTTTATCTCAGAGAATCACGGAACCTCAGGATGGTTTGGGTTGGAAGGGATCTTAAAGATCATCCAGTGCCACCCCTGTCATGGGCAGGGACACCTTCCACTGTCCCAGGCTGCTCCCAGCCCCAGTGTCCAGCCTGGCCTTGGGCACTGCCAGGGATCCAGGGGCAGCCACAGCTTCTCTGGGAATTCCATCCCAGCCCCTCCCCAGCCTCCCAGGGAGGAATTCCTTCCCAATATCCCATCCATCCCCGCCCTCTGGCAGTCTGAAGCCATTCCTCCCTGTCCTGGCACTCCAGGCCCTTGTATGAATTCCATGAGCCAGTTTAAGGTGATGTTTCTACTCACAGGGATGCGCCTTCAGAATAAAACTCAAGTTGCATTTCTGCCCGAACTCAGCTGTGGTTTCCTACATGGAAAAATGAGATCAGCAGGTAAATCCTGGTTGGGAAGCAAAGTCTATATTCCATCAGCAGAGACCCTCATCAAATCCAATTGTATTTCTATTTCTTTGAATTACCAAATCTCAACAACATGAGCTTTCAATAACAACTTTGAGATTAATCTTTGTAACATGTTAAATAATAACTTTCAAATTAATCTAGCATTTGTTTTCCTGAAGAGATGGTAGCAATATGAAGCTTAAGATTTTGATTCAGAAAATTATCATATCTTTATAGAGACAGAGGGAAAAAATTAAACTTTCTGTATGAATTACTCTGTACATATTTAATTTGGCTAAGTCAACAGGCTTTCCTCTACTTGTTCACATTTTTTTGTATTTAAACAGAACAAGGCAAAGAAAAAAAATCCAAAATGAGCAGAAATGTTATTTTGTGTCTAATGAAAAATATGGGATTATGAGGGAAATGCACTTGTGAAATGTAATTAAAGTTTACACCACTCATCCCCGGAATTCAGGTGCCTATCTAAAATGGAATATTCATGTCTGCATTACAGGCAGTTATTGTATCTGTAAGGACAAATGTTAATTATGGAGGCATTACCGAGACAGCCACGAAATTATTATTAAGAGTTGCTTGGAGTTCTTTCCACTCTTGAATTCTGGATTGGAGTGAGAGCGGAACAACAAAGTGGAGAGGAACAAACGTTCTTCACACCCTGGCAAAGCTTTGCTGAGCTGCTGGGGAAGCCTGGGAGGAAATATCCAATTCCAACC
>VZTG01000765.1:42717-55081 GCA_013397845.1 Melanocharis versteri | reverse complement strand
GTATAAAACCCTTCTGTATATAAATAAATAAAGGCATTTCTATCTAGTTACTCCTGAGTTTGGTTCTCTCTTTCATCCCCGGGCTGTGTCCGTTATTGCGACAGTCTCCTGGCTTAACAAATACCAGGACTATGCTGAGTTATCAGACTTAAGGAATTACAAGGATGCATGCTAGGAGTACTGAGGATACATAAAAGCTATATAAAAGGTATATAAAAGAAAAGGCAAAAAATCATCTTGGCATCAGTCACATCCTCACACACCTCCCCTCTGCCCCTTCAGGGATGCTGTGACAGCTTGTCAGGGTGGGATCCCCTCAAACCTGCAGGACTGGGGACATTTCTGGGCTGTTAAAGAGCACTTGGTGTTCCAGATGAGCAGCACTGGAGATTGAACATTAACAGTGATCCAGTCTGGCACATCCCATCTTGCACAGCCAGCTCTACCTAGGCCAAACAATAAGGCAAAAACACGTGGGGATAATCTGCTCCTGGAGTTTAACAAACAGCCAGCTCTGTGCAGTCAGCAGAAAAATTATCTCTGTTCTTCCCCTCCTCCAGCTTGTTAACCCAGCTTCAGATTGAAAATCAATGCCAGCATGGTGCCCTTTGGCTTCTGATGGTTAAAAGTTGGATTCTGAGGGTTAAAATTTGGCTTCTGAGGGTAAGAAGTTGGCTTCGGAGGGTAAAAAGCTGGCTTCTGATAATTTAAAGTTGTTTTCTGATGGTTAAAAGTTGTCTTCAAATTGTACCCAACAGAACCCACATCTCCTGTCTTTTTTTTCCAGCAACAGAACGTGCTTCTCCATTCTTTCTCTCCTTCAACTCGTTAACCCAGCTTCAGATTGAAAATCAATGCCAGCATGGTGCCCTTTGGCTTCTGATGGTTAAAAGTTGGATTCTGAGGGTTAAAATTTGGCTTCTGAGGGTAAGAAGTTGGCTTCGGAGGGTAAAAAGCTGGCTTCTGATAATTTAAAGTTGTTTTCTGATGGTTAAAAGTTGTCTTCAAGTTGTACCCAACAGAATCCACATCTCCTGTGGTTTTTTCCAGGAACAGAACATGTATCCAATTCTGCTGTGTGTCAGGCACACTGACAGCAGCTGAACACTCTTAAAAGCAGTGTTTTACTGTAATTATGCTCATTTGTACCACGAAGAAATGCATTTTTCTTGTTAGCACTAAGTTTTGTATGTAAAAATTGCCTTTTCACTCACCAGGTAAAATGACATTGTACAAACAGCGTATGTGAACATAAAATCAGATTTTAAAACCCACAGCATGGCAGAAGAGTGGAAAAGAAATAATAAAGACTGTTTTGATATAAACACTCTTATTTTTACATGGAATATTTACCCATCCAAAAACACAGAGAGTGCTTTGCACAGCTCAGGTTTGATCAGTGGAGAATCAGCACCGAGAATTATTTTAGCTCGGAGCACAACTCCAAAATGAACAGAGTTCCTTTTAATCTGTCAGCTTTTATTTTTGTTAATGTGGTCTGGCAACACCTTTAACTAAATGGCTGAGCATGGAAAATTAAATGTTCTCCAGATACACGAGGTCTATTTGTCTCCATCTGAAGCCTGCAACAGCTGTGAAAAGGCAGAAGCACCTCTGGCCTGGGCTCCTCGATAGGTGCGGAGATTTTCTGTTGATATTGGCCCAAGCCCAGCAGCTGCAGTTCTGCAAAGAGTTTCCTACTCTTCTTTAAAAATAAAAAGGGGAAGAAAAGTGCCAAAATATTCCTGTCATAGTTCTCTGGACATGCCCCAGCGCAGCAAGTGGAGTTCTCCATTATACTCAGCACCTGTCGTCTTCTACCAAGGAAAACTCTGATGTTTGTCCGTGCCCTTCTTCTGGCTCTATGAACAACTTACACAGATATCCAGAGAGGTTCCAGACCCGCAGGTTTTCCTGCACAATCAGACATTTCATCCTTTCAAACAGCACCCACGGTTTGAAAGAATCATTCCCAGCTCATTTTGGGTCCTTTGCGTGCTGAAGTCCTACGAAGAGGTGCAGCAATTCCCGAGGAGCTGGGGAGGAGATGGGAGGTCGTGGTTCCAATGGGAAACCTCCAGGCTATCAAAGTGCTCCACGAAATCACCGGGGATGAAATCCGTATTTCCCCACTGAGTTAAACGCGACTTGACAATGCCAATGAACTTTCAGAGAACTGACAGACAAATTGCAGCGTGCGCGTGCTAAGCCATGTCAAAACCTTCATTCCTAAAAGCCATCCTGTCAGGAGCTGTAAACACCGCGGAGTAACACCGAGGATTTGCTTCCTGCCTCCCGTGGCACGTCCTGCCTGCACACAGACGGCTTCCAGACCCTGCAGATGTTGCACTGAGCTGCAAATCAGAGTCGTTTTGACCCGGAAGAAAGTGAGGAATCTCGAGGTGCTGCTGGTCGCAGTCAGGAAAGGTTTGTTGCTGTCTCTGAAGATCTCCACCAAGAGTCTGTTCCTTCCCATGCTGTCCCAAATTACGTCCTCCACATTTTCTGTGTTTGAGGATTCGGTTTGTGGAGTTCTGTGCGTTTAATCATTATGAGAAGACAAAGGCAGCCCACAATCTACATGTTGATACACACATCAGGAGGAATTGCTCCATGGAAAAAAGGGTGGTCAGGCATTGGGATGGGCTTCCCGAGGAGGTTTGGAGTCCCCATCCCTGGAGGTGTCCAAGGAAGGCCTGGATGTGGCACTCAGGGCTCTGGGCTGGGGACAACGTGGGGGTTGGTCATGGGTTGGACTCGATGATGTCAGGGGGCTTTTCCAACCTGAACAACTCCAGGATTCTGGATGAAGGACACTGGGATGGGATGCATGACTACAACAGGGTTTGGTTGGATCCCTCCTAAGCTGAAGCTGCAGGGCTGGGTTTTGCTGCCTCCTTCCACACCTTTCACCACACAGTCCAACGCTCTCCCTGTGGGGAGAAGAAACGAGGAGAGATGTTGGTGACTGACCTCCAGAACACCTTTTAAGATCTGTATCATCCACTCTGCTGCTAAATCCATCCTCCCTGCCTAATCTCTGTCCCCTCTGCCACCCTATCACTGGCCATTTCACCTCCTGCTGAAACACCGCAATCTCCAGCAGGAATACTTGAAAGTTTGGAATTCTCAGCTCAGAGCCAGCTCCCATAGAACTCACTTCAGCCAACGCTGCAAAACGAACGTGAACAATACTTGCCCTCTTATTTTTTCAGTTATTCGTACTTCAAACCAGCTCCATGCAGAACATCTGATTCTGCAATCGCTACTCACATCGCAGAATGTTTTATCTTCATGCCGAGCTCCTGTCAGACCAAATAAGACAATTCCAAGGAAAAAATGCCTTTTTGGGGGAACACAGAGCAGGGAACCGGGCTCACAGTACCTCGTGCAATGCTTGTCCTGGCTGGCTGACATAGCAACGCCAGGATTTGGCTGGGAAACATCAAAAATTAGTTTGGTTTTTTTGAAAAGTTTCACAGATTCATTGTTTCTCCACAAAACTGAGAAATCCTGCTGAGAAAAATAACAATCACCCAAAGTGAACAAGGAAAATGTGATGATTTTCTGAAAAAAAAAAAAAAGGGGGGGATTTATTTTCAGATCAAATTTTCTGCTGTTGTTGCTGTACTTTTGGTGGCGAGAAAGCTTTATTTAGTCACCAACCCAGTTTCCAGGGTGTTTCAAAAAAGAGCTCTGGTTTGGCTTTCCCTCTTGTCTTTTCCCTCCTTTCACCATATGCTGATCTGACATTCCAATCCATCACGGAGCAGGGCTGTCAGATCCTCCCTCTGGAGTTCTTACTAAACACTCCTGAAAACAACCGTACAGCTCTATCGATCTCACAACAAATAATTCAAAAAAAAACAAAAAGGAATTGCAACCAAGCCAACAAGATTGCAGGGGAGACCTTGCAAGCTTTTCTCTTTAATATTCCAGTAATTAACAGCACTGATATCGATGTGGGGTCAGCCCAAATTTGGGCCTGACAGAGGAGATGTCAAATATCTGCAGGGAAAACGTTGTGCTTGAGGTGGGAATGAATGGGTGCAATCCCACGGCCTGTGTTCTGCAGGAGAGCAGACAAGATGATCGTGGTGGTGCCATCTGGCCTCCAAAATCTACGGTTCTGCACTGAAATTCTCACTTGAACTTAGGTGACCTCTCTCCAAGCCCATCTGCAGGTTGAATATCCCCATTAAAATGCAAGCCAAGCACACTTCACCAGCCTCAATCAGCTCCATTTGATGTAGCCACTGATGCTGGATTTTGGCAATGAAAACCCAAGAAAACACAAGGAAAAAAAAAATCCGAGCATTTCTACCTATAAAAGCAAACAGCAGAAAAATTATAAATTAACAGCCCCTAAAGCCACCAGAACATTTCAGGGACTGCCACCCTGACGAACTGCGGGCACTGAGCTCTGAAGAACAACCTGAATAACCCAGTGCTGATGTTAGCATGGAAAATATCCCAGGAATTAATTTGGCTGAGGTGGGAGAGGAAGCCTTGCACAGAAAGTGGTGTTTGGGACCACAGGGAGCTCAGGAAGGGAAATCACACAGGTTTGAAGTGAGAAAGATGTAAAGGAACACACAAAGGTTAAAAATCTTATGCTTCAAGTTGCAGAGATTTCTTTTTTCCTCTAATAATTGTTCACCCAAGGCCCGGCTTAAAATCAGGATTTAAAAATCCAGCAGAATGGGGTTTCTAAAGAGTTGGAGTAGCAGAGTGAGATGGAAATTCTCCTCCAAGGCTGGGCAGCTCCCTGGTGCAGGCTCCACTCTCCTGGGGCCAACCACACTTCCAGAAACTTCTGTGTTTTACTCTTAATAACCTACAACTACCCTGCAAAATTTTTGGAACAAATATTCTTGATGGTTCTACAGGAACAGTGGGAGCCCGATCCTGAATTTATTGCTGTCTGCTTTGCATTTAGAAATAACTAAGAGTGAAGGGGAGGAAAAGAGGGAAAAACAGGGTATCAGCAGGAACTTTTATTCCTGAGGGCTGGGTTTGCTGAGGGGAGGTTGTTTTTTAGTTTATTTGGGGTTTATAAATACATATTTTGGATCTGATGTTCTTCACTCAGTTGGATTTCAGTCCCCATGAAAACATTTTGTGGAGGATCAAATGTGGGCTATTTCCAGCGAGTTACTCAGGGAAATATATTCAGAAAAAAGACTGGATCCTGCTGATGGAAAACAAATACAAACAAAGAGACAGGCCAGGAAGGAGATGTGAAGAGAAGGAAGTAATGAAAGGAGCATTTGGGGCCCTGTTATTATTACACTGTGTCCATCCCCTGCTCGCTCACTCCCAGCACTGTGGGTTTTAATTGTCCCCTGAAGAAACAGTTCTGTGGAGAAACCCACAGGGAGCAAAGGCTCTGTCAGGGACAACCAAATTAATTTCTCTGTTGGAAGCATGAATGTGACTTCAAACCCCAGAACAACGTATTTTTAGCAGTTTGGACCATCGTTTTTTTACAGCAGCTCTTGTCCTTTATCTTTGGAGGCCGAGGCCTGGTAGCAAACACCTATTTAGAGACACCCCAGTAATGAGGATTGGGAGGTCTGGCTGCAAATTTGCCTCAGTTTTGTCAAATCAGGATAAATCCCATCAGAGCGATGCTTTGGAGGTGGCATAACCAGCATGGAAAAGGAAGGAATTTCTGCTCAGTGAAATCATTCCACCCCGCCGTGTGAGGGGATAACGAGGCAGACTTTGCAGCAGGAAGGTCCACCGAGGGCTATTAGAGGCTGTGATGTGGCTGCCACTTCCCAGAAAATCCTTACACTGCAGATTGCTGGGAGCTGGGAGGGGATATCCAGAGGAATTCTCTCTCAGTGTGTGCCCAGTTATGTCCTGGCCCTGGACATCTGCTCCTGGCCACGGCCGGGGCAGGACACACGGACGGTGTCAGGGCTGTCCTGCCCCTCTGCTCTGAGTGCTGCAACTGGGTCTCACTGCTGCTTTGGCCCATCTGGAGCAAAAAGCTTGGAAAACCCCGAGAAAAACACGGAAATCCCCCTGGTGTTGTATATAAATAGGCGTTCAGCACAAAGATCCTCTGAGAACTCCCTCCTCTCACAGCTGAACCCAGAAAAGCAGCGAGGAGGCAAAGCAGGCCTCACTCCTTCTGCCTCGCTGTCCCATAGCAAGGATGCTCTTCTTCAACCAGGCAAACTTGCTCTTTTTCCCAAAAAATACCTCGTAAACCCTCACTTTTTACAGAAATTCCCATGCAAAGGGCAAGGCCTGGCTCAGCCTCGTGGACAAGGGTCCCCATCCCAGGCTTTCCTGGGCTGCACAGCAGCTGAGCTCCCCTGAGATGTCACAGATCCCTTCCCCACGACCTCAAAATCCCCCAAACTGGGAAATGTCTAAATATTCCCTGGCAGGAAACAGCAGGAAGAGATGAGGAGTATCCTCAGGGATACTTCCATCAGGAAAGAGCTGAAACCACCTTTCTTTCCAGAAGAAATGCTGCACCTCTGCAGAATTCTTTCCCAGAAAAGATCCTTTCTCAAAAATATTAGTGAGAAAACACAGCAAGGCAAGTCCAGCTGCCCCAGCATCTGAATCTATTTTCTTCATAGTTCTCGATATTTCTTAATTGTGAAAACTTCCTCTTTTGTACGGGATACATGGGACTAATTAACATTTTCAACAGCATTTTAGATTCATCACACTGATTCCCAAAAGACCCTACATTTGTACCACGCATTTTTCAAAAGCTGTTTTGTGCATGTTCTGTTTATTCTACTTTAAATTGTATTCTTAAAAAAAAAATATATATATATATATAATCCCTCATAAAAATGAGGGGGAAACTAATCCTTCACGCCCTCGGCTTTTGCTGAATTGTCCAGTGCAATTTGGGAAGTCAGAGAACAAAGTTTGCCTCTGCCTGTCATCCCCACGCCTAAAAAAGCTCTTATGTTTAAAACAATATCAGCAACTTCAGGGCACTCAGGAAAATCACAATTCCTGACAAAAGTTTCAGTTTAGTTGGCACAAACCTATTAACTGTGCTGAAAAGAGTGACAGTAATTGCAACTGGCTAAGGGTTGATAAGAAAACTCGGGCTGCTAATTTGAAAGAAAATTTACAGACTGGCAAAGCCGTGTCAGACAAGGGAACCAAAGATAGCTGCACTTGGTGGGTTTTAATTCAAGGCAAAAAAAAGGAATGAATTCATAATATTTGTACTCTAACAAGAGACATTTTCAGAGTGATAACTTTATCACCTTTTGTATCTCAGTCCATCAAGGTCTGCTCACAGAAAAATGACCTTTGCCACAGACCAAAACTGACCCTTCTTGCTTAGTTATAAAATAAACATAAATAAAGGACAGCAGATCTGACCTGCTAACACTGGCAGAGACTTTGTGCTGCAGGCCCTGAAGCCGTGGCTCATCAAAGAATTGAGGTTTGTGATTCAAGAGAGGGAAGAACCGGACTCAGCAAACAGAAAATAAAACTCACCTCCTTGGCCTCAGGGAGTTCAAGCAGGAGAAAGCGCCAAGTGCCCCTTCCCAGCAGGGCTGGCACACCAACACTGCCCAAATAATAGCCAAAAATAGCCAAACTGGCCAAAAATAAATAAAATCTCAAGCCTATGAAGCTGCAATTTCCTTTAGGTGAGGTTTTGGATCACCCTGGAATGGGATGTCCTTCCTCAGCATCTTCCCCATCATCACCATCCCATCCCCTTTTCCCTGTGCTCAAGCTGCCACCAGCACCTTCTCCTGCAGCTCAAAAACTCCCCGAGGGCAGGGAAGGCTCCGTGTGGACTCTCCTGGTCTGCAGGACTGAATTAAAGCATCTGTGGCTCCTCTGTAATGGGATTATCACCGTTCTTTTATCTGAGTTTCAAAGCAGCTCAGCAGAGTGACCTTTCCTCAAGCTTTTCCCTCTGATTCTTTCTGATCTGCATTTTTTGTTAGAGGAAGAACTGAAAGAGGAAGGAATGTGCTTTCCTCTCCTTTCTGCGCTGTGAGAATGGTGCAAGGTGTAGCTGCTTGCTGAGGATTTGGGAAGCTCTGAGATTTTGGCATTTTCTGGGATAAATATAATTGTATCGCAGACAGGAAGCCTTGTGCCATGGGTCAGGGGTCAGTGATAACTGAGGGAATAAGGAAAAAACCATTCCCTGGTGAGAAAATCATTCCTCAGTTGTGTGTGATGAGTTCCTCACACCTTCCTAAGGAATGACTGCCAGAAAAGAGGTTAAAATAAGGGAATTCCCAGCCAGATCCTGCATGGAAATCCCTCTGTTTCAAAGGCAGGGTGGGGTTTTTTTCCTCCTTTCAGCATTTCAACAGCCCCATCCCTCACCCAGAGCAGAAACCACCTCGATGTCCAAATCCCTCCAGAGTATGAGACAGCATCACTCTGTGAATCACATCCTGGGTCCTCTAAATGAGCTCTGGTGAGGTTAAACCCAGCTGGATGGGAGCTCCAACACCCACTCCCCATCCCCTGGGCACATCCCAAAAAAAACCCCGGGCAGAGCAGCGCTGCTGCCACACCCAGGATTTTACCGTTAATCCTCCAACACAAGGATGGCAGCAATTCGCACATTTGCAGACGAATAAAGTGAAATCCAGCTTCTCACCTCGAAATCCGGAGGGAAATCCTCAGGGAGCCCAGCTGAGAGCAGCAGTGTGAGCACAGGGACCGGGACAGTTCCCTCCATGAGGGATCCATCCAGGGGATGGAGACTGTTCCTTTCAGGATTTCAGCTCATCCACGATTTGCTCCAGCTCCCACTGCCCCAGTGCTCTCCCTGCTGGGGAGGGGAAGGGAGAGGTTCTCAGTGTTGAGAATTCCCCAGTTCTGTCTCTGCTGGAAAGTTCTCTGCCAGGATCATCCTCTCCTCACTGTCATCCCTCAGCTCCAAGAGTGAAGAAACCAGCTTTGGATTATGGAATTACTTAGACTGGGAAAGAGCTCTAAAATCATCAGGTGAGGCCTCACCAGTGCCAAGTACAGGGGGGAGATCACTTCTTAATTTATAACAACCACAAATCCTGGCTGGAATTCATTGCCTTTGATGAAATCAGCAGCAAATCCCGATTCACATTGCCAGAAGGAGTTAAGGAGTTCAGGCATAATGCAGAAGAGGGGTTCTGCCGGGACACAGAGAGCAGAGGAGACAGGAAAAGGGGTAAATCAAGGCCGTCCTAAACAAGCAGCGCAGAGAGAAATAAAAAATCGGAACAAAACAGAAATGAACCTACCAACCCACCCTAATGGGTTCTTGGGCTGCCCAGAGAAGCTGTGGCTGCCCCTGGATCCCTGGCAGTGCCCAAGGCCAGGCTGGACAGGGCTGGGAGCAGCCTGGGATGGTGGAAGGTGTCCCTGCCATGGCAGGGGTGGCACTGGATGGGCTTTAAATTCCCTTCCAACCCAAACCATTCTGGGATTCTAATGCAGGTCCCTGTAGGTGACCACAGCACAGGAGAGCTGCAGCTCCCGTAAAATCTTCTGGCAATTTCGAGGTGTTATCTCTGCCATGAATATGAAACGCAGCCTCTGCTTATCCTTGACCAGGCACAACTCTGCATTTTAATGCTCCCGAAGCATTCGGGGGCTTGTGGAGAGGAGCACTTTTGTAATAAGGTTTGATAAAACATCACCCTTGGGACAGCTCGTACATAAACACCTCCAAAGAGTTATGCAAGCCCAGCATGCAGCTCTCATGACAACAGATCCATCCAGCATCAACCCAGGGCTTAAAAAGGTTCTACCTCTGCATAGCAATGAGCTTTTCCTCGGAGTAATCCTCCTTCTCAACCAGGAACGCAAAGGGAAGCAGAGAAAGGCGCCTCCCTCTCCTAAATCTTGACTGAAATTATTGTTTTCAGGAGGAGGATTGAAGCCAAGAGTTTTGCCAGCGACAGAAAAACACGTTGTTTGCACAAGAATCACCTCCCCCAAAAGGCAGCTCGGTGTCATGTCAGATTTTTATGATGCCAGCTGACAGCCAGGGTTTCTACGGAAACACCGATATTGGGGGAGCTGCAAGGAGAGAAAGAAAAGGACAGAACCTAAAAATAAGTGTCACACGCCTCTTCCAGACATGAAAACCACCTGATAAAGGAATTGTAAACATCTTGGGACGGTAGCATTGCTAAGACACCCACGAGGCTCCACCCAAGCAGGATCATCTTGCATCGAACAATATTTTGCTCGGAGGGAGTTCTGCTTCCGAAATCACTTTCTTTTAAAGGCTGTTTGCAAAAATGCGCCGAATGGAGCATTCCTGAAATTATCCAGAATAAATGGAACCGTTTTCATTTTGTGCCACTGCAGCTCCCATTAGGACTCGAAGTCTTAAGTGGAGCATGAATAGGAATTTCCCTAATTTTGAGTGTCGATGGTTTTCCTGCTGGAAGTGTAAGCTGGTTTTCTTTAATTAAACTGGAATGGGTTTGGGAAGAGAAAATAATTCCCCTCTCCTGGAGCACTGACAGGCCATGCTGGAATCAGACATCCAGAGCACTCCAAACTGCACTAAAAATTCCCAAAGAAATGACATTGCAGCACGGCAAGTGAAGCACTTTTTAGGTCGAGCTGTGGAAGCAAAATATCCTCAGAATATTTTTGGAACAGCCAAACCCTCTAATTTTTCAAAATGTCATTGTTTGTCCAATTAACCCAGGAAAATATCTCCTCTCAGAGGGGGATGATCAGAGAGATTTCCTCATCTCTGCTGAAACGAGGGCTGTGCTCTAAAAAGGGGCTCCAGCCGGGTCTGTAACAACACCAGAGACAAATTCATTCTGAAATAACTTTGACACAAAGCTCACTAGAAGCACTTAAGTATTTCACCATCTCTCCCAATTACGTGGGCAACCACAACCAGTGCACAGTTAAGAGATGATTGCACTGAATGTGACTACTGGGCTTTAGGCTATGGATAAATATTCATGGTTTTACTCCCAGACAGTCACTAATGAACTCCGTGTACACATCAGGAGAGAAATATTTGTGGAGCTGAAGTCAGAATGTTTCAGTGGGTTTTTAGAAATAGCAGCCAGGCAGTTTTTTGGGGTATAACTTTGATGTTTTGTGCTGTTAGTGTTTAGTGAGAGGCAGAGCACGTTGGTTTCTAAACCCCTCACCCTGAGCACCACGATTTACCCTGAAAACTCTCTCTGCATCAGGGTTCAAACAGGTTCTCTGCTGATATTTCAGGCTGCCCAGAGCAGCTGTGGCTGCCCCTGGATCCCTGGAAGTGCCCATGGCCAGGTTGGATGGGGCTGGGAGCAGCCTGGGATGGTGGAAGGTGTCCCTGCCCATGGCAGGGGTGGAATGGGATGAACTTTAAGGTCCCTTTCAACCCAAACCATTCTGGGATTCTGTGATATCAGAGAGGAACAGCCTCTGGAATCACCAAATGTTATTCTCAGAGGAGTACAGGCATCTATCTGAAGAAGAGAAGCAAAGCTGAGCTGCTGTTGGGAGGAGAGTGGTGGCTCCTTTTCCCAGAGCATTTCCCCAGCCCTGCCCACTCCATTTCAGAAATCAAACTTCCTTGATATTCTGTGTAAGACCCAAGCATTCATTTACAGCAATAAAATTGGGGGAATTGGGGAAAAGGGGGGGAAAAAATCCTTCCTTCCTTCCTTCCTTCCTTCCTTCCTTCCTTCCTTCCTTCCTTCCTTCCCTCTCTCCCTCCCAGATTCCTTCCTTCCCAGATTCCTTTCTCCAGGCTTTATCCAGGCTCTCCCACCAGGCTGGAAGAGCGTTCTAACATGTGGAAATTCATTTGTAAGTGCTCCCATGGATCGTGTGCTGTGAAAGGCCTCATCTGCTGTCTGAGGCAGGTTAAAGCTTTACAAATTCGAGCAGACATTACCTTGGCTCCCCCTGCTCCCGTCTGGAAGAGCTCCAGCTGCAGCCCAGGAGATGGTTTCAATTAGCAGCACACATTCAGCTGAAAGGGAAAGCAGGATAAAAAAGGCCCCCCTCGCTTTTTGTCTGTCTCTCCTTACAGCCAGAACCACAAAAATTGATTTGTGCTGTTCCCGAGTTTGGTCTTTTTCAGGTTTGATTCACGATGATAAAGCAACAGAAAAAAAAATCTTCATGCCCGACTTAGCAAGTGGGCAGGACAGCCCCCAGCCTGACTACCCACACTGAACTTTTAAATGCTGGGTTTCCATCGCCATTCCCCTCCTTCAGGCTGCTGAGGCTGCAGGAGGGGAGAATCTCCAGTTCATCCCACCACAGAACACTCCAGAGGTTGAGATGGAGTGGTTGTTCCAAAGGCTGAGGAGATGGAGTGGTTGTTCCAAAGGCTGAGATGGAGTGGTTGTTCCAAAGGCTGAGGAGGTGGGGTGGGTGCTGC